>OX422223.1:429268612-429868612 GCA_949130495.1 Sambucus nigra
GGAGATGTGGTTGAAGGGTGTGGAGAGAAATGGAGGCTATGGGTGGGTATTTATAGGTGAAGGTGTGGCTAGGGTTTTGGAATTGGAGGGAAAATAGGGTGTATTTGGGAGGGAAATTGAAGGGCTGGGTGTGTGTGTGTGTGGGGGGGGGGGGGGGGGGGGACGAATTGGGAGGGAAGGGAGGGGATTGGGGGAGAAGGGTGGGGTGTGCACCTAGGGAAAGGGGAAATTCTGGAGAAAGAGGACCAATTCGACTTGGTAGGACTGGACCGGTCCGGTTCGGTCCTTTAATCTTTGAGACTTTTTAACTACCGGATCGATCCGGCTATAAAATAAAGGAACCGATCCGGGGCAGACCGGTCCATCACAAAATTAAAGGAACCGATCCGGTTCTTGGTCTTGAGCTGGATTTCCCCCTAACTTAATTTCGATCGCTCTTCTCCGAACATTTCACTTTCTCAGTATACTCCCTATCAATTTGGACTCAAAAACCCTCTTGATATCTATGGTCAACGCAACTTGACTTAATTTACCAAAACATGTGAGTGCTCTCACCTTATTGTACCCTAATCCTATGGACTCTCACCACTCACACGACTCATGCCTACTATACACAAGAATTCACCCCATACGCTTCGGGAGTGTGACGACCTCACTGTGGAAGCTCACTCTACCCTGTAAACACGGTCCGACAACCAAACGGTGTCGACTTCTTCCACACACACCTCTAGATATGGCTTTAGGCGTTGTCTATTTACTTTGAATATATTTCCCCCTTTCAAATCGTCTAACTTAACAACTCCGTGAGTGAAAACATTCTTCACAACGAATGGGACGGACCATCATGACCGCAACTTTCCCGGAAAGAGTTGAAGGTGAGAGTTATAGAGAAGCACTTTTTGACCAGGGAGAAACTCTTTGCGTCGAATGATATTATTGTGAGCGAGTTTCATCCTTTCTTTGGAAATTTTTACATTCTCATACGCATCATTGCGTATCTCCTTTAACTCGTTTAATTGAAGATTACGAGCTTCACCGGCCTTATCCATGGCATAATTCAATTCCTTAATTTCCCAATACGCCTTGTGCTCTAATTCCATGGGAAGATGGCAAGGTTTGCCATACACAAAGCGGAAAGGGGACATGCTGAGCGGATTTTTATATGCGGTGCGATAGGCCCATAGAGAATCATTCAATCTAAGTGACCAATCTTTTCGGGTAGGATTGACGGTCTTTTCGAGAATGTTCTTGATTTCTCGATTCGCTAGTTCGGCCTGCCCATTCATTTATGGGTGATAAGTCGTTCCCACCTTGTGAACGACTCCATACTTTCTCTTGAGCTTCTCGAATGGCCTATTGCAAAGTGCGTGCCTTTATCACTGATTATCGCTTTCGGAGCACCGAAGCGGGAAAGTATGTGTTCCTATAGGAACTTAATCATAATATTTTGTCATTTGTCTTAGTAGCTATAGCTTCCACCCATTTAGAAACATAGTCTACCATGAAAAAGGATGTATAGGAAACCAAAGGACGGGGGGAAATAACCCATGAAGTCAATACCCCAACAGTTGAAGATCTCAATAATGAGTATGGGGGTAAGAGGCATCATGTCTCGTCGGGTAATAGCTCCCATCCGTTGGCACCTATTGTAAGATTTACAAGCAGCGTTCACATCCCGAAATATTATGGGCCAATAGAGGCCGCATTGCAGAATTTTAGCGACCATTTTTTTGTCGAAAAGTGGCTTCCACAAGCTTCCGAATGACAACATTGGATGACTTTTGTGACACCCCGCCTAATTAAATACCAGGCGATCACTCCTTTATAAATTAAAATCAAGGTGAACAGTTGGTTCATTCTTAGCATCACTGTCGCAAATGAAAATCTTTTCCAATTAAACACCCTAAATAATTAAGCTAAGTGTCAAAACCATTTAAAACTTTATTTCCATTTTATTTAAATCTAATTATAAATCCTTTAACCATAATATCTTAAGAGTCACACCATAAGTATAGGAATAAAATGAACATTCAAGAGTTTACCCATCAATAAAAAAAATCCCAACATTTAAAACACTTAAAGGAAAACATCCTGACAGTAACAAATCCCAAAATAAAGACACTGAAATTAAAAGAATTACAATCTTTGACAATACCAACTAAATAATGGAAAAAGGGCGACACATGCCCCCACTGGATAAAGTTGAACTAGAAGTAGAGTCAACAATGAGGTCGTCTAAGCAATGGCCTACAACTCCCACAAAAGCTACAGTGCGTTCCATCCAAAGAATCCTTAGTAAGACACCCCTGTGGCTGGGCACCTGTAATACAAATATATATATACACAAGAGAGAAGAGGTAACAGCAAACGGGTCAGAGCCCGAATGTAAAACCGTTTTAAAAATAGTTTAGCAAGTATTTAAAATGCTTACCGGCTAATGCAACAGTCATATTAGTACGCAACACTCTCTTGAGAATTCTCACCTCTCATCTAGTGTGCACGTCTATAGTACTAATGAACCCCATATACCTCTCTAACTTATTCTCCATAAGTTTTAACACGTGAAATTAAGGTTATGATATTCACTTTTAGAAAATCTAACTCTTCAAGATTTCTTACGTTATTTAGAAAAATTTCGTATTGTTATAACGTTTCCAAATACTTACAGTGAAGTTGATGAATTTCATACTTTACTTAACTACTATTTTACTCAGTAGAAAGTTCTCATATAGTTACACGTATATATATTAATTACTCGTATAATATATATACAAACATCACCCCACATAAAATCTATGGTGCTAGACTTCCATATATAAGTATATATATACCAATCACTCATAAATTATATATATACTAATCGCACCCCACATAAAATCTATGGTGCTGGCATACTCTGCTATCAAGTCCTCGTATCACACAAACTAAGGGAAATACTAGTTCGGAATCACTCTCGAACTGTATTAACACAAACACAAACAACATTGAGGCGAAACATAGATTCCAAGTCTCTAAGAGGTCAGTACATACCCTCACGTTGCTTAGGACCGTCTGAACTATCGATTCGATAGCCTGTACCAAGGATTTCTATCTTCTAGGGTACGAGTCAATATCCCCCATAAAGGTCCCATCGAGATAAGACTGTCCCAGCGCGGTAACCTCAGGGATAGCAAGTAGCGCGGGCATGATTTTTACACAAATATAATATATGCATAATCACACAGTCATATATATATATATACACATCCACATTATTAAATTAGGTGCGCTCATGACCTATAATTATAATTATCCGTTATTACACATTTTGCTCAATTATATCGTAAAACGGCCTCATTCCTTTTATTCTCGTAATAATTTATTCTAAACTTACTTCTCGGCACTCGAAGTATTCTCTTTATCTAAGTACAATTTAAGTATCCCTCTCTCACCTTCTAATCCTACTTATTAGATGTTTCGATTATTTAATGAACGCACGTATGATTTCTTAAGTATGAAAGTCTCCCCGTTTACCCTTTATTTCCCTTCACATTAACGTTCTACTTTATGGGATTTCTCTTGACCCTACTGGTCCTTTTTATGTTCCAATATATTCTAGCAACCCTAATCATGGTTTACTACGCATAAAATCGGATTAAGCTAACACGAGCAAAAATGCAGTTTTCCCAGGAGGGTCGATCGATCGATGAAAAGGGTCCGATCAATCGAACCATCGATCGATCGATGCTCTGGGCTCGATCGATCGATCAAGCAGTTGTGGCGAAACTGCAGAAAACCCAGCTACGGAATTGGTACCCCAAACTCCTCCAAACCATCATATTACAGTAAAAAACTTCCAACCAATTATACTATAAGTGTTGTATACCCATATAAACAATCTCTTACGTAACACATGCGAATTTTCATCAAGAATCATGGGTTAAAAAGGGCCAAACTCTACATAATTCTCATGAACCTTAATATTTCCTTTAACTTAATTTCTTTCATTATTTTTCCAGATTTTCTATCTCTAATATCATGGAAATTCATGGCTCAACCCCTACATGTGAAATGGATTTCCAAAAATATGATCTCTATCATTAATATGCAAATTTGTATCTCCAATTAACATTTTTCTTCAAGAACACTAGTTCTAATCCACCTAAGACTAATATCAAAGAATGCATTAACTTGATAAAATCCAGATAGATACTTGCCTGGAGATTTAGTCTCTGATTTTTGGAAGAAAAAGGTGTGGTTGTGATCCCCTTCGTACGATCTACGATTTGGCGGTGACGGCGGTGCAATCGGAGGTGTTCTTGGCCTAGAATTCCTTGGAGAGCTTCTACTCTTCGTCTCCAATGGTCGTCATTAGTATTTGATTGTGTTTACCCTAAAATTATGACACTTAACATCTAATATAACCCTTGAAAATTCGTGGGTTTAATTACCCATAATTACAAAATGTCTGAAACGCCCTCCCGGGGTACTAAATAGGCCTAAAAACGCCCCGAGACCCAAACTAAACCCCCAGGTACACTTTTCTGACTATCTCGACCCTTCCGGACACTTTGGCGCACTCAAAATGACCATACGAGCAATTTATAATTTATTCACTTTTATTAATCAATATTTAATCCCGACACGACACAAGCGCGTCCCGACTTAAATTTCCATAATTGTCATTTTATTCACACGTGATAATATTATAAAAAAAATCTCATATATTACTATACTCATCCAATAACATTCAACAATTAACAAATTTCCAATAATTACTAACTCTCGTCACGCTAGTAAATATTAAAAACAACATTCCGGATTAAAATTAAATTAATTTATCTCAATTAAATTTAATTAAATCCCTAAATTTAAAAGCCATAAAAATATGGGGTATTACATACTTCCCCCTAATAACGGAATTTTGTCCCGAAATTCGAAAAAAGGCTTACCTGGTCGAGCAATTCTGGATATCTTTTTAGTACGCAAACTATCTACATAGTAAGGCGCTCAATCACTATAGCCCTTTCCTCGTAGCAACCCTGTTTTACATTCTCATTGGAGACACTTCACCTTGCGCTCCCAACCGACAACATTCGAATAGGTCACGCCTATACGTTATAATTTTCCATCATCTCACTATCATTAGGAGGCCGCACCTCACTACATGACAACTACTCGGATTTATTCATATATAAAATTCCCATTCTGAGAAGACCATATGAACATTTGACCACTTGTTCGCCTAAAACAGTCGTGGAATTCCACCATAGTTATCGGATGTTCTCTCGACCGATCCAAAAATTCTGATTATTTACATCTAAATATACGGAAGGAGAATAGTCGAGATTCTTCCATACCAAAACCTTAATAAGCACCTCGTACGCGACAAACAGGTACGAGTGCTTCTATAGAGCATTCCTGAAATCATCGTACCAAGATTCTAAAATTTCCTTCACGTGGCTCCACTAATCTTTAATCACCATGCGCTTACTCCCTGGTTAAGGGTGATACATCCTACTCAAAATGAAACCATATCTCCGCTGGTTCCTGAAATCCCATATCAAAGGTGGCATTCACCAATCTCATCCTGATTCAGAAATTTATACTGCGCCGGACCATGCACTGGCGCGATCCTTCCTTTCAAAGGAAGTCAGGGGCATACTAGTTAATATTTTAAGCCAGCCCAAAGGAATATCAATCACTTCCTTCTCGGTGACTTAATTTACATGTTTGGTATGAACCCTTGATCTTGTTTTGAGGGTGGCAACCCATCCAAGAACTTTACCAAGTTTACCGACCTCTTCCAATTTCAGGAATTGTCGATAAACACAAAATTCTTTGGTTGATTCTCCTCTTTCAACCAAACCTTACCTATGGGCGGTGCATGTAGAGACTACTCATTATGTCCCGCTAAACATCGATTTTCCCTTGAAATGTCTCACATTAAGTGACACGTAATACTCCCCTTCCTTTCTTGGAGTATGCCGAAAGTTCCGACAACCTCAGGGATAACAAGTAGCGCGGGCATGATTTTTACACAGATATAATATATGCATAATCACACAGTCATATATATATATACACATCCACATTATTAAATTAGGTGCGCTCACGACCCATAATTATAATTATCCGTTATTACACATTTTGCTCAATTATATCGTAAAACGGCCTCATTCCTTTTATTCTCGTAATAATTTATTCTAAACTTACTTCTCGGCACTCGAAGTGTTCTCTTTATCTAAGTACAATTTCAGTAGGCCCTCTCTCGCCTTCTAATCCTACTTATTAGATGTTTCGATTATTTAATCAACGCACGTATGATTTCTTA
The DNA here is from genome assembly GCA_949130495.1 of Sambucus nigra. Lineage (NCBI taxonomy): Eukaryota > Viridiplantae > Streptophyta > Magnoliopsida > Dipsacales > Adoxaceae > Sambucus > Sambucus nigra. Next base: position 429,274,926 of record OX422223.1, read on the forward strand.
ATTATGAAAGTTTCCCCGTTTACCCTTTATTTCCATTCACATTAACGTTCTGCTTTATGGGATTTCTCTTGACCCTACTGGTCCTTTTTATATTCCAATATATTCTAGCAACCCTAATCAAGGTTTACTACGCATAAAATCAGATTAAGCTAACACGAGCAAAAATGCAGTTTTCCCAGGAGGGTCGATCGATCGATGAAAGGGGGTCGATCGATCGAACCATCGATCGATCGATGCTCTGGGCTCGATCGATCGATCAAGCAGTTATGGAGAAACTGCAGAAAACCCAGCTACGGAATTGGTACCCCAAACTCCTCCAAACCATCATATTACAGTCCCAAACTTCCAACCAATTATACTATAAGTGTTGTATACCCATATAAACAATCTCTTACGTAACACATGCGAACTTTCATCAAGAATCATGGGTTAAAAAGGGCCAAACTCTATATAATTCTCATGAACCCTAATATTTCCTTTAACTTAATTTCTTTCATTCTTTTTCCAGATTTTCTATCTCTAATATCATGGAAATTCGTGGCTCAGCCTCTACATGTGAAATGGATTTCCAGAAATATGATCTCTATCATTAATATGCAAATTTGTATCTCCAATTAACATTTTTCTTCAAGAACACTAGTTCTAATCCACCTAAGACTAATATCAAAGAATGCATTAACTTGATAAAAGCAAGATAGATACTTTCCTGAAAATTTAGTCTCTGATTTGTGGATGAAAAAGGTGTGGTTGTGATCCCCTTCGCACGATCTACGATTTGGCGGTGATGGCGGTGCAATCAGAGGTGTTTTTGGCCTAGAATTCCTTGGAGAGATTCTACTCCTCCTCTCTAATGGCCGTCATTAGTATTTGATTGTGTTTACCCTAAAAGATGACACTTAACATCTGATATAACCGTTGCAAATTCGTGGGTTTAATTACCCATAATTACGAAATGTCCGAAATGCCCTCCCGGGGTACTAAATAGGCCTAAAAACGCCCCGAGACCCAAACTAAACCCCCGGGTACACTTTTCTGACTATCTCGACCCTTCCGGACACTTTGGCGCGCTCAAAACGACCATACGAGCAACTTATAAATTATTCGCTTTTATTAATCAACATTTAGTCCCGACACGACACAGGCGCTTCCGACTTAAATTTTCATAATTGTCATTTTATTCACACATGACAATATTATAAAAAAAAAATCATATATTACTATACTCATCCAGTAACATTCAACAATTAACAAATTTCCAATAATGACTAACTCTTGTCACGCTAGTAAATATTAAAAACAACATTCTGGATTAAAATTAAATTAATTTATCTCAATTAAATTTAATTAAATCCCTAAATTTAAAAGCCATAAAATACGGGGTATTACAACTTTGGGGATGTTGTCATCCGGTACACATCGTCGGATGATTTGGTCAGAGAAATATTTAAACAGGAAGGGATCGTCATAGAAAAACATGCGCGACCAAGTAATAAACCTCTTCTTATCTTGCGGTGTCCAGTCGGGAGGGACGACTCCCGTGACAAGGTAGTTCACTATATCCGCAAGCCAGGGCAAAGAAGAGGTAGGAAAGAGTTGCTCATCTGGAAAGTATTCATCTATGGGTATGAGATCACTAGGTACGTCGGACGAAAGCCGTGATAAGTGGTCGGCAACGATGTTTTCTACCCCTTTCTTATCTTTAATTGAGAGATTAAACTCTTGTAGGAGTAGGATCCACCTTATGAGGCACGACTTTGCATCTTTCTTTGCAAGTAGGTATTTCAATGCCACGTGATCGGTGAATCAAGTAATGGGAGAACCGATAAGGTATGATCGAAGTTTATCAAGGGAAAAGACTACTGCTAGAAACTCCTTCTCTGTGGTAGAGTAATTGAGTTATGGTCCGGTAAGAGTCCGGCTAGCGTAGTAGATGACGTGAGTCTGTTTGTCTTTTCTTTGGCCCAAAACAACCCCTATTGCATAATCTCTAGCATCACACATAAGTTTGAATGGTAAAGACCAATCCGGAACTTGCATGATGGGAGTGGACACAAGCATGGTTTTCAATTTTTCAAAAGCGCTTTGGCATGCTTCCGTCCACTCAAATGGGGTGTCCTTCATGAGTATGTTGCTTAAGGGTCTAGAGATGGAGCTAAAGTCCTTAATGAACCTTCGATAAAACCCCGCGTGGCCCAAGAAGGAGCGCACGTCTTTGAGCGATTTTGGTTGGGGAAGATCGGCTATGACATCTATCTTATCCCTATCAACTTCTATCCCTTTAGATGACACTATATGGCCAAGAACTATTCCCTCAGTGACCACAAAATGGCATTTCTCCCAATTTAACACTAAGTTGTTTTCCACACACCGGGAAAGCACTTGTTTCAGTTTTTCTAGACAAAGATCGAAAGAGGTGCCAAAAAAGCTGAAATTGTCCATGAACACTTCGAGTCCTCTCTTGACCATGTCGCTAAATAGACTCAACATGCACCTTTGAAAGGTTACGGGTGCATTACACAAGCCGAATGGCATACGTTTGTCGGAAAACGTACCAAAAGGGAAAGTGAAGGTCATTTTCTCTTAGTCAAGTACATCCACCTCAATTTGATTATATCCGAACTAACCATCAAGGAAGCAATAGTAAGGGTGGATCGCTACTCTTTCAAGCATTTGATCAATAAATGTCAAGGGGAAATGGTCTTTCCTAGTTCCCGCATTGAGTTTTCGGTAATCAAGGCAAACGCGCCACCCGGTGGTGGTACGTTGGGGAACTAGCTCTCCCTTAGCATTCTCAATCACCGTCATGCCTGACTTCTTCGGGACAACTTGAATAGGGCTCACCCACTTGCTATCCGAGATTGGGTAGATAATCCCGACATCCAATAACTCGATAATTTCGGTTCTCACCACTTCTTTCATATTGGGATTTAGCCTTCTTTGCATTTCTCTTGAGGGCTTGACATCCTCTTTGAGATGGATCTTGTGAGTGCAAATCAAAGGACTTATCCCTTTCAAGTCAGTAATGCACCAACCCACTTTGGTGCTTTCTCAAAATTTTTAATAGTTTACCCTCCTGCTCTTCGTCTAGGTTAGAGGAGACAACAACAAGAAATGTCTCATCCTCTCGTAGGTATGCATGTTTAATATGGGAGGGGAGTTTCTTCAATTTGAGGGTTGGAAATTTGTTATTGGAGGGAACCATGCGTGCATCCCTTGGTGGTAACTCCTCGAATCTAGAAACCCAACTTACATCTCTCGCATCCTCGTCCGATACTCTCTCATCAAGTACCTCTCTCAACTCCTCAACCCCCTCTCGAATTTGGTGTATGTCCCCTCACTCTTGTGGCTTGACACTAAACAAGACCCTAAGGCATCTCTGCAATAGTTCTCCTCAAAGTACTCCTCTACTATCTCATCTATGAAGCTTACCACGTAAAGATCATCTTCTTCCCCCGTATGTTGGGCTATATGCAAGATGTTGGTTTCTAAGGTCATGTTCCCCAAAGTGAGTTGCATTTGCCCATTCCTAGTCTTGATAATAGCATTAGTCGTAGCTAAAAATGAGCACCCAAGAATGATGGGAACATGATTGCTCGAGGCGAAGGAAGGCTCCATGTCCCAAATGACAAAGTCTATCGGGAAGTAGAAAGTGTCAACTTGGACGATCACATCCTCAACTACACCTCATGAGATCTTCACAGTTCGATCCGCTAATTGGAGAGTGATCCTTATGGGCTTGAGGTCGCCCAAATCAAGTTGCCTATAGATGGATTAAGGGAGGATATTGACACTTGCTCCCAAGTCAAGTAAGCCTTTTTCGATTTTATTTTCTCCAATGATGCAAGAAATGGTGGGTGCACCGGGATCTTTGAATTTAGGTGAGAGATCGTTAAGTAGAATAGAGCTCATGTTCTGTGCTAGAAAGACATTTTTCTTTACCTTCATCTTTATCTTTATCGTCAACAAGTCTTTGATGACTTTTGCATAAGCTGTAATTTGCTTAATGGCATCGAGGAAAGGTAAATGCAACTTTACTTGCTTTAGCACGCCTAACACTTCATCATGGGGTTTTCCTTTATGGGAAGGAACCAACCTTTGAGGAAACGGCGCCGCGGTGGGTGGTTTCACTACTATCTCGAGCTCACTAGTGTCTTCTTTGTCACTCTCATTGAAGGGGACATATTCGGCCTCTTTCGTGTCGGGCAAAATCTCCTCGTCTTTCATTGTGTAGTGTGGGGGAGGTGATAAATCAATGACTCTGCCACTACGAAGAGTGGTCATAGCTTGACATTTGTCCTGATGTTCAGTAGAGGTAGAGCTAACACTAGTTTGACCTTGGGGAGGTCTTTGGCCCTGGGCAGGAAACTTGACCTTCTCTTGGACACTCAACGAGGATTGTATCTTTGACAGATTTGCATTTATGTCACTGATTAGGCGATCGTATCTCGCATTGGTTGCAGTCTGGCTATTAATAAATTGATTCATCGTATCCTCGAGAGTTCTCCGTGGTGGAGGGATATATTCTCCTTGGGGTGGTGGTGTTTGCACATGTCCTTGCATGTGTGGATCTTGTTGAAAATACGGTGGTGGAGAAGGGGCAATATGTGAAGTAGGATTCATCACAGCATGTTGTTTACCATAGCTAAAACCAGGATGGTTTTTCCATGAAGGGTTGTAAGAATTCCCGTACGGTGCATCGAAATTACCCTTGAATCCTCCTATACCACTGACTTGCTCTTGAAGCATCACTTTGTAGGCGGGTATAGTCGAGCATTCCTCAGTTGAATGACACGCCTCACAAATCGCACACACCTTCTCGACGGGGTTTGGGATAGATCCAGTTGGTCCTCTTCCATATACCTCATATAGGTCTTGCAATCCTTTCTCAAGTATATCTAGTCGACTTGTCCGTCATAGAATTCTTATCTACGTGAAATAGGCCGGACGCCGATGGAGTGGTGGTCACTTGGCGATTTCGATTTTAAACATTAGGATCGGATGTATCCCAGGATTGGGTAGTCTCGGCGACATACCTCAGGTGAAGCTCAGCATTGTGGGCGTCTAGTTCGACAGACAGACCACTACCCATGGTTTCAACGAGTTACTTGTAATTAAGGTTCAACCCATTATAGAGAAAGGAAATGATTTGCGCTGTATCGAATCCATGATGGGGGCACGAAGTAATTAACTCATTGAAACACTCGTAACATCGATGAAATGGTTCATTTTCCAATTGTCTAAAAGCTTGAATTTGATTCTTTATGAAGATTGTCCGATGTGGTGGAAAGAATTTCTTGAGAAATATAGATTGCAACTCGTTCCAAGATGCAATAGAGCTTGGAGGTAAAGACCATAGCCAGGTCTTAGCCTTATCTTTTAGCGAGAATGGGAAGAGTTTGAGGCGGATCACCTCTTGTGTGCAAGTTTGATCATTGAGAGTATCACACACATCTTCAAATTCCCTTATGTGAAGATATGGCTTTTCAGAATCGATACCATGGTAATGGGGTAACATCTGGATCATCCCATTTTTAAAACGAAATTGCCCAGCATTATACAGGAGTATAATGCATCCCGGAGTGACAATGCACTCAGGATATAAGATTTCTCTCAAGGGGCGGTATGGGGCATCTTCCTCACTGGTGCCTGTGCTACCGTGTTATGACATCTCTCTCTCTCTCTTAATGACTCGGTATCCTCACTTGGTGTACTTGGAGTGTGCTCTGAAGTGTGTCCTAAGAAGGAAAATGGAGTGTTATTTGAGATTGAGTGTGACGGAGTGGGAGGTGGAATCCAGAACTGTGTAGCGTTAGGAGTATGAGGGCTATCAGGATCGTACTCGACTATTGGATTTTTGTGAATGCGGGTTGGAGTATTATGGGGTGTGGGAGTTGGTTCAGAATTTTGCATTAACATCTTATGAGAGACGATGGTGAATCTTTTTGTGCTTTTTGAATTTTTTTATGTTTTTGGATTTTTGGAAATTTTTGGTCAGAGTTTTAGATTGACTCGATCTAATCCTAAGTCTACCTAGTTCATCGGCAACGGCGCCAAAATCTTGATGCGACTCAGAAAGTGTCTCTAATGTCCGTTCTCTTCTAGGCTCAAGTGCAAGCCTGTCGCGTTAGTAATAAACCCGGTAAGTCGGGATCGTATCCACAGGGAAATAGGACAATGGAATTGGAACGACGTTTGATAGACAAGGAATCCTAACTCTGACCCTAAAAGAAAAGGAAAAGGTGATTTGATTTGTGGAATAACTACACTAGATGCAATTATGAAATTATGAAAAGTGAAACTATGTTAAATTACCTAAAATACTGATGAAAAAATGATTTGAAACTTTAAACTATATGATGAGAAAAACAAGACGGGAATACAATCCCCCAACCCTAGTGTACTGCAGGTATAATACTAATCATAAATTTGAATGATTAACTAGACCCATAATTTAGTACTCCCAAGCATTACGTATATGAGGTTCAAGCCCGCACCATACTTAATCCGAGGACGAGGAATCGATATTGTGATAGTTACACTCGAATTGCATTCTAAAGCATCCCGATTACCCGAAAGCAAACGAGATCCAAAGACCTACAATTGTAGTGTTCCTACGCAATACGGTCGTAATAAATCACTCAATATAGAGTATTAATTTTATACACATGCAACTATCACATCAGGCTGGGTTCATGTATCCCGACCTTTGAAAATCTAGCCTAACATACTGAAACTCATGAAAACGATTTTTGAATTGCAGAAAACCATGATTAAGCTAAGGAAGAATTGTAGAATGATGTAGAAACGAAATTGAATAGAAGAAATTAACTACTAATCTTACCAAAGCACTAAAAGCAGCAATTAACAATACTTGTAATCATAGAAATCTAAACAATCTTCAATCTTGGAACTAAAATTGTAATCAATCTTCAAAACAAGGGTTTTACAGAAAAGAATGGAAAATTAAATTAATTCTCCATCCTAAAAAATGATAATAACTCGGGTTTAAATACCCTACAAAACTCCAAGAGTTTTAGCTGCACTAGGACTCTCCATTAGAGAAAGATAAAAATTAAAAACTCGACAATCGGACCGGTCCGGTCCTCCCGCGGTTCGATCTAGCTGGAATCCGGATCGTTTCTTTTATTTCTTGGGCAGATCGGTCCGAGGCGGATCGGTTCTTTTGTTTTCCTTTAGCTTTGATCCGTCTTCAGTCCGGGGTTCTCTGGAATGTGGCATTGCGGATCGGTCCGAGATTCCTTTGACTTTTTCTCCAAACTTTAACTGCTCATAACTTTCACACCGGAATTTCGATTGAGGTGCCATTTCTTCCTATGTGCTCGTAATTAAAGGATCTTCAACTTTTCATGCCTCATCCGAATTTCGAGTAAAAATTACACTTTTGCCCTTTTGACTTTTCCTTCTTTTCTTTCTTGATTCTTTCGGTTTCTTTCTTTCGTTATTGACATTAATTACCTGCAGAATTAGTTCAAAATACCAAAAACTTGGTGTACTCGTTAGAATAAGTTAGTAGAAAGATTATGAGATAAAATCAAATCGATTACGTTGTTCGAGGTGCTAAAAGTAACTAAATTATAGGGATAAATTTGGAAGAATTTATGCCTAATCCAGATCTAAAAATGATATTGTCTACATATACTTAGGCTATGGTAATGTTTCTGTCAAAATGTTTCATAAAAAGAGTGTTATCATTCCTTCCTCGTTTAAAACCATTATTTAGAAGGAAGGTAGATAGGCGTTCATACCAAGCTCTAGGAGCTTGTTTTAACCTATAAAGAGCTTTCTTAAGTCGGTAGACGTGATTTGGATGATGAGGGTCAATGAACCCTTTGGGTTGTTCTATGCAGGTCTCTTGAGGCAAGATGCCATTAAGGAAAGCAGATTTAACATGCATTTGATAAAGTGTGAAATGTAAATAACAAGCTATTAAAAAAAGTAATCTAACAAACTCAAGATGATTGATAGGTGCAAAAGTTTCCTCAAAATCTATTCCTTCAATCTGAGAGTAGCCTTGGGAAACTAATCTAGCTTTATTCTGAATAATCATCCCAAATTCATCTATTTTATTTTTTGAAAATCCAATGTGTGCCGATAACCCTTTAATTTTTAGACCAGGGTACAAGATACCATGCATCATGAATGAAAAATTGAAGAAGTTCCTCCTACATAACACTTATCCAAAATGGGTCATTCAGTGCTTCATTAACATTCTTTGGTTATATAAGATAAACAAAGCATGCATAATGAGAAAGAGTACATAGTTGGGATCTTGTACGAACTGGCTCAGTAGGATTACCAACTACACTATCTGAAGAATGATCTTTGGAAACCCAGTTAGGAACTTCAGGGGTCTCAGTTGGTAAGGACTCATCTATCTCTGGAGAATCATAACTTAAAATGTTTTTGATTTCATCCACTATAGTTGGTCCTTTGATCTTACTTTATAGATTAGTGTCATTTACAACCACATTAATGGATTCTATTAAGGTTTTGGTACTAAGATTATAGACACGATAGGCTCTACTATTTGGAGAATATCCTAAGAAAATAGATTTATCTCCTCTGGTTTCGAATTTAGACAGATGTTCTCTATCCTCGCAGACATAATAAGTGCTACCAAAGGTTCTAAAGTATTTTAGGTTAGGTTTCTTCCCATACCAAAGTTCATAGGATGTTTGTTTGGTATTTTTCCTTACGTAAACTCGATTGATTATGTGACAAGCGGTACAAATGGATTCTACCCAGAAATATTTAGGTAAAATATTTAGGTAGGTTCTTCTCATGAATCATCACACGGAAAATTTCTTGAAGAATGCGATTTTTATGCTCAGTAATTCCATTTTGTTGAGGTGTCTTAATGTAACTAAATTCATGTTTGTAACCAATATAGTCACAATATTCGATGACACCTGAATCTATAAATTCACCTCCTCTATCATTATGCATTCTATCTACTTGGGAATCCTTTTCATTTTGTAATCGAACTAAGATCTTCAAAAACTTACGGAAAGTTTCTGATTTGTGTTTTAAAAAGGCAACCTAGGTAAACCAAGTGAATTCATCAACCATAACTAAGATATAACTATTTACACAAAGACTAACAATATGAGAAGGGCCCATTAGGTCCATATGGATGAGTTCTGGAGGTTTAGTGGATAGAACTTCTTTAACTTTCTTACGGGGAGCCTTAACAATTTTTTCTTCCTGTCAGGGACAACATATGATGTTTGAAATTTGTTTGATCTTAGGAAGACCTCTAACTATATCTTGGGAGCACAATTTGCTGAGACTGTCGTAATTAATGTGACCCAACCTATTATGCCATATCTCATTGTCATCTATTCTGGAAATATTATTAACCTCTATTCATGGATTGACTATATAATAGTTATCTGGTGTACGGAGTCATGTAATAATGGAATCACCTTTTTTATTTAAAATTTTGCAATTATTCTTTGAAAAGGTGACAATATGGCTGGAGTCATAAAACTGCGATATACTTAGTAAATTAGCTTTAAGACCTTTTACCAAGAGAACATCCTCAAGAATAGGTAATCCTTCTTCATGGAGTGTTCCTTTACCAATGATTTGGGCTGATACACTATCTCCAAACAAGACTTTTCCTCTGGAGAAGTTAGTTTTGTTTGAAAGTTTGGTATCATCCCCGATAATATGTTTAGAACATCCAGAGTTTAAATACCATTCAGATATTGTTTATTCAACTTTAAAAGCACTGATCACAATATTGCTTTTCATCTGAGGTAATATATCATCTTTTCTAAACCAAATTGCTATAGTTTTCAATTTGTGCCTATTAGCTCGTATTTGATTAAACTTTTGAGCTTTAGTCTTTTCTTTAAAAGATTTTTGCCCAGGTTTATGAGGATTATAATCAGTTTGAGCAATTAGTTTAGAAAAGAATCTAGTATTCCTTCTTGGTGATGATCTATTAGAATTTGTTCTTCTCTTCCTATTTCGATAGTTATAATTCTTGTCCGGCTATCTAGTTAAGACATAATTGTTTCGGCTTCTCCTAGAATAGTTGAAGTTATGGTAAAGAGGAGAATGATAGACTGGTTTATATAGATGTTTGGAATAACAACTATCAAGGGAATGTCCATATACATCACAATAGGAGTAGTAAAGATGGCTCGTAGAGCTCTTAACGATAGAAAACTTGTTAATCAAAGGCTTGTATGAGTTTTGAGCTCTAGTCTTGTTCCTAAGTGGCACATGATGAAATGATGAATCAACTTGTCTAATAGGAGGGCATACATATTTAGCCTTATGTTCAAAATTATGCTTAGAGTTACTTGATTCACCAATGTCTAACTTTTGTTATTTCAAGTCAAAATCATTTTTCAAGATTTGAAAGTCTGGACAAGTTTCAACAAGTCATTTTCCACCAGACACAAACTTGATAGGTTCAAAAGTTTTTGTTTATTTGGAATTATTGGGGCAAAAGCCTATTCCAATCCAGTCATCAAAATTGGTTATCTTACTTTCAGCAACATAGTCTTCAAAACATTTTGAGTTATTTTCAAATTTAGCAAACTTTTTGAAGACTATTGATGTCTTTTCTTTTGTTTGTTCCAATTCTAACAGCGCCCCTTTGTATTTTTTTTCTAAAATTTCATTTGAGTCAGATAAGTCTTTCAGTTTTTGTTCAAAAGTTTTAGTTTCATACCCACGAATTAGACATTGATAAGTGTACTTTTCAGCATTCCGTTTGATCATATGACTTAGGGTTTCTATCTTCTGAGTAAGGTGTTTGACAATCTTTTTAAGTTTATTGCTTTTCTTGAGAGTATTTGAGTAAAGAGTTTTAATGTCAGGAAGGTCCTCATTGTCGGAGTCACTATGTGTGCAGTGTGCAGTGTCCCCCAACAATTTATTTATAGGACCCACACATTGGCATCAATAATAAATCGTTGCCTTTGACTCACACACACCGCGTTTGAAGCATTATCAGCATTCTCAAGTAACAAAGCAGAAAAATCAGTAGGGATGGCATCATTCAACATAGCATGATCATATTCCTTATCATTAGTGTTTCTGATTTTAGCAAAGAAGGACATACAAGGTTCATAAGTATTAAATGACTCAGGTTCATCAGTTTCTGATTCACTTCAGTGATCCCAAGTCTTGCACAAGTTAGCCCTAGTGTTCTTGTTCTTACTCAAATTAATTCTATAGTCACTGGCTAAGTGTCCTAACTTGCCACATTTGTAGCATTCAATATTTTTAAGGACTCTAATGGGGTTTTTGTCAAGTCTTTTCTCACGAGACCTGTTATTAGAGTTGTTTGAATATGTAAGTTTTCCTTGTTTATTTGCAATTTTATTTCTGAATTTCATAATTTTCTTAAAATGTTTAGACATTAAGGCAATCTGGTTATCCAAGCTCTTTAAATTATAGTCCTCATCAGAATCTAAACCAATTTCATGTAAATGACATTTAGGTTTAGTCAACTTAGAGGTAAAGACAAGATTGGAGGCAGACTGTTTCTTATGGGTCTGTATTAATTGCTTCTCAAACTCTAATTCCATTTCCACAGTTCTTAGCTTGTGAAAAAGTGTGAGTGTGTGATAATTGATTAAATTCGCAATTTTCTACGTAGGCACACTTATTTAATTAGTGTCTATTTTTAAACCAAAATAAATTCAGCCCCTAAACATGCATCTAAGGTGCGTGTGACGAACCATAAACAAATACGGCATGCGACACAACAAATATGTTGAGACACAGATTTCAGGAAAAAAACCCTTTCGGGTAAAACCTTTATTTCACTATGAATCTATAAATCGCAACTTACAATTACATAGAGAAATCTACAATGGATTAACGCGCAGCCAACCCATAAAGACTCGTAGTCTTGAACCTAGCAAGAGAATACCTACAGCACCCTCCAAGGACTCTCAGTCCTATCTTCAGCAAAGAATCTTCACGCAGAAAGATCCTCAATGACACGCAGCCATATGGTGTAGAGACGCATTCCACAAAACATGAACAAAGGCAAAGATTTGTTCTTGAACACCAACACAATTCACTAAAGCAATATGGGAGTTTTGTGAATTGTAAATTAAAAAGGGATTAAACCCCTAAAAGAAGAAGCCTAAAGATTACTGCTTTGGCAGTGTTTCTATTCTGGAAAATGTATGGACTTCTTAATGAAAACGTTACCATTTAATGAGTATTTATACAAAAATGTACCGCCTCGAAAGTCGAGCTCGTTAGAATGAGAAGCATATGTTGCTCGAACGAAGTACGCATGTCGTTCAAACGACATCGCGCGACTTCCAATCTCGTTCGAACGAGATGATGATCTCGCGCGAACGACCTAGGCATCAAAATCGAGGTCCGCTTCAAAACTTAGAAAAAATACTCATTCTCAATATTTGACGAAAAAGTCCGCTCCAACACTTAGAAAATATTTTGTAAAAATCTCCCAAAAGCTCTAAGTGAAAAATAAAGGTATTTAAAACATAACCTTACCAAAGTACACTTCGCGGAGCCTTGAATGATGAAGAACTTGAATAATTCGGATCCGTCTTTGATGTAGATTGATCTTGAATGCTCTTTGATGGTGTATCGGTATATGACATAACAAATTGATAACGGAACTATGAAAATATGTCCTTACAAATCTCCCCCTATGTCTATACCGGTACATACATAAAAAATCTAAATTATCAAAAACCAAAATGCCTATACAAATCTACCCTCCCATGAATAAATTTGCAATCCCTCAAAACTGTTCTTCAATCATCTTCGACAAATCTCAAAGCTTTTCTCATCAGGGTGTGCAACATATCAATCTTCAATTTTATACCTACACACATGAGATAAAGCAAAAACCTTCGTGACGCATCGAGTTTGAAATGATATAAGAATAAAGCATTAATAATCAAATCTCCCCCATAATGCAAAATCTCCCCCATAACATGATAAATTTGGAAAACGTGAGTAGACAAATTGTATCAGAAAGTAAATCCTCGAAAAATCAGGATCACGCGATAAATTAGCATAATCCGCTCTAATACCAATTTGTAAAGTGGTGATCGCTTAAATAAGCTCTGATACCAATTTGAAAAACGTGAGTAGACAAATTGTATCAGAAAGTAAATCCTCGAAAAATCAGGATCACACGATAAATTAGCGTAACCCGCTCTGATACCAATTTGAAAAAGTGCGAGTGTGTGACAATTGATTAAATTCGCAACTTCCTACATAGGCACACTTATTTAATTAGTGTCTATTTTTAAACCAAAATAAATTCAGCCCCTAAACATGCATATAAGGTGCGTGTAACGAACCATAAACAAATAGAGCATGCGACACAACAAATATATTGAGACACAGATTTTAGGAAAAAAACCCTTTCGGGTAAAACCTTTATTTCACTATGAATCTATAAATCGCAACTTACAATTACATAGAGAAATCTGCAATGGATTAATGCGCAGCCAACCCATAAAGACTCGTAGTCTTGAACCTAGCAAGAGAATACCTACAGCACCCTCCAAGGACTCTCAGTCCTATCTTCAGCAAAGAATCTTCACGCAGAAAGATCCTCAATGACACGCAGCCATATGGTGTAGAGACGCATTCCACAAAACATGAACAAAGGCAAAGATTTGTTCTTGAACACCAACACAATTCACTAAAGCAATATGGGAGTTTTGTGAATTGTAAATTAAAAAGGGATTAAACCCCTAAAAGAAGAAGCCTAAAGATTACTGCTTTGGCAGTGTTTCTATTTTGGAAAATGTATGGACTTCTTAATGAAAACGTTACCATTTAATGAGTATTTATACAAAAACATACCGCCTCGAAAGTCGAGCTCGTTCGAACGAGAAGCATATGTCGCTCGAACGAAGTACGCATGTCATTCAAACAACATCGCACGACTTCCAATCTCATTCGAACGAGATGATGATCTCGCGCGAAAGACCTGGGCGTCAAAATCGAGGTCCGCTTCAAAACTTAGAAAAAATACTCATTCTCAATATTTGACGAAAAAGTCCGCTCCAACACTTAGAAAATATTTTGTAAAAATCTCCCAAAATCTCTAAGTGAAAAATAATGGTATTTAAAACATAACCTTACCAAAGTACACTTCGCAGAGCCTTGAATGATGAAGAACTTGAATAATTCGGATCCGTCTTTGATGTGGATGGCTCTTGAATGATCTTTGACGGTGTATCGGTATATGACATAACAAATTGATAACGGACCTATGAAAATATGTCCTTACAGCTTGCCATTGAGGAGTTCAGGGGTAAGGTTTTGATCATCCATCTCCTCAATTGCATAACGCTTTTTATCAAATTTTTGTGGAAGTGACCTTAGAATTTTGGAGACAATTTATTTCCTATCATAAATTATCCCATTAGCATACAGCTTAGTCACTATGTATGTCAACCTAATCTAGAAATCATCAAATGACTCAGTCTCAGTCATGACTAAAGTGACTGGATTAACATTAGGGTTTTAGCAGCTTTAGCACGTGTGTCTCCTTCATGTACAATCGCTAGGGTGTCCCATGCTTCCTTGGAGCTAGTACATAAAGATATCCTCTTGAATTCATGTGCATTGATAGACATGAATATATCATTTCTGCCTCTGTTATTATTAATGGAAGTCTATTTTTATTCTTTAGTGAATTCACGTAGAAACTTTCTAATCCTCCTAGGACTTCCTTCAGCGGCTGATTTAGTAGGAAAAGTATAGCCATTTTCAATAGCATCCCATACATCATCTCCTAATGTCCCTTGGATGAAAGCAACCATCCTCACTTCTAGTAAGGGAAGTTGGTTCCATCAAAGAGAGGGGGCTTGGACAGGTTTCCTAATCTCATAAATTTCTCGTCCATAGTTTGTTTTGATAAAATAATTTCAGAAACTTAAGATCTAAAAGAATTTGTAAAGCCAATGCTCTAATACCAATTGAAAAAGTACCACTTAAGTTGTTTAATTCAAGATTAAACAGTCTAAATGGCTTCGAATAATTTTTTGAAGAAACTCTTTTCTTAAAACAAACAGCTAACACAATATGTGTATAAAAAGAAGTATGAACGAGATATTTCAGATATTACGTATCCAAGTTTTGAAAACCAAATCTAAACCAGTTTTTAAATCATCACGCCAATAGAAGGGTATGAGAGAAAGATAAAGTACGCAAGTGAACAATATTTTAATGTGGTAAAACCCTACCCAATTGGGGAAACATCCACGGAGGTCTCTACACCTCAAAATAAAAAATCCACTAAAATAGAGTAACAGATTACAAACTATTTAACAATTTAAACACACAATCAGACCTAATCTAAGTTCAGAAATTATACCAACTCCTCTGGATTATTCTAACTTCTCCCAAGGCTTCTTATGTTATAGATATTCTCTCATCTTTGTAACTCCACTCCTTTTAGCTTTATGTCGACTCTTAAAGTACAAAATCTCTCAACAAACAACTTTTAGTGTTGTAGTGTGAAAGTGTTGTGATGTGCCTAACACATGCATGCAACTCACACACACTTATTACAGACTGAATGATTATCAAATTACAAATAGAGTTCTAATATGCAAAATAAATTTTCGAACTCAGTTTGATCGAAACTCTCAGACTTTGAATCATTAATTTTATCCATAGATCAAGAGGGAACCTTGCTATATAAAAGAGCCAAGATCCTAGACACTTTCTTTATTCGAAAATATACAATTATTTCACAAAATGTGAAATATATGAAAGTGTCAATCCATAATTACGATCTTAACTAGATCTAAGTATGGATGTTCTCAGAAATTGAAATCAGAAATGATTTTGTTGGTTTAGGTTTTGAAAGCAACATAAAGGATTAAAAACAACCAACAAAATAGAGATTTCTCAAAAGAAGAAATCAAACTCAGTAATATCTACGTGATATGTATCACAGAGTCTCAAATCTCAACTTTCTATGAAATAAAATGAGATCAGGACTTCGTGACTTGATTGGACAAGAGATTAAGAACTAGTGTGGATGGATCTTCTCAAAACTCGAACTAACTCAACTCACGGAAGTATTTCCAGGTGAGAATTTGGCCGGAGTTGGTTTAGGGTTTTCTTTTTCTCTCTCTCTCTCTTTTTCTTTTTCTCTCTCTCTCATTCTTCTCTCTCTTTTTTTCTCTCAGAGGTGAATTAATCCAAAGATTGTAAACGTTGCACAAAAAGCTTCTATTTATATTGGAGAATGGAAGGCTCTGGAATATCGAACCAAATTAATGATCAAGATAGAATGTAAAGGATCTAAGTAAATCTAACAGTTGTCTATGCACCGATTTTAAAAACACTATGATTGGTTCAATTAGTAAAACACTTGGATCGAGTTTGAAAACATGCAAACCATTGATAAGATTACTCCAACGGTTTAAATAAGGTTTCAGTTATGTGAGGAAGATAAAACACAGATCCAATTGATATAAGACCAACACGTGTAAGGCTACGATGGACTAAAAAACATGTGTTTTTGAAATTTAAAAAATTCAATTTTCCCCCACAATATTATCTAGCGCTTTTGGATTCTACCCATGCAAAGTTTTAGCAACTTTTGGAAATTATAAAACAGCTCAAAACATTATGAAATCCAATTTTAAATTTCTAAAAATTATTTTAAAATTCCTAAAAATATTTAAAATATCCTAAAAATTGTAGAAAATTATTTTGATGGGATTTAACACACAAATGCCCATATTATGAAGAATGCAACACATAAATGAAATCCTGGGTGAGGTGTTGGTGTTCTACTTTTAAGGACTTTTGGAGGAATTCATAAGGAGGGTGCTTTACTCGTATTGCTATTACTTATATTTTTACTAAGTAACATAGGAATATATAGAGTACCTTCCACTGAGGGAGTAGAGAGTGGATAGGAAGGTTGAGAAACATTGGTTTTGAGAGCCTCGTAACCTTAATAACGATTATTTTAAAAAGTTTCTTCAACCCTAAAGGTGTCAGTGTCTAAACCTTGGTCTTTAATGGTAGAGGGGCCAGGGTTCCAGAGGCTTTATTTTTTTGCCGGGCCACTCGGGTCTTAACTGGAGAGGGAGGGGAAGTAACTTCCCCAACTTGTGTAGGGATGAAGTTTGAAACATTAAATTTTAGGTGGTGATTCGGTATAAATATTTCATATTCATCTCCGTAATTTAGGAATTTTTAGTATCCCATGTAATGTAATTGAACAGGATTTATCTTGTATCCATTCTATTAAACATTTGTAGTAAATACTTCTTATTCTGTGTATTTCTCATGCTTTTTACAGGTAATTCATGCAAGTGAATGCGGGAGAGAAATCGAAACACTGAAAGAAATAAAGGAACATAAATTAAAGGGTAATTTAGTAATTTTTCAACTATAGTCGAAAGGCGGAGTCAATTAGAAAGTTAAAAATCTTGAAATCTCAAGAACACTGGAAGAAAAGATGCCTTAATCCGAGCTATAATGAAGAAATTATGTGAATTTGAAGTCGGAACAAAATCTAGGGGATAAAAGAGAAAAGGTAGGTAGAGGCAGTGAATCATGGCCAAACTGCACCCCAAACCAGTTTGAAGGCGAACCAGTTCACCTAACCATACAAACCGGTTCGAAGTACCTGACACATGAATTTTCCCTTTATGCTGATTTTATTTTAGAGTTGTATGAAAGGAGGACTCTTGCAAAAAGGACCATAGGGAGTTATAGTTTGATATTAGCCATAGTTTTGATTCGGATGACCATTCTGAGGGTTCGGTTGTTTCCGGAAGGGTCGAGATAGTCAAAATGACTGTACTTGGGGTCTATTTGGGTTCCGAAATATTTTAAGTTCGTTTGGCTCGAATTAGAGTAGTTTTTAACCTAGCATTAGAGAGGAGAGGAGGCAAGAATCATAACTTTAAATTTCTTCATAAATATTACACATTTGTGGATTGATTCTCAAGATTTAATAGATAAAGTTTATATTCTCTACTTTATCTTGAATCTTCTTCCTCTTTGCATTTTTTGTTTATTTTATGATATTTTAAGAACCACATGCATGTTTATATATACTTTTATCATGATTATGATTCCATGCAACATTAGAATCTTATTTACTACTCACATCACCATGTCCGTCTAAGCTATTAGAGGGTTGGGGTACATGAACCCAACCTAGGTGTTATGAATGGATTTAAAAGCGAATAAAATCTAATTAACAATTCGAAGGCTTGATTTCTTATAGAAATAAATATTGTAGGTATTTGAATTCCATTTGCCCTAGGTAACCAAAATGTTTAAGGATATAATATGAGTTTCGATAATTCATCATTCCAGTTAATACAATTTTTGATTTGATATTGTGGGGAGTAAAATCCGCATATGTCAAATGCTTAGAAAGTATTCGACATTTCTTTGAATTGAGAATTAGGTTTTTGAAGGTTTTATGTTCTACGTAATCACCGATGGTTCAAGGTAGTTTATCCCAATCCTATTTTGTCACATATAGTTTAAATAAAAAAATCATAGTTTTTGCATGCCTAGTCAGTTCACAATCTTAATTAATTTGCATTAGTTGATAGGATTTTTCCAAAAAACAATGATATTTTTATCTTTCCTGGAGTCTATTATAAGGTTATTCATCTTTCCTATTCATCATCAACTGAGTTTGATACCCGACTTTCTCGGATTATTACTTATGCGATCGGTTTACACTTGAACCAAAATTAGCATGCACTAGAGACACATTTAAAGTCGCGTCAAGTGCTTCCTCTTTTAGGGACCTTGAATTTACCCTTCCCCTTGCTTTTTACCTTGGCTTGTTTAGATTTTGCCTAAGTATGTATTGAATAAATTCTCTCCTCACATAGATTATTCACAAGGATGGGTACAATTTTCTCGAAGGGAGTCCTCTAAATTTGGCAGCGATGCTAGACTTCTTTGTAGTGCTCTTAGTCAGGTACTTGTCCTAAGAGGAAATGCCCTCAATAAAAGACTAGTGAGGGGTATCTTGTATGCAATTTTTTTTATTTTTCTTGATTTGGTGCTAATATAAGCCAAATTATAATCGATTAAAGAAAATAAGATAATAATGAGAGGGTATAAAATTTCCCAAAAGGGGCAGTTCTCTGTATCATCCCCTTAGAAGTAAAGTTGGAGTAGGCCTTTAAGTACCAAACTGAAGGTGAGAAGTTGGTAGGAAAATCTGGAGTGTTAATGCCCTGGTCATATCCAAATTTCCTTATCATCCTCTCGAAATGGTAAAATTCACCCCTTGTCCAAGCTCAATAAAAGATGGTAATATACATGCGAGAGCAAATGGCATCACATAAATTTGAGGGAAATCACTCACATAATCAACATTGGCTGGATAGGAAAAGGATTTAGGAGAAGTGGAGTGAACGCACCGGGAAAATATCCCACCCACTTAAAGTGGGATGGAAATAAAACTCATCTATATTGTCCAAAAATAGATTAAGTGATTTCTTAAGGGCCTTTTTATGCCACCTACTAATGTGAGTAACCTGACTATGCAATGAGTGGGTCTCAAAGGCCCAATTAAGGAATTGCTCAAAGAGAAAACCCATCGACACAAAGGAACTAATAAAACTTATCACCCAAAAATGTCCATGCAAGCGTTCCATATCAACGTGAGTCTAATACATCTAGGTATAGATGGATCTCAAAGTAAGAGAAATGAGTGTCACGCTCCTGCCACGAGCAAGCTTGACGTCTAAACGAAATAGTACCTCACGAGGGGAATATTTTGAACTTCCTTAAAATAGAAAAAGACTTAGAATGTGATGAAGAAAGCAACGAAATGGGTCTTCCATTGGACTTTTTGACCATCTTGGCTCTTTGGCGTTTTGACCTGGGCCTCTTCTTTGGGTGATGGTCCAAAGTACTTGAAATAGTAGCATTGCCATTTCTATGAAAGCAACATAATGAGTACAATATGCCAAGGCTTGGTTAAGCTCCTCGCACATCTCTTGCTTGATAGTGTCCTTATAGCCATTAATAAATACATGATTTCCCAAAATAGAAATACCAGCTAACTCAAAAATGTCTTCTAATATGCTAGAAAATTCCCCCAGTTGGTAATAAAATTTTAGGAGTCCACACTCCATCGAGAAAGTAAGATGTTATAAGAACTCGTACTCTTAGGAATTATATAAGACTTCAGGTTAATAAGATTTTGAGTTAGGCTTATTAATGGCACGATAGGCAGGTACATTGGTCACACGATCAATCCACAGTTCCCACTCATTTAGGGCCCCTCTCCAGACATCAAGGTTCACATTAGAAAAGGGGAAATCACCCTTATCCACTAGAACATGTAGGATGCTATCAGCAAGAACCATAGAAGCATCCTCGGACTTTGAAAAACCCAAAAGTGGATGCTCACATATCTTTTCTAGAAACTCAACTTCAAATCTCTTGAATAAGAGCATGACGTCACCACCCTTGCCAAAAAAGGGGAAAGGCGGTAAATTGCGAAATCATTTTTTCCCTACTTTCTAGAAATCGCCTTTGGTCTTTGGGCAAGGCGGAGGAATCACCCACAAATGGACCAACACCACTAGAAGGGGAAGTGAAAACAATGGATATAACCTCCACGAAGGAGGTAATAGAGGTAGTGTCGATGGCCATAGACGTGGTGACAATCATGTTGATGGGGAAGAAAACCACCAAAACCTCACTTACAGAGGTAACAAATGAGGATGACACTTTCAACTGATAAGAATCCATTGATGAAGACGATTGAAGAATAAGTAGATAAGGAAAGGAAATTTACTTTAAACTTTAGAAAAACTCTTAAAGTATCTCTATCTAAAATAATGTAGCAAATGTCAAGGGTTTAAAAAGACAAGAATGGAGGTATTTATAGGGCGTAGGAACGTACGCTTAATGGCTCAAAAATTGGGGCAATCATTACCCCAAGTTAGAGGCAATATTTCCCAAGATAAAAAGTGTATCCTCGAGACATTAAAAGACATCCCAGGAATGGATCCTCTAACAGAGAATTAAATTCTCACAACAAGAGAAATTATTTACAAGGAAGTTTACTCAAATTCTTACAGAGTCCTTTTTATACAGATATCTTCATTTTTCATGCAAAGTATGAGGGCACTAATGTAGAGGGGTAATCATTCAACACCCTCATAAAAACTACGTTTGGTGTGAGTCGGCCCAAAGCCAAAAAAGGGTAATAACGGGAGAGCAGGCCCAAAATAGAAATAAAAAATATTGGACGAGCAAGTCCAAATCTCGATCAAACCCAAAAATTATCAAAGAAAGACAAATAGTGGGCAAGCAGGTCCTAGGCAGGAGCAAAACAATGATTGACGAGCAAAACTGCGAGCATGGCAAAAAAGGCCAAGCTAGCGAGGGGATGCCAAACGAGAAACAAACATTTTAATGAGGGGCTTCTCTACGAGTAGCCCCAAGTCTTTTCAAGAGTGATGTTTATGTAAAGTAACATTTACTAACACATTTTATATTTTTACATAGGAATTCTTAGTAATAAGTCTTAGTGGAGAAAGTAGGGCTCGATTGCTCGAGCTGATGGTCTGGTTGGATTTCTTGAGAGTTTTGGTTTGGAGGCTAAGAGACAAGTCTTGTTGAGAAAGCTAAGGATCAACTACTTTAGTACCCTAGGAAAGAGATACTACTAAGATGAGGGGTCCAAGAGGTCACTCGCAAAATCACAAACACTTACATAACTCACATTTATTAAAATGGGCAAGCAGTCAAGGCACTGATCGTAAAGTCCTTTTGGAAATTAATAATGGCGAGTGTCTCTCAAGGTCGCTCGCAAGTTTTCAAAATTATTTACCAAGTAAACGTTTGAAATATTCCCAAAATTATACTTTTTATCTCTATGCCCGACATATTTTCTTTCGACTTTGGTTGCACCTAATGTCGTCTGTCAAAGTGGACAATAACAAACAGTAAAATAGGACAAAATGTACCACTCAGATATTATCGCAAGGGAATAAACCTTTAGGGAGAACATGCCACCTCAACTGTAATGTTAGTCTATAAATAGAGAACCTGGACACGGTCAAATAATGACCATAACTTGAGCAATGTTACTATGTACAAATTCACACGTAAAGTATTCTCTCCATACTCTCTCCTTGGTACTTGAAGTGCTTGTCTCTTCAGTATCCAAGAATCATCACTCTCAAGTGATTCTATTCTTTTTGTTCCTATTAAAAAGTTTATATTTAATCATTGTCTTCCTCATATTGTAATCAGAAAGATATCATTATATTGGAAACATTACTTTTTAATTTAGTTGTCGCTCTTGAAGCTTTGAACACCTTGAAGACTGTTTCCATTGGAGGGGTCATGCCTCAACCTTTTAGATCATTAATAGATCCCAGTACTCTTTGTTGATTTAAAAAGAACTTAACTTATTGTAGGGACTCAAATTTCATTTGCTCCTGATCAGCCATGTGTGCCCTTAACACGTGTGCCTATAAAGAATTGTTTAATACAATCATTTGTAACGGCTAATCACGATCAAAGATAACTCCAAACCTTTATGAGTAGTTGTTAGCGGGTCTTATGACTCTACTAAGAAACCTTATAAATGTAAATTCGCCCTTTACGGATGGGGCAATAATATTTGTAATGTCGAGCAGTGCTACAACTCTACCGACCTGAGTTCTTATGTAATGGAGAATAAACTGTAACACTCCATGAATGTAGGCATTTTTTTGAACCATGTACATATTGTGTTATGTGTTATTTCATTACATTCTCCTATTATTATTCTTGTTTGGCGTGCGCATTGAATATCACTACGTATAATTGGCACCGTATGTGGGATTGATCTTAGTTCTTTGCCACTAGCCAATTTTCTATGATGTCTCACTCACCCAACGTGGAAAATGGGAGTCGTTATGGTCGTGTATCGCTATCCCTTACATAGAAAATGGGAGTCATTATGGTTGGTATCAGAGCATCCAGGTTCTAGCGTACTTAGGCTCTGTGTTGTGGTCATTATGTTCCGCGTTGCATTCTTTGATATGTAGAGCTATATGTTTAGGAATAGTTGTACTCTTTACGACTTATTATTAATAAGAATCTAATTTTCTTTACAATGGAAAACACTCGACGTGGAAGACCACGACGTTCTACCAATGCGGCTATAGAGGACATGAATAAGTAGAAGCCGCAATCGCCAATAGTGACACCCGTGGCTACTCCAGTAGACATAGATACTATAGTGACTCAAGAAGTCTCTACAGTGATGGATACCATGCTACAACACTTTTAACCATAATAACAACACCCACGACCCCACCCTTGTAGTTGGTGGTAATACCTGCTCAGTCATAGGGCTCCGTTTAGGAGAGAGCCATAGTGGCCTTCACTAAGGGACACCCACCAGAGTTTGCTGGGAGTGCAAATATTTTAGTGGCAAGTCATTGGAATAAAGATATTCAGATACACTTGAGGATGGTTGAGTGCACAATGGTGCACAAGCAGATGTTAGCCTCATTTCGATTGGTAGGAGTAGTCATATAATTGTGGGAGTATGTCACCACCCAGGAGGAACATGACAGGATGACCATTGAGAAGTTTTGGATGAAATGAGGGGAAATTTTTTCCACCCGCCTTGAAGTCCGTAATGAGAAGAAAATTCATAGACCTGAAGCACGAGAGTCGTACCGTAGCAAAGTATGAGGAGGAGTTTAAAGCACTGTCAATGTTTACTAAAGATGAGGTAAACACCGAAGAAAATAACATGGATAAGTTCACATCAGGGAGAACTTGGCACATCATGAAATACCTATTAGGTAACCTAAACTTTACCACTTATACATAGATGGTGAATGTCGCTTTATTACATTAACAGGATCATCAGTCATTACAGAAGAGTAACAATAAGAAGAGCTCCAATTCAGAGTCATCAAGCCAGCTGGGCAAGATAGGCGGGAACAATAATTAAGGGGTCTAATAGTTTAAGGGAACCCAAATAGGAGATAGATTTAAGAAGAAAAGTCATTTCGATGATAAAAAGAAGGGACAGTAAGGCTAGGGACACAACCGAAGGGCCATCAGGGCCAATGGCATCATGGTCGTGGCTAGTAGGGCCAACAAGGGAAGTCGCAGGATAATCATAAATTCCAGGGTAAGTGTTTCACTTGCAAAGCGATAGGGAATATGTCTAGAAGATGCCCTCATGGGAATCTAGGGGCACAAGAGTAGGGAGGTCAGCGTGGATATCAGGCACCTCAGGGGTAGCGTCAATAATTGCTAGCCTAGTACGATCCCTTATTTGAGCCCCACACACTAAACTTCTAGCCAAACTGCGTTACTCGTAATTTACTTTGGTTTCATGCTCAATGAGCTATCATAACAGATCTATCATTATAATTCTTAATTATAATCTTATCAATAACTGATTCCCATAACTTTACACTTGTTATAATTTCAATGTTCACACATATACACATAACACTCTTATATACGTATATTCATAACACACACACACACACACACACACACACACACACACATATATATATATATATATATATATATCACTTGCTATATATGTATAACTGTATTCCCAGAGCTGAGACCTCGCGGATACATTCCCTAGCATGCTATCAGGCTCTAGGTACATCATGTACCATTCTTGGACCACCGGTTCAGAATCTTAACATTGAACCCAAATTGTAAACACATAACTAGAAGCAGTCATAGACATAAATACATGGGTCATAAACATACCACATTACCCCACTAGACTCTAAACTAACATACAATGGCCATTGATAATACATGTTATGGTACCACTAATTAAATATGATATGAGCTCGGTCCAGCAGGACCTTGAAGGTTCAATAATGGTGGAAATCAGATATAAAAGTAAAGAACGAGGTGAGGCAATGAGAAAGAGACTACAAAGTAAGTGGTTCAGCCATCTAGCCTACTCCAATGTGCAAGGGTGAATGAGTTTTACTATGAAAATGGGATCTAATGGCCATGGGATACAATTCACTCAACTTTCTCTCTCTATAATGATTTTAACAGAGTATTGGCTAGGGTTTTAAATATATAATCCTTTACAATGCTGTAAAAGATAAGTATATATAGTGCCTGGGGGTGTAGTATGTAATAACAAATAATGAGCAACCACCTGTCACTATCACATGTAGATCATAATGATAAAATATTCCCTCACATGTGAGGGAGATCTGGTTATAATGGTTTTGTGCACGTGGGATCTACAACCCACATGGTCCCTTCCACATGTGCCCAAATTCACGCATTGTGCCAGCTATTCATTATTGGCCGTCCAGGTCAGGATGAGGCTGAGTTTTCAAGTCGGGTCCCCTAGTGATACGATGACTGTTGTGCTATCTTCAATTGGCCCTCGTCCTCCAGGTGATGGATGAGGCCATGGGTACTTGATCCATAATACCATTGATGTTGATATTGTTGATTATTTCTTGAGACGAGGACGATATCTCTTGTGTTGGGCTTATGCACCGAGGACGAGGCACTGAGTGCAGGGCTCACAGTCGAGCCATAACTTTGACACTAGTCGACCACGACCGAGGGAGTCTAGTCCTGGGATGAGGATATATGGGGTATATCAATTACCCCTAGCCCTTAGTCTTCAATGTGAATGGAAGGCTGAGGGATAAAGCATCTTTTATCAGAGAAATTGATGAGACATCCTTAGTCTTCAATATGAATGGAAGGCTCAAGGACTTATCCCGACTACTTCCACTTAGGGGCTAGAAAACTTGATAAGAAAATCATTCACGTTGCCCAAACATCAAATCATCACTGTAAATTGAGATTCTTCTTCGTTTCTAAGGCCTGGGAATTTTTGGTCAAAGTCGAGATGTCTAAGGACGAGCCAAGGGTTCCCTGTGCCTGGGCCAATCTCTCAATGTCAGAAAAGTTAGATCCCAGCCTTAGTGTTGTCGATAGGGAGAGGGTTGATTTTCTAAGGAGCCAAGGGAAGAATGGGATTCTTCTTTCGTTTGAAGATTTAATGTCTCTTAACTATCTAGACGAGTATGGTTTGGGGGTTGACCCCCTAGACGATTTGTGTGAGTTACAAAAAATTTTTGTTCATAAGTTTTTTCTCGTCTTTTATCTATGAGTGATGATTTTGGTCCTTCTTTGCACATCCTCCTCCTCCTCATATTTCAGAGGAACTTTGGAAGATGACTGCCCCAGCCTAAAAAGTGCCTTATATAAGTAAGGAAGCAAGTATCCCTTAATGAAGACTACCATCGACGGGATAAGAAATCTTAAGGTCAGTAAAAAAAAGAATCCAACATTCCCTCAAACACTCGTCAGAATCATGAGATGAGGCCGGGGGTCAATCCACCTCCCCAGACTGTGCCAGGTTTATCTAGGTCGAGTTAGTCTTTAACGAACTGCTTTGAAATTTTCTAGGATACTAACATAGAACGACTTAAGGCATGCCCTAATTCAATTATCCCTTCAACGTTGAGTTCAAGGAATGCCCTGTTCTCTATCCCTTCTAAGGGGGAATATGAGTTTATGGGGAAGATGCATCCCTTGAAGACTTATGATTTTGGTCTTCACCATCTGGCGCAGGTATCGTCTTGTCCAATGAATCTTATCTCCTTTAATTTTTTCTTTTTTCTATTATGATATTTGACTATTTTTGTTCTTGTGCGGTCTGTGTGTGCCTTTACGTCTGCCATAAAATGGGTCACTGATAACTTTTAGAAAATTTAAGAGGGTGAAAAGGCCCTCCAGGATGTGATCAAACTTAATAGGAAGCTGAAAGAGCGTAGGGATGAGTACAAGAGGACCCTTGATCAGCTAAACCCGGATCATGTCGATGGTTTAAAGGCTAAGGATGTGGAATTTACATCTCTTGTTGCAAAACATGCAACTGATCTTATTGTAGCCATCCAGAAGACCAAGGACGAGGCCCTCTCTATCGAGGCCATACAAAAGATTAAGGATAAAATTCTTTCAGTCGATAGTACAAAAGAGGATTCAGGATGAGGACATCAAATCTTATAAGGAGTCTGATGAGTTTGGAGGCTTTGACGTGAAGTGCCTCAAAAGACGTATCAAGAATGCTTGCAGGTGGGTCATCATTAAATTTTATGAGGTCATCTCGTCTATCTAGCCAGAATTGGAAGTCCCTGACCTGGAGGATCCCTTTCACATTTTGACCTTGGACTATGTTGAATCCCTAGCCTCAGCGAGGGAGCGGAGGTGGCAGTCGAGGTCCCTAGGTTTAGGAAGATGTTAGAGGGTCGACCGCTAATATTGAGTCAACTCTATAGGGTGGTCGTCTGTGACCAATATCCTTTATCTTGTAATTTTTTTAGTTGTGAACACTTGATCTTTTGCAAATGTTTTGTACTAAACTGATTGTTATTGTTTGAATGAATGAATGAAACATTGCTTCGTATTTGAGCTGTCATTTTCTTTTACTTCGTTGAATGAATCATGATAGTTTTGTCAAATTTTCTTCTCATCTCGGTTCGTATGTTTGAACTCTCCCTCGTCTTAAGATGGGGGTTAATAACCAAATCATTCATTTTTTTAAACAAAAGGTCACTAAGTCCACTCTTGTCCCTAGACAAGCAGTTAATAATCCATAATTAAGTTATTTTAAGTTTGAGCCACCAAATTAATTATGTTTAATAACAAGTCCCCTCTCGTCATTTTGAGAGTGCTAGGAAGAGTGTCATCTCCTCCTACACTGTTGTCTCGGTGAGAGAGTTTTAACTCTCATATCACCAAGTTAATGATGTTTAAAGGAACCATAACTATATGATTTTCAAATTTGGGTCATCAAATTAATGGTGTTTAATAGAGAGTCCCCTCTCATCGTTTTAAGAGTGCTAGGACGAGTGTCATCTCATCCTGCACTGTCATCTCGCTGAGAGAGTTTTGACTTTCATATCACCAAATTAACGATGTTTAAATTTTCTTCATGTTTTTCACCACCAAAGGTGATGTTATCAAAATGTTCCCCCTCTTAGTGTTATTGAGAATCCATGGACGAGATGAGCCCCGCCTGGATTCTCATGTTGCCAAGAGTGAGTTAATGCTATTTCACCATATAAATAATGTTTCGTAGCTTGGGACGACTTGAAACATAAAATTTGATCAATTCATACAAAAAAAATATGAGGGAACACTTAACAATTTTTCATTCATCACTTTTTTTGTACATCTCTTATACAATGATAGCTATAATATAAACAAAATAAAAAATCATTAATAATATCTCTTTAAGTGATCAGCGTTCCAAGGGTTTGAGAACTGCTCTCCCTCTAAATTTTTAAGCCGATAAGTACTAGGATAAATTCTTTTGTAACTATGTAGGGATTGTGCCAGTTTTCATGGAGCTTATTTG
This sequence comes from Sambucus nigra, assembly GCA_949130495.1. Lineage (NCBI taxonomy): Eukaryota > Viridiplantae > Streptophyta > Magnoliopsida > Dipsacales > Adoxaceae > Sambucus > Sambucus nigra. The sequence continues at coordinate 429,303,325 of OX422223.1, forward strand.
GCTTCTGCCAGGCCTTTAATAAAACAAGATCTCCGACACATACTGGCCTAGCCTTAACCCTATTGTTATAGAATTTTGCAGTCATTTGCCAATAAGCAGCCTGCTTGACCTCTGTATCCTCTCCCCTTTCTTTAATAAGGTCCATGTCTAGTCTTTTCTCCTCAACGTTTGTTTCTAGGATGTATGTCTAAACTCTGTGACTTCGTAAGCCAATCTCGGTAGGTATGATTGCCTCAGAGACGTAAGCAAGCATAAAAGGGGCTCCCCTGTTGGTTTTCTTTCTTTCGTCCTGTATGCCCACAGGACGACATGCACTTTGTCAAACCCCGCCCGATCCAACAGACGGGGTGGCCAGCCATCGAACCGTTCCAAGTGCGAACTAAATTAAATACCATTCTCACCATGTGACAGATATGAGACAATAAAAATCAATCACAAGACAAATGATAATCAATCCCAAATGAGAATGACCAAAAATGCAATAAAAGAAATCCATTAGATGCTAAAACTACAAATAAATCCAATCTCCAATAATGAATTAATTAAAATCTGAATAATAAACCAACTGAAAATACTTCAACCGAAATCCTCAAATAACTTTGGAACCGAATGGCCCAATAAAACCCAAATGAAGTCTCATAATGAAATACGACGGAAAGGAAAGTGTAAACTAAATAAAGCAGTAAATAAATAAACTCCAGCTGCACCTCCAAATGATAATATCCAAATAGTCCTATACAGCTTCTCCAAAAATTATCCTGAAAAGGTTAGTCTACGCACTAGTTCAGAGCCTCGAGCATGAATACACACTACTCCCCTCAAATAGGATCCTTAAATCCAGACTGTAGCATTATACATGATAAATATCACAATAGAATTTTTTAAATTAAACGAGATATAACTAGGCACAATAATAATAAATCACTATCTACCCACAATGATTCTTATAAAAAAATCCATAATAATATTATTTTTAAAAGCCCAACCATCCCAAATCGTCAATTTAATTAAATTAACCTCACATTATCATCTTTCTCAAATTATCATCACTGCGGATTTTCCTGCATTAAGTTCTTACTTCAATAATTATTAGGTATAGTGGTCCTCCATCCACGGGTGGTACTCCCACCAAAATAGCGATCCTACCGCCTTGGGTGATTTCTACACCAAAACACATTCCCCTTGTCAAAATGTGAGTTGTCTCGGTTAAACTGTCGACCCTCGCTCACTGATAAGGTTCCATACACCAAACGACATAAAATGTCGGCTGGCTCGGTTAAACTGTCAGCCCTCGCTCATTATGTCGCTAATATATTTTTATTATGTATTAATTCTCAATTTCTCAATTATATAATCATAATTTTCCCCACCCTTATCATCGGTGTGAGATCCTCAAAATACCCTTAGTCCCATACCCAAAGGTCCCCAATAAAAAATACGTCCTATCCTATTTTGTAGGATGAATAATGATTATTTATCTTCTCCTAATATCCTGCCTAGGCTAATGTATCGAAGGAATAAACATAAAAATCAACCCCACCCCGGACTAATCCATCCGTGAGGAATCTAGACCAACAAGTCCCATACCTAGAAAGTGCAAATCCTAACTAAGGCCTACCCATTAGTCCCATACCGAGTAAGTATCCTATAAAATAAGTGAGATCATACCAACCCACAAATCACGTCATCCCTACGATGTCAAAAATAATATAACAACATTACACAATTCAAGCGTAACAATATAACAATATGGCAATCTATTCCAAGGGATCACAATTTAACTTATAATTAATTAAATTAATATCACCGTCATCATTTTCAACACAATTACTTTCATTTAGCAACGTTAGATTAAACCATATGCGAATATATTTGAATCCCCTAATAATAATCACTTTTATCATACTACTTAATTTTATGCATGTGTACACGTCCCGATTTCAATAAAAATAACCCCCTCATAAATTCTACATGCGATCCTACACCCATAATAACCAAAACCCATTACTCTCTCCTACGCACCAAGGGATTCAAATCTTATTCCATATTGAAAATTTTCATCAAAACAAATTGACAAAGATACGTTCTTGACGCGTCTTGAGAAAACCCAACTAATTTTGACAAATCTTGAGTTGAAAGTTATGTAGAATGGGGCTAAGGTTTAGAGGTTGAAGAAGATGTAAAAGATGAGAGGTTTCTTCTCTATAGTTAGATGAAAATACGTTTTAAAATTCCTAGCCCCGAGTTGGTTTTATACCAAAACAACTAAGAGTTTGAGTGAAAAAGGATTCTTAACAGAAATAACTGTTCGGCAAAAACAAACGTCCGGACCGGTCCGGTCTCACGTTCATTGATTCGGTTCAGTGGCAGAAAACTACAAATCAATTCAAATTTATAATTCCCAAGTTAACTCCGATTTTACTTTTGATTAAAATCTTATTCTTTACTATTAAAACTTAGCATTTTTAATTACTAACAATTAATAAATTTCTATATTTTATTTTACTTGAATTCCCAAAATGAATAAAATTACTTAATTCAAATTACAGGGTGTTACATACTTCCCCACTACAAAAGGAATTTCGTCCTCGAAATTAGATAAAGCTTAAACGCCAAATGTTAATTCGCGCAACCAAAATAAAGTTCATATATGCCTAACCTTACAATGCCATGATTGGGTGCTCATACACCCAATCCTACACGCACATAACCCATGATCCAAAATACTATATATATATATATATACGCATAACTATTTAAAATAGCTTTCTCACCAATCACTACTCGATTCTCTCTTCCAAAATTCATCGCAAGCCTTAAGTCCTAAAATCAAATCACCTCACCAAATTGATACTTACAATACCTCACATCGGTACCAACGATTTCCAAAGCAAATATCGTCTCCAAAATAAATTCTACAGATTCTCGCATCAAGATTACTATTTCTAACCTCAACGCCTGCAAGGTACGTAACACAAACTCCCTATCTACAAGAAACACAACTAACACGTATCCTAGACCTAATATCTTATAGAGTATGAATAAACAGGGATATCAATTATTGGTAACGCGAAAGTTAAACGGACTCACAACCTACGAGACCTAAGACCATGCTCTGATACCATCTGTCATACCCTTATCATCGGTGTGAGATACTGAAAATACCCTTAGTCCCATACCTAAAGGTCCCCAATCAAAAACACGTCCTATCCTATTATGTAGGATGAATAACGATTATTTATCTTAACCTAGTCTCCTGCCTAGGCTGATGTATCGACGAAATAAACATAAAAATCAGCCCTACCTCGGACTAACCCATCCGTGACAAATCTACACCAACTAGTCCCATACCTAGAAATTGCAAATCCCAATTAAAGCCTACCCACTAGTCCCATACCTAGAAAGTATCCTATAAAATAGGTGAGAACATACCAACCAACAAATCCATTCGTCCCCGTGATGGTAAACAATATTACACAATTCAAGCGTAACAATATAACAATATGTCAATTTATTCCAAGGGATCATAATTTTATTTATAGTTAACTAAACTAATATCATCGTCACCATTTTCAACTCAATTACTTTCATTTATCAACATTAGATTAAATCGCATGCGAATATATTTGAATCCCCTAATAATAATCACTTTAATCATACTACTTAATCTTATGCCTGTGTACACATCCCAATTTCAATAAAAATAACACCCCCATAAATTCTACATGGGATCCTACATTCATAATAACCAAAACCCACTACCCTCTCCTATGCACCCAAGGGTTTCAAATCTTATTCCATATTAATTTTTTTTATCAAAATAGTACAAAATTTAATTATCAGTTTTTCTAATTAAGTTGCTAATTTATATTAGGAAAAACATATCATTAAGGGTTTAGGCGACACTTAAAACGCATAATACTAAAGGAAGATAATAGAGTATTCACGCCTGAGTAAAAATAGATTGAGAATTCTAATCTTGAATATGTATTCCTCTCAAAAAGTTGACAAAGATCCATTCTTGACGCTTCTTGAGAAAACCCGGCTAATCTTGACAAATCTTGAGTAGAAAGTTATGTAGAATGGGGCTAGGGTTTAGAGGTTAAAGAATATGTAAAAGATGAGAGGTTTTTGCTCTATAGTTAGATGAAATATGTTTTAAAAGTCCTAGCCCTGAGTTGGTTTTATACCAAAATAAATAAGAGTTTGAGTGAAAAAGGATTCTTAAAAGAAATAATTGTTCGGCTAAAATAAATGACTGATCCGGTACGGTCTCACACTCATCGGTTCGATTAGGTGCCGAAAAATTACAAATCAATTCCAATTTCTAATTCCCAAATTAACTCCAATTTTATTTTTGATTAAAATCATACTCTTTATTATTAAAACTCAACATTTTTAATTAATAATAATTGATAAATTCCTAAATTTCATTTTACTTGAATTCTCAAATTAAGAAAATTACTTAATTCAAATTACGGGGTGTTACACACTTCTTCAGTCCAAAGACCCTTACCATCTTCTAATTTATTCTTGATCTCAACTAATATACTTCTGTTGGTCACCTCAGTCTTTCCATTTACCCGAGGTCAACCTGGGGCTAAATAAATTTGTTTAATGCCGACCCTCTTACAGTAAGCCTCTAGGGATGAGTTCTTGAACTGTTTACTGTTGTCGAAGATAAGGGTGTTGGGCAGTCCATACTTACAGATGATATTCCTCCAAATAAATTTGAAGGTCTTCGTCTCAATAATGGTGATCATGGCCTCTACATCAGTCCACTTAGAGAAATAATCGACCGCTACAATAAGGTATCTGTAATTGTCTGTTGCTCTGGGCAAGGGTCCCACCAAATCTATCGCCCATACTGTAAACGGCCAGGGGAAGTCATAGATGACAATGTTTGATGAGGTTTATGAGAGATGCATGCAAACGTCTGACATTTGTCGCACCTCTTCAGATAATCGGCTGCACCTTTAGCTAAGGTCGTTCACTAATACCCTTGGGTGACTATCCTCTTTGCTAAGGAACTCCCTCCTATATGGCTTGAATAAGAGCCTCATGAAAATCATTCAGTATATACTCTACCTCACTCGAATGAACACATCGCAGCAAAGGGATGAGGAATCCTTTCTTGTACAAGACGTCTCATACGATTGAAATTTTTTTCGCCTTGTATATTAACTTCTTCCTCTCAACTTTTGACTCTAGAAGATCTCCATCTTAGATATATCGGATAAGAGGATCCATCCATGAGGCCCTTAGGTTTAGGTTTAGGTTTAGGTTTAGGTAGAATTCCACTATGTTGTCGTCTTATTCAATAGCTGACTGATATAGGATCTCCACTGGAACTGGTCTTCTGATTTTAGTCCTTGTGGTAGATGCCAATCTTACTAAGACATTAGCTTGGTTGTTTTCTAGCCGAGGGATCCTCTTGAGTTTGACCTCCTTGAAGTTCTTCAACATTGGCTTTACCCTTGCTAGGTACTTGGCCATTCTATCATCCTTGGCCTCATATACCCCCAATATTTGGTTTACTACCAGCCTGAAGTCATTAAGAACCAACAGTTGGCCAATATTTATTGCTTTGGCGAGGGAGAGTCCTGCCAAAAGATCTTCATACTCCGACTCATTATTACACTCCTTAAAACTAAACCTCAAAGTGTATTCAATGTTGGTTCCATCAAAAGTTATAACAATCAAGCTAGCTCCACTCCCTGACTCACATGAAGAGCCATCTACAAACATGCTCCAAACTGTACCTTCCTTTGAGAAGATGCCTTCATCTAGGACTCCATACTTGAAAAAAAATTCTATTCTTCATTATTGGCCACAACAGTTCTGGCAACACTCATCTCAGCCTCAGTCGAGCTTGCACTTATTTTCTCTAACTCATTTATTAGATCTGCAAACTCTTCACTATCGGCCTCATCCCAGCTGAACTCGACCATAAAGTCGAAAAAAGCTTGTCCTTTAATGGTTATTCTCGACTGATAGACAATGTAAAATTCTTTCATGCCTATCAACTATGCCATCAAAGTACTCAATTTCTCGAGTTTATGGATAACCTGTCTAAGAGGAGAGTCAGCAAGGATAACCATCGTGTGAGCCTGAAAGTAGGGTTTTATTTTTCTTGATGCATGAATCAAATCATAAGCCAGCTTCGCCATCTTCGAGTATCTCTGCTCGAACCCTTAAAGGCCATTGCTATTAAAATAATCTGGCTTCTTCACCCCATCATCGTCTCATACAATGGCTGCACTAATGGCCAACTCAGACACGACCAAGTATAGATATAGTTTTTGTCCCTGAACAAGCTGGGATAAAAGAAGCGGGGAGCCGAGGTAAGCCTTTAACTCCTGGAAGGCTTTTTTACACTCTTAATTCCATTCAAATGCTTTCCTCAATACTTTAAAGAATGTCAAACATTTGGCTGTAGCCCTTGATATGAACCTATTTAATGCAACAACTCATCCAGTTAGCGTGTGAATGTATTTTATGGTTTTTGGAGTCTTCATCTCCAATAATTTTTTATTTTTTTAGGGTTGGACTCTATCCCCAATTGATTGATAATGAATCCCAAGAATTTATATGCTCCTACCCCGAATACGCACTTTACGGGGTTGAGTTTCATCCGGTAGTTGTCCATGGTGTCGAAAGTTCACTCACGATCGGCCACATGTATCTCAGCCTTGAGGCTTTTAGTTAACTTGTCATCTAAACATACCTCCATGGTTTTCTCTATCTTCTCATCAAACATCTTGTTCACCAATCTCTGATAAGTAGTCCCAATATTTTTTTAGGTTGAAGGGCATGACTTTGTAGCAATACATGCCTTGGTGTCTCCGATGAACAAAGTTTTCTCTGCATTAGTTGGTTCCATAAAGATTCTCTTATAGCCTAACTATGCATCCATACAACTCATTAATTGGTACTTATTCATGGCGTCTACCATCTGATCGATCCGAGGGAGAGGAAAGTTGTCTTTAGAACATGCCTTATTCAAATCGGTTAAGTTAACATAGATCCTCTACTTGCCATTAGGCTTAGGGATAATAACTGCATTAGCCAACCATTCTGGGCAGACGTCCTCCATGATGAATTATGCCTTCTCTAATCTGACAACCCGCTCAAAATAATAACGGGTGGCCAGCCCTATACTACATTAAATCAGTTATCTCTGATGGCACAGTCTGAACATCAACTGACAATTCTAAATATATAAGGCTAACTACCCGAAATCATTTAGAGTGAATTGTCAAAAATTTAAAACCTTTTATTTAACAACAACAACAAAACCAATAATGCACATAACCAACAATATACATCTAACTATGATGAGTGAAATGTGCAAATTCCAATATATACAAGTGTGCAATACAAATAACAAATAAAATACCCGAATATGCTGTCGGGTAACAGACAATACAATAATCTGAGAAATGAAGTATGAAAGTGTTAATCTACAAAACTTGAATACTAACTCAATATACAACTGAATCCTAATCTAGTTATACAAGGATAGGAATCGACTAAAGCAAAGTGTCGCAACAGTCCGCTACTGCCACAACTCCACGAATACCGGATGGATGAACATCAAAGGCGTCCTTGCGGAGGAACACCTGAAGTAGTACAATATATACATGGAGGAGAAAAATATAAATGGGTCAGAGCCCGAGTTTGAAAAACATTTTATAGCAAGTGTATTAAAATGCATAATAATTATAAATGCATTATTACATGATTTAGTTGGAATCGAACTCTCCATAATAATTCAACTCACCTCTCATCTAAAGCGCGCACTAAGCGTATGCACGTGATCTCCAAATGGATGTCCGATTCTAATTTAGGTAAGAGGATTCTAACTTAAACCCAACCGAAGTATTTAAGTGAAGCCATCTAACCTATCTCCCAATCTACACTTATTTCTATAATCGATAAGTTATATACATTAACTTTAATGTAATAGTTACAGTTATCTTTATAATGTTCATTTGTTGAACATATAAAGTTACATGATCCAATCATGACCACATCAACACAATATATCAACATTCTCATTTACTAGAATTTATATTCTAGTGATGCCCTCATAAGGCATGAACCATACATATAATTATTATATATGAGTTATTAGCATCAAGAGTTAAGGACTAAACTCCTCCCGATTCTCAACATGGCACTGCGTTTCATGTGTGGGACGTCTCGCCTAAGCGAAATCCAAAAAAGGAACCCCCCGTTACACTACTCCTGATCGTATCGATCCTCGGGGCTCATTATGCCCTCAATGCAAGATACATGTAACCCAAATTATTATTATTCAATTTTAGTTAATTAATATTCCCAATTCTCAACAGTACACGGCGTTTCATGCGTGGGACGTCTCGCCGAAGAGAAATCCAAACAAGGAACCCCCCGTTACACTACTCCTGGCACTATCGATTGTTGGGATAGGTGATATATATATATATATATATATATATATATATATGTCTTACTATGAGCATTAAGGACTAACTTATGACCAAGTTCCAACATTACACCGCGGTTCGTGCGTGGGACATCTCGCCGAAGCGAAATCCAAACAAGGAACCCCCCCGATACACTAATCCAGGAAATGTAGGTCGTTGAGGTCCATTATGCCCTTGATACCCAAGTACAAACACAAGCAATAATAACCATCCAACCGAGCTATAACTCGAAGGACGTAGGCTCACATGCTATCATCTTCCAGCAGCCCATATACGTAGCAAACTGGGGCCACCTGGTGGGGTTCAACGACACCCACCTTGTGATCAACTCACGCACACAACGTCCGGGAAGCGGTCATAGCTCCTAACCGTCAAGTGAGAGCGACACATACCCACGACCTCTCACCCCCAAAATAAATAAATATATATAAACGTGTCATTTACTGACCACCATGGACGACTATGACCTGGGGAATATCCACATCCTGCTTTTCTAGTGATAATGCTCACCCTCTACGCACGAAACTTCCCAATGATAGCAAGGAGGGGGTATGTTTAACATGTATATACACCATCATATAAGGTATACATACATCCCACATAATAAAGATATACCATTATATAAGGTATACCTGGAATAACATATTCATTTTCATTATACGCCCTTAGGCGCAATAGATTAATATCATTATTTAGTATATATCTCTCTTTTGATACACTAACCGTCAATATTCACACATTTTCCCCACTTAGTATATGCTATACTAATTCTCGCTTGAAGCTCTCATGTCGCTTCTATTATGAATTGTCTCTCAATTCTTTTAAGTTAAGGATATTCTTTACCCTAATGCACCTCAATTTACATTTATAATTCTCCATCCATAATATGGTTCAATTCATTTTATGAACCTTTAAAATTTTCCCATTTAGGATTTGATCCGAAGATCCAATGTCTCTAAATTTGTCTCATTTATTCATATAATTTTAATTATCATCCCCAAGTCGAATCTCCAAATCAAGGTGGGCTTCCCCACTTAGAATATACCAAAATCTCTAATCGGTAATCCTCAACTTTAATTAATATGACTCCCACAATCTTGTACGATGAAAACCCTCTAAAAGTCTTCAAAACACACTCCAAACGTCTCATATAGAGGCCCCAAATCGATAACCTCAAACGATACGGGATAAAATTCTTCCTAGAAAAACATCTCCAAAAATTCCCCTGTTTTCGAATCGATTCGGCCCCTCCGAATCGATTCGGCCCCAAAAACGAATCAATTCGGCCCATCCGAATCGATTCGGTCCAAATGACCTGGGAGTCTGCTACATACCGAACCGATTCGCAAAGGGCGAATCGATTCGTCTCTAAAGACCTGGGCAATCTGCAACAGACCGAATCGATTCGGTAGGGGCGAATCGATTTGGCAAATGCAGCAAGCTACGAAATGGGTTATTTTCTTCTTAACCCAAATTACCCAAAAATCATTTATATCATCTTCCAACCATTTTGATCCAACCCAATCACAATTATAACATTAATGTTTATCCAAGAACACATATAAACCAATTTCTAACCTTAAAATTCATTTATACACTACAAATCTAACATTTTCCCAAGAATTAGGTTTTTATCCAACTAAACCTAAAACCACAAATTTAGTTCCACAAACCATGCAATAAATGATACACAATAATTATTTAGAAAGTTTAATCACTTGCCTCGGGTTTGTAGGGTCTGAATCCACCTTGAAATCGCGTATTTGCCGAAAATCTCCTCTTTTTCTCTCCTTTCTCCTCCCTTTTCTTCTTCTTTCTTTCTTTCTCTCTTTCTTTCTTTGGAGAATTGTTTCTCCCGTAGGATAATTTAGCCTATCTCCCAAATGTACACATCTTTAAATGATAATACACACTTTAAATGACCCGATAACTTTAATTCGAGTCAAACGGTCCTAAATTATTTCAAAACCTAAATAGACCCCAAGTACAGTCATTTCGACTTTCTCGACCCTTCTGAACACTATGGTACCCTCAGAATCGACATTCGACACTCTTTCTAACAACTTCAAATATTGACCTCAATTGCCAATTTAATTAATCTCCAATCAAATATTATTTATTTCTCCCAAAATAAATATATCCTTCTCTCCAAGACCTCGGGTTGTTACATCTAACTTCTTCACTTCACCTACAATGACGTCATATTTCTCCCTGGAATAGATCCATCTCCTCTATCTAACCGACTTTACTACCTCATCCACATTCAATTTGTGGCAGAGAAATCTTGGATTGATTCTTGGCATGTCCTCAAGACTCCAGGTGAAAATACTTTATCTCTCCCTCTGATCTTGATCAATTCTTCCTTGATTTTTTTAAGGGCTTTATCGATTTGGACAATTTTTTCTGCTCGTCCTCATTGAGGATGATAAATTCTACCTCCTTAGTGGCCTCAACTTTCTTCAGTTTTGTCTCGTCCCGAGGGTCGAGAGTGTCGATGTTGTAAGTGGTGGAGGCTCTCTTATGGATTATTTTTTCTGAGCTGAGTTGAAGTAGCACTCTCGGGCCTCCACCTAGTCACCCTGAATTTTCCCTACCCCATAGGGAGTTAAAAATTTTATCATTTGATGAATGGTAGAGGGCACTGTCTCAAATTCCTTTAGGGATACCCATCCCATTATGATGTTGTATACTAAGTAAACATTCTCGTCCATCATACACAAATTTATCTTATTTATGAGACATCTCAGCCAGACCTCTTCCATACAAACATCCATTTCATAAATCCACAGGGGGTGAACCGTTTTACCACTAAAGACTATGTGAGGTTGATGATATGGGACAAGTATTTTCTTGCTAAGTCCCAATAATTTAAAGAAGTCCCAAACCATTACATCAGTCGAACTCCCACCATCGACTAATATCCTGGGAACATCATACCCATGAACTCTAGTGGTGATCACCAACGGGTTGTCACGATGGTCTAAGATCTCCTTGAAGTCCAACCTCGAGAACCCTATCACCAGGGTGTTCATGTCAACTTTCCAACTTTGAATCAACTGCAACCAAGTTTACAACTTCTCTCTTTGGAATATCCTTTGCTTATACAATATGGGCCTTACGAGCGGTTACATCTTTGCCACTTGCAGCTAAACCACCACATATCATTTTTAACCCCAAAGCGATCGTATGTAACCGACCCTTGGGGTCAAATTTCTTTGAAGGGAGGTTAGGGTCGGCCTCATCATTATCATCATCATCATCATCATCATCATCATCATCATCATCACAGTTTATTGGGAAATCTCGTTTGCACTTGTCATCCCGTCTCTTTCGAGTGTCATCCATGCTGTCGACATATTTCCTCAGTTTTGATTGATTTAACATTTTTTGATTTTGTCTTTAAGTTCAAAGCATTTGTTAGTTGTATGACCATGATCTTGGTGGAACTCGCACCATTTGCTTTTATCCCTCTTATGAGGAGGGGCTCTCTACTTTTCTGTCCATCTCAAGGATCAGTCATTTTTTATTTCATTCAGGATCATCTTTGGAGTGGCTGTCAATGGAGTGTAATCTACAAACTTGTCGTTCGCCTAACTTTTCTTTCTGCCCTTTTCTTTGGATTTCTGGGACTTGCTCCCACTTTCTCCCTTTTCACCCTCTCCTTTGGCCGCCTGGCCTCCTTCGCATTCATGTCTCTCACGACCGTATCCAAAAGTTCTTCCATGGTCTTTGGAGGAACCTTGACCAGTTTCCATAGGATCATGCCCTTCTACAATCCTCTTATAAGGGTAGTCATCGCAATAGTTTCATCATAGTCTTCCACCTTCAGTTTTTCTTTGTTGAAACGGGCTATGTGGTCTCTAATTGACTCATTTTTTCCTTATTTGACATACAACAAGTGGGTGGTCTTCATCCTCGGCTTAACTCCAAAAAAAAGGTTGTGGATGAACCTCTCTACTAGTTGCTTGAAATTTTTAAATAGAGTTCTTTGGAAGAGATGTATACCACACATGCGCAACACTAGTAAGAGTGCTAGAGAAGGCCCAACACCTCATCTCCTCAGAGACTGAGAAGACATTCACAACCGATTGGTACATTTCCACATGGTGGATTGGGTTGGTTCTTCCATCATATTTTGGGGTGACCACTAATGACTTGAACATAGACGAGGTTGGGTAGCTTACTATTCTTACTACGTACTGTGACCCTTCTATGTACCCCCTCTATAGAAGGTCTCGACTCTTTAAGATATCACCAATTTTATCTTTAATCCTCTCCATGGAACTATTCCATGGTTTGTCGATCGTAGATGAAACATCTCCCTCAACCACATAAGCATTGTCTCTAGCCTCTTACCTGTCATCTGGACACTGCACTAGCTCTATGCCTGCCGTCCTTTGATGACTATTAACATCTCTTTTCCCCTCGTCTCGGCCACATGGAGGCCAATGGCCATCGCATCTTCCATTTCTTCTGGAATCAACTATACGACGAGACCTAGAGAGTCAGTCTCTCAAATTACCCACCAGGTCGAGTCTATCAAATACAGACCCTCTGTTGAGCCTGTCAAGTGCTGAGGCACGAGGTTGGACTTCTTGACTTGGCCTGGTGCTATTTTCCCTGCTGACTTAAATTGGGTGAACAATATCACCAAAATCCTCATAAGGTTACCAATATTCTCTCTCATCGTCATCATCACATGGGTCGTCTTGAGACCCTCAGCCTTGCCTCCCCAGGCGTAATCACCTAAAGTTGGCTACATCCTGATGTCTCTGCTGTCTCACTACTTCTTTTTGTTGGGTCGATGGTGGTCTCCCTATCACCAGATTTTTGCCCTCCTTGGCGGTCGGAGTTATCATCCACGCTCCTGCGCTAGCGGGCCTAGTAAAAAATTAATTACTCGTGCATCTTATGCTAGATGACCTCCAGCTATCACAGTGCCATCGTAACCTCAACCATCTCTGACAGAGGCAATACCTGGCTAGAAAAGGGGCCAATGCCTAGTGGAAATTCTAAAGCCATTGATTCCGGTGAATGGAAAGAACATGAGGTGCACTGGAAGAGCTGAGTGAACTGGAAGAAAGCTTGGGTAACTCCATCCAGATATCTTTCAATGGTGATTCAATCCCATCCAAGCGTGGGGTACGATCACCACCAGGGAATCCATTGAGGTACAAGCTGGAAATGAAAGGAAGAAGATGATAATATCGCTTCCCACATATGGCGCCGACTGATGATACCAGTTATGGTACCACCAAGTAAATATGATATGAGATCAGTCCAGCAGGACCTTGAAGGTGGAATAATGGGGGAAATCAGATATAAAAGTAAAGAAGGAGGTGAGGCAATGTCGAAAGAGACTATAAGGTAAGTGGTTCAGCCATCTGGCCTACTCCACTATGCAAGGGTGAGTGAGTTTCAATATGAGAATGGGCTAAAATGGCCTTATGATACAATTCACTCAACTTTCTCTTTCTAGTGTGATTTCAACAGAGTATTGGCTAGGGTTTTCAATATTCAATCCTTTATAATGTTATAGAAGACAAGTATATATAGTGCCTGGTGGGTGTAGTATGTAATATCCAATAATGAGCAACCACCTATCACTGTCATAAGTAGATCGTTATGATGAAATATTCTCTCACATGTGAGGGAGATCTGGTTATAACAGTTTTGTGCACATGGGGTCTGCAACCCACGTACTCCCTTCTACGCGTGCCCTAATCCATGCGCTATACCAGATGCCCACTGTCGACCATCCGGGTCAAGCCGAGGCTGAGTTATTGAGTCAGGTCATCTGGTGATATTATGACTATTGGGCAGTCTTTAATTGGCCCTCATCCTCTAGGTGACGGACGAGGCTGAGGGTACTTGAGCCATAAGACCACTGATGTTGATATTATTGATTATTTTCTGAGATGAGGACGAGATCTCTTCCATTAGGCTTAGGCATCGAGGACGAGGTACTTATTGTAGGGCTCATAGCCGAGCTATAACTTCGACACTAGTCGGCCACAACTGAGGGGGTCCATTCCTGGGATGAGTTTATACTTGGTATATCAGTTATGCAATAGTCCTATGACTTAGGGAATCGATCCAACACCAACTGGTTATGCCAGGGTAGGCAGCCCACTATGCATAACCTCTAACAATAGCATCCATAGAGTAGGTATGTTCACATATATCAATCATGCAGATATATCCCTATATATATATATATATATATATATATATATATATATACACACACACTATCTCTCAGTAAATGTACGTATACAGCTGGCTAAACGTGCATAAATCACCCATAGCACTAGACCACAATTCTCGAGTCTATCCTTGAGTCCAAAATATTCAAGTATTCACTTATTTATTCTAAATTCATAAATATCATAATTTTGGGCACTAAGCTATTCTAATCTATCCCATAGCCTAAATCTTTTCAAAATCCCAACCCAATTTCATAAATTATATCCCGAGTGTCATTCACCCTAATACACTTATATTATTGTACCCAAGTTTTATTCCTATCTAACCCTAGGTAGGTTATAGTCTCTCCTGTAGATTCCTAAGAGCCCTAAATGACCTATAAAACTTCATAAACTAAGATGAACCCTCAATGTCACGTGAAACAATAGCAACTTAAAAGTGGGGCAGCCCTGCCCAACGAACTGGTTCGCTAAGGTCGCCCGAATTGGTTCGATGGGAAAATAGATTCGCCACCTGCCTAGTGATTTAAATTTTTTGACGGGTTTCTTCTCCCTCCCATCAACCTTATGCATACCCAACATCATTCAAACCTAGAATCGTATCTTTACATCAATCCCAAACATAAAAGTACTCCTTTCTACGTATAGATTCACCCAAAATAAAACAATTCAAGGGATTTAACATAGTTTATCACGAATCATACACTTTCTTAATTCTAATCCAAGATTCCCTCAATATTCATAGTCATTAAAGATCTCATCTTTTTAACCTAAATCATTTCATATTTAATATGGGATTACACTCAAATTATTTCTTTATAATTTCATTCCTAAAAATCTCATTTTACATGTGAATCCCACCCTAAAATTCATATTCTTACACTAAATTTTGATATAAAGTATTGAAACTACAAACACTTGCCCTTATATTGTAGGAATTCTGATTTCTAATCTATGGATATTCTTTATGCAATAATTCTTTGCCCGGAATTGCTCCAATTATCTTCCCGGATTGATCCCCTCACTTACTTTTGAGTTTTTCCTTCTCTTTTCTCTTCTCTATCAACCCTAACTCTTTTGGGATAGTGGAAAGGATTCCCACTCCATCTATATTCCCTATATATATCCCCAATCCCGAATTTAGGCTACGTACTATGTGCAAAATACGGGTCCCATCTAGCCTAAAAAGTCTCTGAAAGCCGATTAAACCCAATTCTTACTATGTCGACCCATTTTGGATCATTAGAGCGCTCAAAATCAGCATCTAAGTTATCAAAAATTATTTTTCATCTCATTCCCAGCACGACCCTACACACACGTCCCGAATGAGATACTGTCAAACCCGTTGATTTTACTCACTTACGATGTAATGTCAATTAACACATTTTCATTTACTTGTCACACAAATAAATTGAATAAAACATAAATATTAATCCATATATTCATTAATTAACATTTATTACATTCACTTTATTTCTCAAATTTATTAAATTATGAGAACACGCATAATTTAAAATACTCCCAAAAATACGGGGTGTTACGAAATGCCACAAGTATGACCAACAATCCCACAAAGGAAGAACAAGTGAGTATAGTGAAGAAGAACTTCCTGCCCCATATCCGAGCACCAATGGGAGGAAACTACTACCCGTACTTCTGAGCCCTCCGAAAGGTTGGTGTCAAAATTGAAGAAGGGGTTTTCAAAGAAGAGTTTGACCTGAAGAAGTTGACGAAACAGTATACACCGCAAAAGTATGTCAGGTCACCAATTCCATACCCTCAACCATTAATAACATATCCTAACCGGCCAATTCCTGGTCACCTGAAAGTCACCCCAACCATGTCAGAAAAGAATACACTGATTTTCATGCTCCTTGGTCAAAATTATACCAAGCCTTGCTAACCCGAAACTTCATTAAACTATTGGAACCTCGACCATTGCTAAATCCTTTTCCTAAGAAATTCAAACATGATGCCCGCTATGACTTTCACCAAATCATGGACCACACCACAAACTAATGCTTTCACCTCAAAAACATACTCCAAGGTCTTATAGACGGGGGAATCATCTCTCTTCTAGCTAATCCAAAACCCAACACCACTCATAACCCTCTCCTAACACATAGACCCAGAGCAAATGCCATCTTCCTACCAAACATCCTAGATTTCTACCCTTAAACCTAAATTGTGGCTGTCAAAATGCTCGACACAACAATAACCTCACCCAAATGCCTCAAAGCCTACCCATCCTTTCTCCTGCATCCCACAAACTTTGTTGACCAAGTTCTTTCACTACTCATACGAGCATGTATTGTTGTTCACCCCCGATCAAAGGGGGAGCCATGTAAATGCCTGTAGTACTAGATCAACTCTAAAGGTTTAGGCTGAAACAGCCCACCGATATGACCATCAACTATAAAAGATTCATTTATGGTTTGTAAGTCCAAAAGTGGTCTCAAGAATTAGACTAATGTGTGATACCTTTAGAAGAAATCAATTTGGATTATGTAATGCAGACCACGCCCAATTTGTTTTGACAGACATATGAGATATGTAACATCTTTAAGGTGATCCTAACCTTGAAAATTTGGGGGAGTCTGGTCCCTTCAATCATGCACTTCCCCACTGAGTGGTAAGACCTATATGATGAAGGTATGGAAGTTGTTGAAGGCATTGATTACTGTTAGTAGGAGGACATCATCACTACCACTTGGGGTGAACACTTTGAAAGCTGAAATGATAAATCTGAGGCTAAATATTTCCCCTTGCAGATTCTATGAACCATTGTATAACCCCACTAATAAAAAGATGGAACCAGGACTAGAGATCTTCTTTCATGATGATAACACCTTATGAAGGAATAAAAGTATGAGATAGAGCCTCAAACTTAAGATAAAATGGCAGTTACTATCAACTCCAAGGGTAGAGACATCGAGGAACGTTTTAACTTGCAGATATTAGGGTTGAGTCCCTACATGATTCACCAAGAAGCTGTGCTGTCAGACTTGTCTACCAAGATCATAACTGTTAAAACATCTCTCCTTAATCGACATGTCATTATGATCTAACCTGCTCAAGCCCAACTCCATCCCACTATCCACCCTATTTAAGAAATCCCCGAACTTGTCATTATTTCTCCTATTTCTGACGTCAATGTAAACGAGGATTTTTTTATGAGGTTAGTAATGATGTATTCCCTGAGATTGAAATAAATGAAGATTTTGAGTATATTGATGTGAATTACACTAATTGCATTAATTCCAATCAAACTCTTGATGTTGATGATTTTGTAAATGAACATTTCTTAACTGATCTCAATAAGAAAAATAATGAACAACATAACTTATTTCAAACGAATGATGATGAGGTTGTTATTATTAATCTCAGTTCTAGTAACCATCAAAATGAAATCGGATATTTTTAACCTTTAATGAGCATGAGCGGGCCCAATTTGAAGAGTTTTAAAGAATTCATGAATGTCTTTGCATGGTCCTACGATGACATGCCTGACATTAACCTAAAAATAACTCAACACGAGATCCCCACATTCCCAGGAATCAAACCCATTAACCAAACACAAAGAATGCTCTTAACAAAATGGTCCCCCAAGGTCAAAGAATAAGTAGTAAAATAGTTAAACGTGGCCTTCATTCGTATAGTCGAATACCCTACATGGTTTGCAAATATTGTACCTGTGCCAAAATCAAGAGGAAAAGTCTGCACGTGAGTCAACTACTTGGATCTGAACAATGAATACCCAAAGGATGATTACCCTTAACCAAAAATCGACTTGATCATGGAGAACATGTCCAACCACACCCTCAATTCATTTGTCGATGGATTTTCTCGCTACAAAAAATGAAAATGCTCCTTACCATTAGGAGGAAACTGCCTTCATCACCTTATGGGGAATCTTCTGCTACACTGTGATGTTGTTCGCGCTCAAGAATATTGGTCTACCTACCAAATGGCCACTACAACTCTCCTTCAAGACCTCATGGAGAAGAAGTCAAGTTTTGTGTTTATGACATGATCACCAAGTCCAAGATTCGAGAATGCCATATCCCCACCATGAGTAAATTCTTTGAGTGAATGGCTCAATATAAGATGTGTCTCAAACCATAGATATATGTCTTCAACATCAATAAAAGGAAAATCCTTTCATTTATCATCAGGAGAAAGGGATTGAAGTAGAACACAGCCAATTGAAAGCCATACTCGTGATGCCATCACCTCGGGTAGAGAAAGAAGTACTAGGATTCCTAGGTAAGATACAATAGATCAATTGATTTATCGTCCAGCTAACCTTTATCTACGAATACATTTTTAAACTTCTCTAGAAGGATTCAAATGAATTTTGGAACAAGGCGTTCCAAGAAGCATTTGACCAGATCAAAAGATACCTCACCCGACTTTTGGTGCTCATGTATCTGCAGCTAGGTCTTCTCCTCTTCCTATACTTGAATGTCACTTGTACCGCAATAGGGGCTTGTTGCCTCAATACATTAAAGAATCCCATAAAGAGTGAGCGATATACTACGCTAGTCAAATCTAGCCGGGTACGAAGTTAACTACACTTGATTGGAGAAATCATGTGTCACGTTGGTTTGGGTCACCCAAATATTATGACACTATGTGCTTGCATTTCCAATCAGACTTGTATCCCTAATGGATCCCATAAAATACCTGATAGAGAAACCCTCTTTGTCAATACGAATGGCCCAAAGGTTGATGTTGGTAGCTGAGTTCAATATTGTGTATGTCACACAAAATCCACGAAGGTGAGGTCCATCTCTGATTACATTGCCGACCATTCCATGAAAGGTGCCGAGGTTTGGGTCTCTAAATTTCCAGATGAAGACATCCTCCTCGCCTTTGAGGAGGATCTCAAGTGGTAGATGTTTTTTACGGAGCCGCCAATAAGGAATAGTATGTCATTAGGATACTTTTGATTTCCCCTAGTGACTCTCACACTCCCATTTACATCATGTAAGGGAAAATTTCCACATATAGTCATTTGTAGTATTGGCTATTTCTGTTAGGACAAAACATGTCAGTTTTAAAGGTGCCACATCATGCTTTACACAGAAGAAAATCATAACATTTGAGAATTCAAGCATTCAGGCTCATCAAAGCTCATATCAACATTTCGATGATCTATTCCCAAAAGGTATATGACCATGTGTTTTAAAATATGTTGGAGATGTTTTATAACCATTTTGAAAGGCATTTAAATGCGATTTCAAAATCATTTTCATTTTTGGACATTTTTAACATGATTGAGATTTCATTAGAAATCTCGTTCATACGAGATTGCTCCCATTAGAACGAGACTTCCTACGACATCATTGGAGGTTACTTATGAGAACTCAATAGAATATCACTTAAACGTCATCATTCGAATGAGACTCCCATCGTTTGAATGACCAGATCAATTGTTGAAAATGGCATAAAAATAGTAGTTTTTCCCATGTTCTCCACTACACCACTCTTCTTAACTTATAAAATGAACACCAGATTGGGAAATTGAGAGAGACTCCACTCCTTTTATTTACATAAATCCAAAATATTTTTACAATTTAAACTCCAACTTTTACATGATCAACTTGGATCATATTTGAAGATAAAACACCCACATACATCTTCAAACCTTCATACACCACCTTTGTGTGTGCGGTAGACCTCTGCTCGAGTTAGAAGATGGAGTTTTGGCTATCGGTGGATACCGAGACATGGGACGTGTTTTGCAATCATGTTGGATCTGCACTTGCTATGCATGGAGGTGTTGGAGACGTTATTAGCGGAACTTGTCGAGCCGAGTGTGTAAGTCTTTTGTGTCATCCTTGTAAAAATATATTCGTAGTGAATTATTCTAGGCCTTACCATCTGATTTTTTTTTCATTTTGGAGTTTTTCCTCATACATCACGGTGTTGTGGTTATGTGCTTTTTGTGTTTGCATTTTTTTCACATAGATGAATGCATAGAAATAAAATGCTAAAATCGAACTTAACCATGCTTATTTCTTAAATTAGATGCTTTAATTGACTAAGAAAAATTACACATGTCCACGTAGGATTAATTAGTTAAGAAATTAAAATTTGGAGTTGCGTCGTAATTTAATTTCGGCTTACCCATGTTTTGTGTCATGTCTGAATTTACGATTGTTTTGGTTGGTTTATTTGTGGATTAAATTTCACAAGTGTAAGACTTATCCGAATAACACCCCTTTAAACTGGTATCGGAAAGTGTTTCTAAAATTTAGTTAGATGGATCCTAGAAGTTATATGAAAAGATATTCATCAAATAGACCTCCTTTATTTGACGAAACAAATTATACCCATTGGAAAGAACGATGAGATCCTCATTAAAATCGATAGATGAAAGTGTTTGGCTTGTTGAAAAGAATGGTCCCCCCAACTTTTGTTGTTGGTGATGCTAATGTTTTAAAACCCGTTGAAGAATGGAGTGAGGATGAGTTAAAATTATGTAATTTTAATTCTTTATTTAGTTCCATGTCCCCGAAAGAGTTTCATCGTATCATGACTTGTGAAACTTCGAAGGAGGCACGGGACATACTCCAATTAACTCATGAGGGTACTAACACTGTTAAGGCGTCAAAACCACAAAATTTAACCACTTAATTTGAAGCTATCACCATGAAAGAAAATGAAACATTTGATGAGTTTTATGTCTGTCTTTCCAACATAGTTAACTCATGATTTAATATAGGTGATAGGATCTCTGAAAATCGTGTAGTTAAGAAGAGCCTTAGATCTTTTTCTAGTCATTTTAATGTTACAGTTAGAGTCCTTAATACCTTAGGCGTATTAAATTTCTTAAAACTAGAAGAACTTGTAGGTGATCTCCAAACGTATGAGTTAGATATGCTTCCTAGGGATAACAAAAAGAAGGATAAAGGAGTTGCTTTAAAAGTTAAAATGATGATATTTTTGAATTCGACGAATCCGATGATGATTTTGATGATTTGGCCTCATTTGCAAAGAAATTTAAAAAACATCTGAAGTTTAAGAACCAAAATTACTTTGATAAATTAAAATTTGGAAAAAATAAAAACAAGGAAAATGGTCGCTCTAATGATAGGAATCTCAAGAAGTTTAAAAATGATAATCCTTAAAGTGAAAATTTTAAAAAGGATGATTCAGAAAGATGTTTTGAGTGTGATGGTCGAGGTCATAGAGCGTGTAAATGCCCCACTAAATTTAAGAGACAAGGCAAAGAAAAGTCGTTTATAATGTGACTCTTAGTGATAGTGATAATGAGTCCGAATACTCCGATGACTCAAGTCCATTTGGTAATGACTTCAATGCGTTTATGGAAAGTGTTGCTAGATCTTCTAGCGTGTCACATGCTAATGTTGACTTTTCTTAAAATGACAATAATGAAGTTTCTCCCAGTCACCCTCTAAATAATGATTTAGTTGAAAGTGAGAGTGATGTTGAAGAAAGTGATTTCAAAACCACATATTTTGAGTTATAAACTGAATCCTTACATATTCAAACGACTAATAAGAAATTAACTTTTAAGGTGTTAACTTTCGAAAAATAGTTTAAATAACACTTACTTTAATGTTACTCTTTTAGAGAAACTTATTTTAATTGGGAAAGAAAATATTGACTTGACAAACTCTTTAGTTCGTGTTTCTGAAAATCTTCATGAATCTTTGAAGGTTCGAAAAAAACTTGAAGAAAAAATTGTCAAACTTGAGAAAGATCTCGAGAAGTCAAAGTCACTCTTGAAGACAATTCTGGAAGAATGGGAAATTATTTCTCGGATCCGTTTTAGGTTACAAGGAGAAAGGATGTCGATAGATAAAAGGTATAGGATACGTAGATGGTGAATTTTCTAAGACTAGATCCGAACCTTTAGCTAAATTTTTTACCAAGATAACACTCCTAAACCTATCCCACTTAAAATAATCCTCCTACAAATGTTTTTAAAGGGACTCCTAAACAACCTTATTTTTGTACTTTTTCCAAAAGAAAGGATCATCTAAATTTTTTTTGTTATGAGCTTAGGAATAATTCATTTTCACAGGCTCTTACGCCTCATTATAGCCAATTTGCTAGCCTTAATAAGAAATTTGAGTATCTAGTCAATACTTCCTAAGGTTTAATGGAAGAATTTCTAAAATATTCTAAATATCGAAGAAATTGATCCTATCAAGAGACTAGAAACATCAATAAGCGAAACACAACTAATGCTTGGGAAACCAAAGATAAAACCTAAAATCCATTCGTTGTTCAAATTGCGCTAAAAGCTCAAGATACCTCCTAATGGTATTTTGATAGTGGATGCTCCAGACATATGACGTGATACATCTCTTTTTAACACTCTTGAGGATCACAAGGATGGTAAGGTTACATTTGGCGATGGGAGTAAGTATATTATTATTAGTAGAGGCACCATTGAAGTTTTCGAATTTCCAAAATTATAAAATGTTTTATACGTTGATGGACTTAAGGAAAATTTAATCAGCATTAGCCCACTTTGCGATGAAAACCTAGCAGTTAAGTTTAGTTAGACTGAGTGTAATCTCTATGATAAATCCGATAAAACTATACTATATGGTGTGAGGACTAGTGATAATTGTTATGGGATTATTCCAAAGTCTAATTTCTTCTACAACAATGTCAAGGTCTCTTCAGTCGACTTTTGGCATAAAAAATTAGGTCATGTCAGTTTTAGACTACTTGAGCGTCTAGTAAGAAAATACCTAGCTTCTGTCTTACCACTTCGATAATTTATGATCCTTTTAAACTTGGAAAGCAAATTAAGAATCCTCATAAGAAGTTTAACTCAATTACAACCTCTCGTGTCCTTATGGGTCCTAATCGTATCGAGAGTATGTGAGGAAAGAGGTATATTCTAGTGATGGTAGATGACTTATCCAGTTACTCAATTGTTAGATTTCTTAGATAAAAGTCGGATGTTATTGATTCTTTTATAGTTAAATGTTGTGCGCTTCAAAATTAACATGATGTCACAGTAAATCATTTTCAAAGCGATAATGGCACTGAATTTAAGGACTCTGGTGTAAATTCCTGTTGTGAAGAAATAGACATTAAGCATGAATTTTTGGCCATTCGAACACCTCAATAAAAAAATATTATTGAAAGAAAGAATCTAACAATTCAAGAAAGGGCAAGGTTCATTCTTTTTAGTCGGAAAGTGCCTAAAATTTTTTGGGCTGAAGCGGTAAGTACCACATGTCACACGGTGAATAAAGTTTACCTGCTTCCCAGCACTAAAAAAACTCCTTATGAATTGTGGACATGTAAGAAACTTAATCTATCATACTTTCAAGTCTTTGGTAGTCCATGTTATATCCTAATGGATAGGGAGATTTTAGGAAAATTCGACTCAATAAGCGATGAAGGTATTTTTCTAGGTTATTAACCAAACATTAGAGCTTATAGAGTTTATAATTTTACTAGCTCCAAAGTCATGGAATCAATAAATGTAACCATAAAAGATGATGCACCATCCACATTTATTGATACCGATGAAAATCCCCCATGTGAAAATAATGCGCCCCCAATGATGATAACATTGATACTCATAACGATTTGGTGGGCCCCACGCTTGATAAAAGGGATCCACGATTATGGGTTAGTAAAAGTCATGACACCTCCAATATAATTGTGAATCCCGATGTAGGCATCAAGACTCAATCACAACTGGAAAATGAGGTTAATTACCTATGTTACACCTTTAAAATAGAACCTAAAAATTTCAAAGAAGGAATCAATGATGAACATTGGATAAATGCTATGCAAGAAGTGTTACTTCAATATCAAAAGAATGATGTTTGGGAATTGGTTCCCCGACCTAGCAACACTAACGTCATTGGCACCAACTGGATCTTTAAAAATAAAATGGATGAAAGTGTGTCATAATTCAAAACAAAGCTAGGTTAGTTGTTCAAGGGTACACCCAAATTGAAGGTATATCTTTTGATGAAACGTTTGCTTCTGTTGCATGTCTAGAATCCGTTCGTCTTTTACTAGCTATTGCATGTCATAATAAATTTAAGCTTTACCAAATGGATGTCAAGAGTGCCTTCATAAATGACATTCTTTAGGGGGAAGTTTATGTGGAACAACACAAAAGGTTTGAAGACCCCATGCACCCAAACCATGTCTTCTACTTGAAGAAAGCCCTGTACGGATTGAAGCAAGCACCGCGTTCTTGGTATAAAAGGCTTACTTCATATCTCCTACATCGTTTCTTGATAAGAGGGGGAGTACACTTCACATTATTTGTCCGCCAAGAATAAAAGTGATATTTTGGTTGCAAAAATATATGTCACTGATATTATTTTTTGTCCCACATATGACAAGCATACTCAACTCTTTGTAAAAGAGATGCAAAGTGAATTCGAGATAAGTATGGTAGGTGAACTTACTTACTTCCTAGTTCTTTAAGCACATTAAATCAAGAATGGGATATTTCTGTTTAAATATAAATATGAGAGAGATTTAGTGAAGACATTTAATTTAGACTCTACTAAGCATGCACGTACACCCATGAGTTCATCTGTTAAGCTTAGTAAACAAACATAAAGAAATGATGTAGAGAACACTCCTTTTAGAAGTATGATTGGTATTCTAATCTACTTAACTTCTAGTCGTCCAAAAATTTCCTTAAGTGTATGAGTATGTTCCCATTATCAAGATTCCCCAAAAGAGTCACACTTACTTGACTTCAAACATATAATCAAATATGTAAGGGGGACCATGTCTTTTGGATTTTGGTATTCCATTGAAACCAATGATTGTCTATCAGTTTATTCAGATGCTAATTGGTCATGAGATATTGATGGTTGCAAAAGCACCTCTGTTGGATGTTTTTATTTGGGAGTGCGCTCATCTCATGGATGAGTAAAGTGATAAACTCCATTTCGTTATCACTAGTAGAAGATGAATATATTGACATTGGGAGTAGTTGCACACAACTCATTTGGATGAAACAAATGTTGGGTGATTACGGTATATCCCAAGGAAAAATGACCTTTTATTTTGATAACACTAGAGCAATTCAGATATCCTGAAATCCCGTCCAACATTTTAGAACAAAGCATATTAGGATTTGTGGGCTCTTTATTCGTGAGTTAGTAGAAGAAAATTTGTTTCCTTAAGCTGTGTTGGAACCAAACATCAATTGGCCAATATATTTACCAGACCATTAGATGTCTTTAGCTTCGAGAACCTTAGGAAATACTTAAGGGTTTACTCCCTTGACCAAGTCAGAATGTTTTGTCTAGTTTATGGCAAGTTTAATCTTTATCTTTTCCCTATGAACTAGATTATGTTTTTGTATATATTTTATTTTTAAAAAACTCCAAAATATTTTTATTTTTGTTTATTTTGAAAAGGTTTTCAAATATTCGAAAATATTTTGTTTTGGAACATGCTTGTGAGACATTCGTACAAAAAATTAATTCCATTGTCACGTGACTAATATTAAGTTGTTAGTCTCGATATCATCTCATTTGTGCGTTATCATGACGTTTTGATGATCATTTATGATAATTCCTTTATGGTTGGCCTCAACTCATTACCTTATATGCACATACCTTTCACGAATTCGTGAGGATGTTAGTTTTGCTTTACACTTGCTAGGTGAGGTTTAATGTTCTCTTATCAATCATGTCACCTAATGTTAAAGAAATAGAAAAAGATTTTATGCATGTAAGAAACATTGCCCATATTTATGAAATATTTAATAATGAGAGTGCAATAGAATCGGGCTGCAAAAAGAAAAATCTTTTGCATGAAAAGCCACCATTGAAAAAGAGCCTAAAATAGCGGTAATAAAAACAGAAAAATTGCTAAGGCCATGTTTTTTTTATATTGATTCTTCAAAAATTAAAATATAATTATTGATCCTTTATTATATAAAGAGAGTATAAAAAATTGCATATGAGGGTGATATAAGTTAAAGATCAATGGGTTTGCACAATAATAAAAATTATTGTATATTGCGTACATTATTGGGATGAGAATCATGACACTTCTAGCATGTCGTTTAAGTAAATTGACTCCAACTGAGTTCTTATATATTGTCACAAGGTTCATTTGAGCGTTTAAGTTTTAGGATATGTTGTTTTGCATCTTGCGCTAGTACGATATTTTTAGGCGATGCTTTTATTCAGTTTGTTCACACCCCTAATTTTCGTATCCATGAACCGAATGTTTTCAACATTTTTTAAAATGTGCTTATTTTTTTATTATGTTATTATTATTTAAGGTTATCATATTTAATATGTGATTTTTGAATTGTTTGGGAGAAAAAGAAAAGGCCATTTGAAGTCGTTTCAAGCCATTCAATTAGCGTTCTAACGACTTTTCAATGAACCACCTTGCAGGCATGATTGAATTCTCGTTCGAATGTCGTTCGATTGTCATTCTAATGACGTAGTTCGAATAACACTTATGATGTTCGAACGATCATCGTTTTTGCAGGCCGGTTTAGTTTATTTGGCCGCTTGAAACCATTTTCAAATTCTAAAATCATTTTTCTTTCTCCAAAAACCACTCACCTCTTCTCTCAAACTATTAATCTTCCCATTACTCTAACTCTCCATCTTCCTAGAGTTCTATATAAATCCTTTCCATCTAAGGTTTACTCCATAACCATTGGAGCTATTTTCTTGATTTTTTTGGAGATTCTTCTTCAGGTATTACTTCATTTAACCTTCGATTTTCAAATCTTTTGTTGAGTTAATATACATTGGGCATATGTTATCAATATGCAACCATTGTTGCTACTTATTTTTAGAAAGGACCCATTGTTATGTAAACTTAACTCAATTATATGTTTGGGGTTATTTCAACACACACACACACACACACACACACACACACACACACACACACACACACATATATATATATATATATATATATATATATTATGATTTTATTAAAATTATTTTACCCCAAGATCAATGATTTCTCATTGAATAGTTTTTGACATGTTTTTACACTTCATTTTTTTGTCAAAAAGTCATGAAAAATCATTTTATTTTAATTATGACTCATTTCATTAATATTGCTAATTCTTATGGAGCTCATATTTTCTTATTTTTTTTGGTTTTATTGTTGATGGTTTGGTTGGTCATAATCGAATAGGGTGTAGAATTTTTCTCTTTATGGCTCATGATCGACGTAATCGCCGCATTGTCCAATCCGACGAGGAACACTCCTCAGAAGATGAATAACATATTCCAAATCTCAAACTCCATTAGGGAATTTGAGCTAGTTACACCCAATACCAAACTCTTTGTTTCTCGACTCATTCTATCATTAGGGAAAAAGTTATTGACTTAGCCTCTTTGTCAAACACTATGGTCTTCACTTGGCTTGCCACTCACGAATGGGACCCGATTTTCAATCTTCGTCATCCCACTTTCATCGATCTTATTAGACAATTTTTCTTTAGCATTCTTATGAGTAAGCACGGTCTCGTGTGTAGGGTCTGTTGTAGGGAAGCTTTAATCACAACTGACTAAATTGCTAGGCTTGTTGGTTAACCCCGTGCTGCCAATTCTATATTTCCCTAGCCTGATGAACATACACCTCCTTTTAGCCAAACTTTAGAAGCCATTTTTGAGAGATATGAACCGGGGTCCGAAATTTTATTTCATAAACACCTAAAACCTGAATTTAGGATTCTAAATTTTATTATTTTTGCTTGTCTCATTCCCCGTGCAAACCATACCCATATTAGGCCTGAACATGTGCACCTTATGTTTGCTATCAGTGTAGGTGATATCATTGACCTCCCGTCTCATTTTTTTAGTGTCCTTCGCTCTGTGAGATACTCTACTATTGAAACAGTTCGACATGCCATACCTTTTGCGATCATAGTCACTAGAGATTGTCTATAGGAAGGTTGCCCCTCTCTTAGCTAATGATGTTACCGACATAAGATATTTGATGCTTCATCCATTGGTTGGTCTAGGAGTCATTTACTTGATGATGACTCTCATTTTGAGTTATCACAGTCCGCCACCCAATCCACTCCAATTAGGTCTAAATATTGTACCTCTTTTAATCATCCTTCCTCTGAGTCCATGGAACTTAGGATTCTGTGTCTATAGGTGGAAAGGATGGAAGAAGAAGAGCGTCAAGACCCAAAAATAATGACAAAATTTTCACATCTATACAGGGAGAGATCGTGGATAGGAGGCATAGCCAAGGCGACATAAAGAATAAGACCGTTGGGATTCTAGGATGATGCAATACTATAAGGAGCTTCAACATGCTGATGTGCGACGTGGTGCAGGTCCTTTTGGTACAGGTCCTTTTGGTAATGGTCCTTTTACCTTTGATGACACATTTGATGATGTCCAGATGATCCAACTCAGTGATTGCTACTTTTATCATTCTGTTTTCCTTTGTACTTATGATATAGAGTTTCTTTGTTATATTTCTTTATTCTCTCTTGCACTGAACATCTGAATTTTTATTTTCCCCATATAAATTTGAATATTTGTTTATTTGGCAAACTGAATTCATCCTATGGTATTTTCATTCATATTATGACTTGCAGATGGATTTAATGTTTTCATTTGATATAATTGTTTGTGTAATTATTCTTGACATTGCATAAAAGTTATGCTATATTACACTTCAAGAATTATTCATTAACTCCGAAGGTTTTGTTCTTAACCTTTGTTTTTTTCGAACAAAAAGTGGGACACGTATTTAGGGGGAGAACACAGAAGAACACATATTTAGGGGGAGACCTAATATCTTGATTTATGTATTATTTTCTCCACATGCATATATGTGTTTGTTGTTTCATGTGTGTAGGCAAATTTATAATTTTCTAGAGACTCAAGCCTCAATGAACTTAATGCAACAAGGTTGTCAGATAGTCGAGTTGTGTCCATTTTCTTTTTGGGTATTTTTGGATGGACATTATAGGATCGGCTTGATGGCCTAGCTTAGAAAATTCAAAGATTTTTATTTTTTATGTTTTGTCCCAGAATAGCCAAAGGGGTAGATTTGTAAGTGCAATTTTCCACATGGACTCATTTGTAGTATTGGCTATTTTCGTTATGACAAAACATGTCAGTTTGTAAAGGTGTCATATCTTTCTCTACACGGAAGGAAATCAGAACATCCGAGAATTCAAGAATTCAGGCTCATCAAAGCTCACATCTACATTCCAATGATCTATTCCCAAAAGTTATATGACTTTATATTTTAAAATATGTTGGAGATATTTTATAACCATTTTTAAAGTCCTTTAAATGAGTTTGCAAAATCATTTTCATTTTTGGACATTTT
This sequence comes from Sambucus nigra, assembly GCA_949130495.1. Taxonomy (NCBI): domain Eukaryota; kingdom Viridiplantae; phylum Streptophyta; class Magnoliopsida; order Dipsacales; family Adoxaceae; genus Sambucus; species Sambucus nigra. The sequence continues at coordinate 429,333,323 of OX422223.1, forward strand.
TAAAATGACTGAGATTTTGTTAGAAATCTCGTTCCAACGAGCTTGCCCCCGTTTAAATGAGACATCCAAGGACATCATTGGAGGTTCCTACGAAGAAATCATTAGAACCGCGTTCAAATGTAATCATTCAAATGAGACCCCCATTCATTCGAACGATCATGCCAGTTATTGAAAATGGAGCAAAAAATAACAGTTTTGCTCATATTCTCCATAACCCCACTCTTCTTAACTTATAGAAAGAACACCATCTCGGGAAAATTGAGAGAGAATCCATTACTTTTATTTATAAAAAGACAAAACATTTTTACAATTCAAACTTTAACTTTTACATGATTAACTTGGATCATATTTGAAGACAAAACACCCACATCCATCTTCAAACCATCATACACCACCTTTGTGTGTGCAGTGGACCTCCGCACGAGTTGGAAAATGGATCTTTGGCTATCTTTTGAGATCGAGACACGAGAAGTGTTGTGCAACTATATTGGATCTACACACGCTACGGATGGAGGTATTGGAGACATCGTTAGAAGAACTTATCGTGTCGAGTCTGTAAGTCTTTTGAGTCCTCCTTTTAAAATCGTATTCCTAGTGAATTGTTCTAGTCTTGGATGTTTGAGGCTTTTTCTCATTTTGGATTTTTCCTCATACATCGCGGTGTTGTGGTTGTGTGCTTTTTGTGTTTACATTTTTCCTCACATGGATGAACGCATAGGACTAAAATGCTAAAATCGGACTTAACCATGTTTGTCGCTTAAATTTAATGCTTTAATGGACTAAGAAAAATTAAGCATGTCCATGTAGGATTAATTAGTCAAGAAATTAAATTTGGAGTCACGTCGTAATTTAATTTTGGCCCGCCCATATTTTGTGTCGTGTCTGAATTTACGATTGTTTTGGTTGGTTTATTTAGGGATTAAATTTCACGAGTGTAAGACTTGTCCATATAAGACCCCATCACATCAATCTAGACGTCCCTTGTAACAAAAACATAACAGAATATGAGTCATGCACTATAGGTCTCAAGATCTCACCCAAAAAAGGAATTAAGTACATCGACATCTATAGGGACTCTACCTTCATTGTCGGACGATTTATCAAAAAATGGAAAGTAAAAAAAGGATCTCCTACCCTTCCACACTCAAATAGAAGAACTTGCCTCCCTGTTCACATCACCATCCATTACCTTCTTCGCTCCAAGAATAGCCTAGACGGCACAGTAGAAAACCTGGCCTCCATGGTCGACATGCCTAAAGGAATAATAATGAACACTTTTTTAATTAAGAGACAATATGTGCCCACTCATTATTACCACATCAAACTCGAAGCAAAAGAAGATTATGACATTATACGATTATGGTAATATGACATTTGTTGACTCCTCAAACTTGGTAGGTAACCCTGAGACATAGATAAGAAAGTCCATGCCGCCATTTGCAAATTAGATGCCAAGTACATAATTTCAGATAAAGCACTTTTGAGGAGAAACTTTGATGGAACCCATTTTCGTTGCATAGCAGGGGATGAAAGAAATGATGCAAAAAATTCCATAGCGGGGAATGGAGGCGCCACATGAACAATCCTATGATTGATAAAAAAATCATCCTTAAAGGGTACTATTTGACCACCATAATCCAAAATGCACTGCCTTTGTTCGGAGATGCTTCAAATTCTAACAATTTGCCAACCTCCAACACTTATCTCCCACATAGATATAAAATATGACTTCTTTCTAGCCCTTATCTACTTGGGGCATAGACAAAATATGGAAGTTCACCCCTAAAGCCTCAAACGGGTATGAATTCATCCTAGTTGCCATTGATTACTTCACAAAATGGGTCGGAGACGAGTCATACACGGTGCTGAATGCAAAGAAAGTGGCCAAGTTTATCTAAAACAACATCATTTTATGCTATGGGGTTCCCCACGAGTTGGTATCAGACAACATCCTCCACTTTGAAGATGAGGTCACATAATTAGTGAATGAGTATGGTATTCATAAGCACAAATATTTTCCCTATCAACCCAAACCAACGGTACTTTTAAAGTTTCCAATAAGGGGATAAAAATCGTCATCATTGAGATGACTAAAAGATGTAAATATTGGGTCAACTGAATCCCATATGCACTTTGGAGCTACCACACCTCTATCAGAACACTCACTAGGGCTACCCCTTATTCGATTGTATATGGCATTGAGGTGGTTCTCCCCGTCGAACTAGAAGTTCCGTCTCTGCTTGTCATGCTCAAAATTAAGGCCAGTGAGGAAGATTGGCATTAGAGCCATTATAATGAAATCTGATTCCTAGATGTAAAGAGACTAAAAGATCAATACCATATACAAGGTTACCATCGCCAGATTGCCAGATCATTTAATAGGAAAGTAAAGGACCGCGGTGTCCAAGAAGGAAATCTTTCCCTAAAAGAATTCGTAAAACCCATATGGGATCTAAGGGGAAGTTTAAACATAATTAGGGCAACCTCTACATTATGAAGAAATTCGTGTCAGGTGGCGTCGCTATGCTCACAGATCTCAAGGAGAAAAAAATGGCGTGACCAGTCATCCTGGACCATCTCAAGAAATTCTACCCTTAATCTGAACTCTTGTTGTGCTATGACGCTTCTCACCGCTCTTCTATTTACAAAAACATCTATTTATTTCCCCCTACTCGGAACTATATAGGATCTGATCCTCTCAAAACACTCTATTCAAAATGAAGCTTGAATTTTTAAAATACACAGATGTATGTATGAAAGTCATACAACACACTTGAACACAATCCTTTCTTTTTCCTAAAATTCTATTCTTTTGTTCCCCCGAGAGCGGCGGTCCATCTCATCATTTAGATGAACATAATAATTATGTGTGCCTTAGAAGTTGTATACACTGTTCAAAATATAAAATTCATCAGAATACGCGACAAAATATGTCAAAATTACTTTTATTTCAATCAATAATACGACTGTTACACGAAATATCAACGACGGGAGTAAAACAAACTACTTCCCTCCTAACTGTCATTCAACTTACCAATCGTTACCATTAACCAGCTTCATAAAAAATTCAAAAATATACCAAACACCTACATAAATTTTCCATAAATACAGACATACACCAACTTCATAAAACCTTGTCCTCAACTGCAAGATAAGCCGCCTCGTTATCATTACCACCTCTTGGAGGCCCCCAAGTGTTCCTCGCCTGCTTAGTGTCACAGATATGCTCCGTGAAAGGGTAAGCCTTAATAAGCATTGACGAAACAACCACAACTTTCTCCATAGTATGAAAAGAGACAAGCCATCTTTACCTAGTCTCCTCCTCCAAAATCTTCCCAACCACCCATTTCCATAAACACTTAAATGATCCCCAGACACAAACCTGACCTCTCCAATGAATTATGACGGACATGTGGACGACCGATGACGCTGCCATAAAGGCCACAATATGACCCTCAAAGACTCGATCAAGTCATCCACCATAGTAAAATGGTTATAGGGGGAGGCACAATATGCTCCAATGCTACTTGATGAAGATGCCGGCAAGAAAATTAGAAGGAAGTTTGGCGAAGACCAATTAGCCACATATATTGGTATTTCTCCAACTGTGAAATGGGATGCTAGTCCTACCACCATGACTTGGACGATGAAAGACATCGAACCCCATGCTCTACCAACCAATTAAACAAGTTCTCCATCAAAGAGATAAAATTCAAAAAGGGACTAACAAAGAAATTAGGAATTCCCGACAAATGGTACTCATGAGGGGCCTCCAGGTGCAGTCTCTCAGAAAGCCACATGAATAGCATGACAGGGCTTCCCCATAAAAATCCATCTCAACCTTCCTTCTAGGCATCCAATCCATTCAGAATCTCCGCCACCATTACCACTACAGGACTACAGTAGTGGGACAACCACACCGCTATTGTGGCTAATTGAGGATCAGTCGTCGGGTCACCTTTCACCAACATAAGCCTAGCAATCAATCCCAGTGCCATAACACTAGTAAAGCCATCATCGGTAAAGTCTCTCGGACACACCAGATCCATCACAATCCATCCAGGTCAACTAAGCCCCACTTGACATCAAGCTTTCTATCCCCTCATCCACAAACTAATTAAGCCATCAACAGTTTTGGAAAATTATAAAAACAAAGAGTTCAAGAAGAGTTCCACAAAATATCAAAAAGTAGTGTACCTAAACTAACAGGCCTACAAATAGATCAGGGACATGTTGGTCACGCCTATTTTTAGAAACCCTCATTTTTCTCATCAAACCCTCAATTCAAAATAAGGCCCTTCATAGGGAAGCGTTTGCAACCGAGCCTTCAAGGCATTCCTCTATCTAAATATGTCAAAAACATATTCCAAAATAAATAAAAAAACACAGTTTCACTATTTTTTTCTCAAAATGAAACCTCAGCAGAAAATTAAAGTGAATGTAGAGTAAGTCACCATATCAAGACAATCAAATAAAAATGCATCATTTTTTCCTTCCCGAGTATGTCTTTTCAACTACAAAGAACATCCAATACATCAAGCATACAACATGGTCAATGCCAAGCTCTTCTGATCAAAATGACGGATCTACTAAAAAATCCCCAAAAGAAAGAATAAGAAACGGATGTCACCTGATCCACCATTACATGCCTCACAATCATGTCCCTAAGGAACCAGCCATACTGAACTCATGTGCCAGCAGCCTTAGCCTTTATATTTTCATGCATGTTCCACCCGGCCATCAAGGGTATATTGTGACTTATCTCCCTAACAAGATTTAGTAATTTACCCAAAAGAAATGTTCTAAAGCTATAAAAAATGCCTACCAACAGTGACTATTTTCCTTCCCCGAGAAGCCCAAGAGTCGATACCCTATACCAAAAACACTTCCAAAGAATTGCCCATCAATAGTCCCCCCAAATGTTTGAAGTAAAATTGTTAGAAATCCAAAAATTACCCAAATAATTCATGAAAATCCTCAAAAAATTCCCTCTAAGTCAAGAACGTCCTTTTTGTGAGAAAAACTCATGGTGAAACACCAAACCAATTACAAACTCTCATAAATCCCCAACAGGATCATCAACACTCACTCTCATCATCAAAATATTCCCTAACAGAACCAAGAATTAAAGGTGCACCTACACCAAAGTACTCTACACTTTCCCCCAGCGGAGCCACAAGTCAACGCAGTTCCTGTAAACAACAACTTTAGGTCTAAAGAATTTTGATCGACCAGTAGAATTGTTCATCACAACTTTAAGTACGCAAAATTCACCTCGACTCGCAGAATTGGTCATCATAGCTTTAGGTTCACTGAATTAACCTTGACTCGCTGAATCGGTTGCTAAATATTTAGGTCTGCAGAATTGATCTTAACCTATAGAATTGGTCACCTCACTCATTAGTTCTGCATAATTGACCTCAATCCTTTGAATCATTCACCTCCATCCCTCAGGTCTGTATAATTAATCTCAATCCTCTTCTCTAACATCGATGAGGTGTTTGTATTTCGACGACCTTCGCTTGTCCCAAGATCTTCCATTAAGGGGGTTTGTAGATACCCCATCCTAGTTCCCCCCAAGAACCTCTTTAGTTCCTTAACACTCTTCATACTCCTCAAACCCTATGTCATACTTCGAGCAGTAATCTAGACGCCACAAGGTGTTGATGGTCCTTTTATATCTTCATTAAACTCTCTTACTTGAGTGAAGCTCAATGAAACCTATAAGGGCTCTAAATCCCCTTTCCAAAGGTCAACTTCATGTGTAAATCAATCTCAAAGTTCGCATGAGTAATTCGTTTCACTTCAAGTACGGATCTAAAGGACATAGGGTTCTCCCGAACTCTGTTTGACTCGGGTTAACTCTAAAACCTAAGAGAAGAATAATAAAATCTCTAAGGTATATGAATACCCTTTTTAACGATCCGCTTCGTTCATAAATCAGCCTCATAATTTTCATAAATGACTCATTTTACTCTGAGAGTCCATCGGGTGCTTTTGGGACCCGTTTGACCTTGGTCAACCTTCCATACCGAGTGAAGATCAATGGAAACTCAAAGGGCATTAAATTACGTTTCAAATGGTCCATGTCGTTCATGAATTAACCTAATGGTTTGCCCAAATGATTCATTTTCCTCGAAGAAACCCATATATAGAGACCATCGGGTGTTTTCGAACCCCATTTGACTTCGATTAACTCCTGAACCTGGGAGTGACTCAATGGATTACTGAAGGATTCCAAATTCTCTTTCCACTGGTTTGGGCATGCACGATTCGGACTTATGATTTGTATTTTTTTCCTGTGTTTTCAAAAAATTCCATTCTGGACTACCTATAGACTCACTAAAGCCCCTACCTATAGGTAAGGTGTCCTTTCTTTTCCCATAAAGGTAGGAACTATGCTAATAGTTAGTCAGGGTTCGCACCGATCTACACCCCCAACCTTAAATGTGATTATATAAAGGGCTCATGACCTTACTATTGGAAGAAGTCCCTTTCAGCAGTCTGTAAACATTCTCTCGAAATCAGAGCCTTGTCATTACAAAAAAAAGTCCATTTCCTATCATCCCCTCACCTCACTTTCATACCACACTTAGTTACTCACCTCATCCAATCATATTACCATTAAACCATTACAAAAACCAGCCTACATCCATTCTAAATTTAGCTTCAAGGATTTATAAGGAGGTCCATTCCTCACCCTTTTCTAGTTTATTCATTTAAGTGTTATTATTCACTTTATTCTCATTTTGTAATAACTTCTAGTTTTGTTGCATTATCTCACATCAAGTAATCTTCACTTTTTATTATTAGTACTTCACATAACTTATTTTCATAAAAATCCTAAAAAAGATCAAATGAGGGTTTATTTAATAATCCCCAAAAGTAAAACTTCACCATTTTCACACTTGAACACATTTCTCTCCAAAAACACTCAAAATGAGTCATACATTTGGATTTATCGATTGAACCCCACCCCTACGTTATTTTTGAACTATGTGGACTTTGATTCCCCTTGTACTATGTAGGCATCTTGGGCCAATCCTGAGATTCGAGTCCTCCCTTTTCATTTTATGTATTTCATATTATATTATATCTATTTTTTTGAGTCTTAGACTCCCACATATGTGTGTCTCGCCTGACATGCACTTTCTATTTTCCATAGTGGCTCATGATTCGACAAACTCTTATATCCTATGTTTATGATTATTTTCAAGTACACTACTATGGATGAATTCTCTCCTCCCTTTCCATGACGAGAGTCGAATAATTCCTTTCTCCTGTTATCTATATTACAAACATGTATACATACGTCACTCTTGGGAGAAAAGGAGAAAATTAACATTAGCCCATGAGAGACCGAATGGAACGAATGGGTTATTAACACCTTCTCATTCTGTAACTTAGTCCTCATACCTTTCAATCATTTGGTTTTGTATGCATCGATATTCCCTTAATGTCGTTCACTTGAGGCGTCTATATTCTTTTGTCTGTTTTGAGAAAAATAGGCTTGAGATTTCATCTCTTCGGGTTACCCCATTTGACGATGACCAATTTTATATCTCAGGTAGACAGCGAAGACACCGACATGAGTGGAAAAAAAGTACCATTGTATCCTCTAATTACCCATAGAGGGTGAACCTTTCACTCCTTATCCCATTATCTCGACTTTGGGGCTATCCCGTGCCAGAGGAATTTGACCTGGATGGCCATAATATAATATGACAATATCAGTGATATTAGGGACCACCTTCTCTAAGATAAGTCCTACACTTTCACATGCAACATGTCGAGACACGTTTAAAAGAAAATTATCTAGGGTTTGTTCTCATGGCTACACATGTATGTAGGCACAATACCATGTCCTTCTCGTGAGCTCGGGCATCGACAATATGTGTCATGATGTGTTGTCCCTATAGATGTTGTAAGGACAAATTTCCATTCGAGTCAATTTGTAAGTAATGGCTATCTCTGTTGGATAAAAATTTAGATTTGTTTTAATGTCATTGTAATACCTCGTACTTTTATCGATATTTATTTATGGGATTAATTAAATTTAAATGTGAATTATTTGAGAATTAATCTGAATATAATACTAACGATATGTGAGTTGGTATTTAATTATATTTGTATATATGACAATATATGAATATTGAAAATATTGAAATTATCGCGGGACTAAAATACGGCATTTTGGGAAATTTTGTTGGGACGCGCGTGTCAGTTGCGTCAGGAATTTAATTATATGAATTAAAAAGTGAATTTTATTTTTATCAACCGAATTGTCATTTTGAGTGAGCCAACGAGTCCGGAAGGGTCGAAATAGTCAGAAAACACTAGCCGGGGGTTTAGTTTGGATCCCAGAACATTTTTAGGCTAAACCGACAACTTAAAAGGGCATTTTAGTAATTTTGAAATTTTGGGAATTATGACCAACGAATTTTGGGAGTTAATTATAGGTTATTTAGTAACCCACTTAACCCATTACCAGCATTTGACAACTTAGAGGGCTACGGGAGTTATAGGAAAAAGTTGGAAGAGGTTTCCAAGAGAAAACCCATAACCACCATCTTCAACCTTCAACCTTGGGAGAAATCTGTAGAGAGGGAAGAGGACAACCTTCAATCTTCAACATCAAATTCGGAAGAACAATTTAAGGAAAGTGATTTAGTATTTTTATGCATTGAATATGTCTTCCATGCTTAGTGTAGGAATTATCTCATTTTGACCTTGTGAAGAAAACTCATGAAATTTGTGGAAGAAACTTTGATCTTGGGTTAGGATTTGCATGTAGTATGTAAATGGACTGAGTTAATACTTAAATAGTTGAATATGATGAATTAAAAATGGATTTTTGATGGGTATTTAGGCATAAGAAAATTTGGAGTTCATGTTCATAGAGTTTTTGGAAAAATTTGAAGATTCACATTGATTCCATGATAATTTGTATGAATTGACCCCTTATATATGTTAAGGAATGATCTAGTGTGATTAGGAATAGTATATACACGTTAAAACACAATTTGGATGTACTTGATGTGGATTTAGAGGAGTGAAGAATTGAGAAAAAATGAATTTAGGGATTTCTGGGCGAAACTGCCATCTCGTTAGAAGACCTGCCCAGGTCGTTCAAACGAGCTTCTAACGAGATGACAGTATGACTTCTAACGAGTTGGTATCTCGTTAGAACGAACTCGTTCGAACGACCTCATTCGAACGAGTTGACAGAATGTCCCTTTTGGCCTGAATGGATTTCTAGTATTTCGTAGACCTACATAATTGATGAGATAACCTTCTCTTGTTAACTAGAGGGTATAGTTGGGAGATTTGGGATACATCGGGGAGTGAAACTTAGAATAATGTCTTAGACCAGATAATGTTTGTGGGTTGAGAAGCGAGTAATTAATCACGAAGTGAGATTAATTGATAAATTTTAAATACATATAAACCGGGGACTTGTGATTCGTATAATATTAAGAGTGGGTATAAGAACAAGAGGTATACCACTAATAAACATTGTAATATCTAACATGTATGAATGCTTAGTATCTGTAGTTATCTGTGTATGTCATACCTACCATACTTGCTATCTGGGGAGGTTGACGTTCATTTAAGGCCATCTAATCTTTGTGTGCCTACGGGGGGGGGGGGGGGATTTAGATTGGTACCTCGAAGACATAGGTCAAAGAAGGGCTTATTGAGAAGTTAACAAGTCTGCTAATCATGGGAGCCTAGGTATGTTCGTGACCCATGTGATGTGAACTATGTTCGCCTCCATTGTTTTTGATTGTTATAAATGAAACGATTCCTGAGAGATTCGGAATGCGGATCCTTATGTACGTGATGTACCAGGATTTGATAGCAGAGTATGTGAGCACCGCAGCTTAGTCTCGGGGTGCTAGTATTGTATATTTATGATGAGTATAATATACTGTCAATTGAAATGAATTGATGTGAACAATTATGAGTATAAACAATAGCAGTGGTTTGTAAAGTGAAAAGGCGAGATTTCAAATAATTATAGTGTTAAAGTGGGAAACTGTGTAATAACGTGCAATACCCTATTAAATGGAAGATGCTGGGACTTTCATTGAATACCTTATAGAAATGTTAGACATATCATTGGACTAGATAGGCATGGGAACAACTAGAGATGGGTAAGGGTACGATAGGAGTGCACGATTAGATGAGAGGTGAGAAATTCATGTGAGTGCACACACTATCATGTACTTTATATTTACTGTTTAAAGATATTAAACACTTGAATATTTTTAAATTATTTTCACATTCGCGCTCTGACCCATTTGCTTTCAAATCAATTTTTGTAAAAACCTTTTTAGGTGCCCAGCCTCAAGGACACCATGCATAGGAATTCTATTCAGGTGACGTGCTGTAGCTGCTGAGGAAGTTACAGGACCTTGACAGTAGACGCCTCCTTTTCTGATCTTGACTCCATTATCAGTTATATCATTTGTAGGGCATGTCACCCATTTCTTTTAGAGACATCTTATTTATTCAGATATTTTAGACTTTGGGATGTAATTAATTTTAGTAATGCAGACATTTCACTTATTTAGTGATGTAGACATTTTATTTATCTAATTCGGACTGTAGTTTGTTGCGAGGAGTTTTCCTCCAAGTTCTTAATTATTGGTTGGTTATTTTATGGTGACTTTATTGGGAATGGTTATGTTAACTTTTATTAATTCATTTGTTGCATGTTAATCAGATTTAATTTAAAATGGACAACTCACTTTTTAAATACTAGGTGGTTAGTAACATTAAAAATGTTTTCGACAGTGATGCTATTAACTGAACCAACTTGACATTTTGTATTAATTTAATAAAGGAGTAGCTACCCGGTATTTAATTAGTCGGGGTGTCACAAGTGGTATCAGAGCATCAGGTTTTAGTGTCCTTAGGATCTGTACGGCTTGTTATGTTTCCGCGGAGCTTTTCTTTGATGTAGAGCCCTATATTTTAAAATTGTTGTATTCTTTGTGTATGCTACGCTCTTCAGCTATTTTGAGTTAATAACTGTGAACTTATAGACTTTACTCTCATTTCAGATGCCTCCACGACGTGCGCAGCGAGTTCCTAGGGATGCACAGCCAAAACCACAGCCTGCACCAGTTCGGGGCACTATGAATGCCGCCGAGGTTGCAGTTATTGTAGCCCAAGCGGTAAATGCCGCCCTAGCCGTTGTACAGCAGGCACCACCCTAGGCGCCGATAGCCGCGCCAGTTTAGGCACATGCATTCCCGTCTGCTTGGGAACGCATCCGTGATGCTTTTCAGAAAGCACACCCTCCGAAGTTTGCAGGTAGCTCCGATGTTGTGGTATCCAGTCAGTGGAAGAAGGATATTCAGAGGCACTTAAGGATGTACGAGTGCACCGATGTTCAGAAGAAGATACTAACTACTTTCAAGCAAGTAGGCTCCGCATTGCAGTGGTGGGAGTCCATTACCACCGTAGAGGAGAGGGACACTCTCACTATACAGGAGTTCTGGGTGCGGTTTGATCGTAAATATTTTTCGTTGGCTGTTCACACAGAAATGAGGAGGAAATTGATGAACCTCAAGCAGGAGGGAAAGACTGTGGCTGAGTATGAGGCCAAATTCACTAATCTCTTGAACATTGTCCCCGATGAAATACCGACTGAGGAGAAGAAGATTCAGAAGTTCACAGATGGATTGACTTGGAGGATCTGTTAGCATTTATTGGGGAATCTCTCGTTGGCCACTTATTCTGATGTGGTTAACGTTGCACTACTACACTTCCAAGATCATCGCTTTCATATGTCTGAGAGAAAGAGGTCAGGAGTGTCCAGCCATCAGGGCAGGACTGGGGGAAATGGTGCCAGTGGGGCACAATCTGCTCAAGGACAGTACAGGCAGGGTGACCAGGGTTCCCAACAGGGGGATCCTAAGAGATTGAGATCTAGAAATTTCAGAAATGGGCAGGGAGGTTTCAGGCAGGGCCATCAGGGTCTGAGCAGCCATCAGGGGCAGCAAGGTCAGAATGGTCAGCAGCAGCAGTTTCAGCAGGGCCAGCATGGCCAGGGGAGGAATGGTAACGGCCACCAGGGCCGAGGACAGTAGGGGCAGCGTGGGGGAAACTTCCCGGGGAAATGTTATGTTTGTGGAAAGACTGGCCACAAATGCCAGGATTGCCCTGATAGGGGCAGGGCCCCACAGCAGCAGCAGCAGGGTGCTCGACATGAGCCACAGAGGCCTATGTTTCTCGCCGGCCTCCCAGCACCGCCACAGATGACAGCATTGCCACCCGTTCCAGTGATCCCAGTTCAGCAGGGACAGCTTCAGTATGGGAGAGTGTATCAGCTCCAGCATGCCGCAGTCCCACAGGATCCACCGGCCATTGAGGGTATGTTCTCTATTCAGGAGACTATGGGGCGTATTTTATTTGACACGGGGGCCACACATTGTTTCATTGCCATGAGATTTGCACGCACTATTGGGCTATTAGATACCGCCGAGAGCACGGTTACTTGTGTAGATTCACCATTGAGTAGGGGTTCTGTGATTTCCCTTATTTGTAGAGGTGTGGGTATAGAGATTGGGAGGCTTATCTTACCCGCTGATATGTTAGTGTTGGAGATGACTGAGTATGACGCGATTATTTGTATGGATTGGCTAGTTCCATACCGAGCCATGATTGACTGTTTTAGTAGGAGTATTATCTTTGCCATTACCGGGAAAGAGATGTTCTTAGTGGAGATTCCTCGCCCTGAGGGAGGATCATCTACTCACTTGTACTATATAGAGGAGGAGACCTCTAAGGAAGTGGTGATACCACTAGATGCGTGTCTAGTTGTTAGAGAGTTCGCCGATGTATTTCAGGATATACCTGGATTACCTCCGAGTAGGGAGATAAATTTTGTGATCGATTTGATTCCGGGCACTCGGCCTATTGCCCGCGTACCTTACCGTATGGCTCCAGCAGAGATGAGAAAGCTACGAAATTAGATTGAACAGTTGTTGGGTTAGGGGTTTATCCTGAGGAGTACTTCACCGTGGGGTGCCCCTGTGTTGTTCGTAAAGAAGAGGGATGGATCGTTGGGGTTGTGTGTAGATTATAGAGAGTTGAATAAGGTCACGATACGGAATAAGTATTCGTTGCCCTGAATCGATGACTTGTTCGACCAGCTGAGAGGAGCTTCTTTCTTCTCAAAGATTGATTTGCGATCGGGATACCATCAGTTACGTATCAGGGAACAGGACGTCTCGAAGACTGCTTTCTTAATGAGATATGGTTCCTACGAGTTTCGGGTTATGCCTTTTGTCTTGACCAACGCTCCAGACATGTTTATGGACTTGATGAATAGGGTGTTCAGAGAGTTCTTAGACCAGTTTGTCATTATCTTTATTCATGACATTCTGGTTTACTCCCAGACAGAAGAGGAGCATGCCGAGCATTTGAGGCAGGTTTTGCAGACGCTACGTCAGAACGAGCTGTATGCAAAGTATGAGAAGTGTGGGTTTTGGCTAGAGGAGGTTCAGTTTTGGGGGCATATCATTTCCGATCGGGGGATATCTGTTGATCCGGGGAAGGTATCCGCGGTGAGGGAGTGGGGACAGCCCACGACACCGACTGAGATCCGTAGTTTCTTGGGCCTAGCAGGATACTACAAGAAGTTTATTCGGGGTTTTTCAAAGATAGCGGGTCCTTTGACACATCTGACTCGCAAGGGTGCGCCATTCATTTGGAGCGATGCCTGTCAGTTGGCATTCGATGAGTTGAAGGATAAGTTGACCTCAGCACCTGTGTTAGCATTGCCGAGACTGGGAGTTGAGTATCTAGTCTACACCGATGCGTCCTTACAAGGACTTGGAGGTGTATTGCAGTTGAGTACGGCTTACCACCCGCAGACCGATGGGAAAACCGAGCGTACAAATCAGATGCTGGAGGACATGTTGCGTATGTACATCATAGACTTTGGGGGTGGATGGGAGTAGTACCTTCCACTGGTGGAGTTTTCTTATAATAATTCCTACCAGTTCACCATTGGCATGGCTCCATTTGAGGCGTTGTACGGTAGACCTTGTCGTTCCCCATCATGTTGGTTAGAGATGGGGGATAAAAAACTCCTTGGCCCGAAAGTGATCTAGGACACTTCGATAAGGATAGAATTGATACGGAGTCGCATTCAGATAGCTCAGGATTGGCAGAAGAGCTATGCTGATGCGAAAAGGTTCTTCAGGGAATTCAAAGTGGGGGACCAGGTTTTACTCAGAGTATCTCCTATGAAGGGAATTATGCATTTTGGGAAAAAAGGGAAACTGGCACCGAGATACGTGGGGCCATTTCCTATCATCGAGTGAATTGGGCCAGTTGCGCATGGACTTGGGTTACCAGAGCACGTGCATAGGATTCATGATGTGTTTCATATTTCCTCGCTAAAGAAATATCTTAGAGATGATTTGGCCCATACTCACATTGCTTTGGAGGACATTGATCTCCATCCCGATAGTTCCTTCGAGGAGGGGCCAATTGCTATTTTAGACCGGAGCGAGCAGAAATTACGGTGAAAGATAGTACCGTTGGTACGTGTTCAATGGCGGCATCATAATGCTGAGGAGTCCACTTGGGAGCGCGAGGATGACATGCGCGAACGTTATCCAGAGTTGTTTTTACCAGGTACCTTCTGGTTCCGAATTTCGGGATGAAATTATATTATTAGGGGGGAAGTATGTAATACCCCGTACTTTTATCGATATTTATTTATGGGATTAATTAAATTTAAATGTGAATTATTTGAGATTTAATCCGGATATAATACTAACAAGATGTGAGTTGGTATTTAATTATATGTGTATATATGACAATATATGAATATTGAAAATATTGAAATTATCGCGGGACTGAAATATGGCATTTTGGGAAATTTTGTTGGGACGCGCGTGTCAGTCGCGTCAGGAATTTAATTATTTGAATTAAAAAGTGAATTTTATTTTTATCAACCGAATGGTCATTTTGAGTGCGCCAACGAGTCCGGAAGGGTCGAAATAGTAAGAAAACACTAGCCGGGGGTTTAGTTTGGGTCCCGGGACATTTTTAGGCTAAACCGGCAACTTAAAAGGGCATTTTAGTAATTTTGAAATTTTGGGAATTATGACCAACGAATTTTGGGAGTTAATTATAGGTTATTTAGTGACCCACTTAACCCATTACCAGCATTTGACAACTTAGAGGGCTATGGGAGTTATAGGAAAAAGTTGGAAGAGGTTTCCAAGAGAAAACCCATAACCACCATCTTCAACCTTCAACCTTGGGAGAAATCTGTAGAGAGGGAAGAGGACAACCTTCAATCTTCAACATCAAATTCGGAAGAACAATTTAAGGAAAGTGATTTAGTATTTTTATGCATTGAATATGTCTTCCATGCTTAGTGTAAGAATTATCTCATTTTGACCTTGTGAAGAAAACTCATGAAATTTGTGGAAGAAACTTTGATCTTGGGTTAGGATTTTCATGTAGTATGTAAATGGACTGAGTTAATATTTAAATAGTTGAATATGAAGAATTAAAAATGTATTTTTGATGGGTATTTAGGCATAAGAAAATTTGGAGTTCATGTTCATAGAGTTTTGGGAAAATTTTGAAGATTCACATTGATTCCATGATAATTTGTAAGAATTGACCCCTTATATATGTTAAGGAATGATCTAGTGTGATTAGGAATAGTATATACACGTTAAAACATAATTTGGATGTACTTAATGTGGATTTAGAGGAGTGAAGAATTGAGAAAAAATGAATTTAGGGATTTCTAGGCGAAACTACCATCTCGTTAGAAGACCTGCCTAGGTCGTTCGAACGAGCTTCTAACGAGATGATAGTATGACTTCTAATGAGTTGGTATCTCATTAGAACGAACTCGTTCGAACCACCTCGTTCGAACGAGACTTCTAACAAGTTGACAGAATCGCCCTTTTGGCCTGAATGGATTTCTAGTATTCCGTAAACCTAATTGATGAGATAACCTTCCCTTGTTAACTAGAGGGTATAGTTGGGAGATTTGGGATACATCTGGGAGTGAAACTTAGAATAATGTCTTAGACCGGATAATGTTTGTGGGTTGAGAAGCGAGTAATTAATCACGAAGTGAGATTAATTGATAAATTTTAATTACATATAAACCGGGGACTTGTGATTCGTATAATATTAAGAGTGGGTATAAGAACAAGAGGTATACCACTAATAAACATTGTAATATCTAACATGTGTGAATGCTTAGTATCTGTAGTTATCTGTGTATGACATACCTACCGTACTTGCTATCTGGGGAGGTTGACGTTCATTTAGGGCCATCTAATCTTTGTGTGCCTACGGGGGGATTTAGATTGGTACCTCGAGGACATAGGTCAGAGAAGGGCTTATTGAGAAGTTAATAAGTCTGCTGATCATGGGAGCGTAGGTATGTGCGTGACCCATGTTATGTGAACTATGTTCACCTCCATTGTTTGTGACTGTTATAAATGAAACGATTCCTCAGAGATTCAGAATGCGTGATCCTTATGTACATGATGTACCAGGATTTGATAGCAGAGTATGTGAGCACCGCAGCTTAGTCTCGGGGTGCTAGTATTGTATATTTATGATGAGTATAATATACTGTAAATTGAAATGAATTGATGTGAACAATTATGAGTATAAACAATAGCAGTGGTTTGTAAAGTGAAAAGGCGAGATTTCAAATAATTATAGTGTTAAAGTGGAAAACTGTGTAATAACGTGCAATACCCTATTAAATGGAAGATGCTGGGACTTTCATTGAATACCTTATAGAAATGTTAGACTTAGCATTGGACTAGATAGGCATGGGAACAACTAGAGATGGGTAAGGGTACGATAGGAGTGCACGATTAGATGAGAGGTGAGAAATTCATGTAAGTGCACACACTATCATGTACTTTATATTTACTATTTAAAGATAGTAAACACTTGAATATTTTTAAATTATTTTCACATTCGGGCTCTGACCCGTTTGCTTTCAAATCTATTTTTTTAAAAACCTTTTTAGGTTCCCAGCCTCAAGGACACCATGCATAGGAATTCTATTCAGGTGATGTGCTGTAGCTGTTGAGGAAGTTACAGGACCTTGACAGTAGACTCCTCCTTTTCTGATCTTGACTCCATTATCAGTTATATCATTTGTAGGGCATGTCGCCCATTTATTTTAGAGACATCTAATTTATTCAGATATTTCAGACTTTGGGATGTAATTAATTTTAGTAATGCAGACATTTCACTTATTTAGTGATGCAGACATTTTATTTATTTAATTCGGACTGTAGTTTGTTGCGAGGAGTTTTCCTCCAAGTTCTTAATTATTGGTTGGTTATTTTATGGTGACTTTATTGGGAATGGTTATGTTAACTTTTATTAATTCATTTGTTGCATGTTAATCAGATTTAATTTAAAATGGACAACTCACTTTTTAAATACTAGGTCGTTAGTAACATTAAAAATGTTTTCGACAGTGATGCTATTAACTGAACCAACTTGACATTTTGTATTAATTTAATAAAGGAGTAGCTACCCGGTATTTAATTAGTCGGGGTGTCACAGTCATGTTACTCTCCATGATGAAGAATTTGAGCATTCAGGATTTCACCATATAAAAGTCTTCACATCATCAATCCGATTGCGTTTTTTCCCAAATGTATAAAACAAGGTTCTTTTACATTTTGTTGGAGACACATTTCAGGTTTTTATATACTTTTTGGTGTAATTTTTACAAATTATATTTGTCCCCAAAGTTAATTTATTTTTCACAAATTTTGCTGGTCGTTCAAACGTGTTCGGTTGAACGTGCATGTCCAACCGACTTCAAAAGAAGTCTCCCAAAGGTCTTGACGGCATAGTCGTTTGATGACTCATTCAAACGACATTTTTTCCATGTTGTTTAAACAGTTTTGGACGAGAACTCTCAAAGATCTTGTCTTGATATTCTTTTGAAAGTTCATTCAAATGACATTTTTCCATGTCGTTCGAACGAGGTAGTTAGTCATTCAAAAGACCGGTTCAGATTTTTAAAAAAATCAATTTTTTGTGCAGTGTTTCCTTCAACCTCCCTTGTCCACTAATTCCTCTTTTCGAAACAATATAGGGGATTAAAAAATAGCATAATGGGTTTGAGCATTAAATAAAACAACATATCTCTTTAAAAAAATAGCCTCCAACATTTATGTGATCTTTTGGATCATTTTCCTAAGAACCAAAAACCCTAGAATCATCATCTCATACACTCATCCCTGATTGGGTGTGGTGGACTTACATACAAGTTGGATTGGAGACGACATTTGGCTATCAGTGGATACCGAGACATAGGATGTGTTGTGCAACGTGTTGGATCTTCATGTACTATGTACGAAGTTATTGAAGGCGGCATCAATGGGTCTTGTGCGTCAAGTCTGTAAGTCTTTTGAGTCTCCTTACAAAAACCATATTTGTAGTGGAATTTTATCTAGGCCTGGACGTCCGAGGTTTTTCCCATTTGAGTTTTCCTCATACATCGGAGCATTGTGGTTGTGCTTTGTTTTGCGTATTTGAAATAATGTATGCTCACATTGGATTTAGTAATTAAGATTAAAATTTGGAAAGTATCAACTTGTTGGCCTAATTGAAAGTTGTATATTGTGTCGTAAATTTTTATCTCGGCGTGTATTTCACGAAATTGGTCCTAAGACATATAACCTAACGACTTCACATTAGTATCATAGCTTGTTTCTAAAAGTTATTTAGATGAATCCTTGAGTTTATATGGAAGCATATTCGTGAAATAGACCCCTATGTTTGATGGAAATAATTTTGCCTCTTGGAAAGAACATAAGTGATCTGTGTTAAAATCAATTGATGAATGTGTTTAGCTTGCTATTGAAAAAGGGGGGTCCCCTCCTACCATTGTAGTTGAAGAAAATATTCTTTTAAAACATGTAGAGGAATGGAGTGATGATGAGTTAAAATTGAGTAATTTTAATTCGAAAGGTTTACATGCTTTATTTAGTGTCATTACTCCCAAGGAGTTTCGTCGTATCATGACATGTAAAACTTCAAAGGAGGCATGGGACATTATCTAGGTTACTCACGAGGGCATGCGTGTGGTTAAGGTGTCAAAACTTCAAAATTTAAGCACTAAATTTGAAACTATCACCATGAAAGAGAGTGAAACTTTCGATGAGTTTTTTGCTCGTATTTACGATATAAGCAACTCATGTTTTAACTTAGGTGATAACATCCCTGAAACTTGTGTAGTCAAGAAAATTCATAGATATCTCCCTAGTCATTTCAATGCTAAATTCATTGTTATTAACGCTTTAAATATGTTAGATTCATTAAAACTTAAAGAACTTGTAGGTGATCTCCAAACATATGAGTTAGACATTTTTCTTGAACATAACAAAGAGAAAGAGAAAGGAGTTCTAAGAATCCGAATCAAAAGAAATTTAAAAGCGAGAACTCTAAAAGAGAGAGATTTAAAAAGGATGATTCAGAGAGATGTTTTGAATGTGAGGGACGTAGTCATAGAGTGTATGAGTGCCCTACTAAGCTTAAGAGACAGGGAAAAGAAAAAGTCATTTATAATTCCACTCTTAGTGATAGTGAGAATGAGTTTAAACACTCCAATGATTCCGTCCCTTCTAGAAACAGCTTCACCGCCTTTATGGAAAGTCTTACTAGATCTACAAGTGTGTCACACCCTAGTGTTGACCTTTCCGAGCATGAACTTTAAGTTGTATCCAATAACTCACAAGGTAGTGACGATAATGAAAGTGAGATCGATGTTAATGAAAGTGATTTGCAGTCCGCCTATTCTGAGTTGTACACCGAGTCTATGTGAATCCAAAAAAATAATAAAAATCTATATTTTAAGGTGTTGACATTAGAAAAAGAGTTGAAAAGCCTGAAGGATAAGTAGGCTTTAGTTAGTGAACTCGAGGCGATTAAGATTTCTCTCTCTGAGATGCTTATTTTGGTGAGTAAAGAAAAATATGAATGGACTGATTCTCTAGCTCGTGTTACCAAAGATCTTCATGAATCCTTGGAGATTCGAGAAACACTGGAAGAAAAAATTATCAAACTTGAGAAAGATCTCGAGGCCTCTTGGGAAGTCAAAGTCACACTTGAGGACAACTCTGGGATAATGGGGAAGTTGTTTCTCGATCGAGTTTTAGGTTATAAGGAAAAAGGATATCAAAAAAGAAAAGGTATAGGATATGAAGATGGTGAGTCATTCAATGTTAAGTCCTAATCTTTAGACAAGTTTTTTACCAAAACAAACCAACCTAAACCTCACCCACCTAAGAGAAATCTACCTAAAAAACACATGAAGGTGACTCCAAATCAACCCCATGCTTGTACTTTTTTCCACAAAAGGGGTTATCTTAGAAATTTTTGTTATAAGCTTACGAAGAATTCTTATCCCACTAGTCCTATGCCACACTATATCACTTTATCTATCTTTAAAAACCAAGTTGAGTATCTAGTCAATATATATAAAGGTTTAATGGAAGAGTTTCTAAGGTTGTCTATGGCCCAAGAAAATAATTCTAACCAAAATACTAGTATCAACAAAGGGAAGAACACAACTCATGCTTGGGTTGCAAAAGATAAGGCCAAGAAGGCTTTTGTTTTTCATGTTGCTCTTAAGGCTCAAAATACCTCACAATAGTATTTTGATAGTGGATGCTATGGATATATGACGGTGATAAATCTCTTTTTACTACTCTTGAACACCACAAAGATGGGAAGGTCACCTTTGGCGATGGGAGTAAATCAAGAATTGTAGGAAGAGGCACCATTGAAGTTTATGGTTTCACAAAACCAGAAAATGTTCTTTATTTTGATGGAATCAAAGAAAATTTGATAAGCATTAGCCAATTATGCGATAAAAACCTAGCAGATAAGTTTAGCCAGACGGAGTGCACTATTTACGATAAATCTAGTGAGACTATACTACAAGGTGTGAGGACTAGTGATAGTTATTATGGGATCATTCCAAAGTATTCATTCGTTTGTAATAGTGATAAGGTTTCCTGTGCCTACCTTTGGCATCAACATTTAGGTCATGTAAATTTTAGAGATCTTGATCGTCTAGTGAAAAGAGGCCTAGTTCGAGGCTTTCCATCCTTAGGAAAATCGATCTCCTCAATTTTCGGTCTTTGTCAACTAGGAAAGAAAATAGAGAGTCCTTATAAGAAGTTGAACTCTATAACCACCTCTCGTGTCTTAGAATTGATTCACATGGACCATATGGGTCCCACTCGTACTGAGAGTATAGGATGAGAGAAATATATTATAATGATTGTAGATGACTTTTCAAGATATTAAATTGCTAGATTTCTTAGGGAAAATTCTGATGCATTTGAGTTTATAATGGTTAAATGTCGAGTCCTTCAAAATCAACATGGTTTCGCCATAAACTAGTTTTGAAGTGATAATGGAACTAAATTTAAGGAATCGGGTGTGAATGATTTTTGTGATGAAGTTAGAATTAAGCATGAATTTTTGGCCTTTCGAAATCCACAACAAAATGGTATAGTTGAGAGAAAGGATCTAACGATCCAAGAAATGGAAAGGTTCATGCTTCTTGGTAGGAAAGTGCCTGTAGGTTTTGGGTGGAAGTGGTAAGTACGGCTTGTCATATGATGAATATGGTATACTTGCATCCTCATACTAATAAAACTCCTTATGAATTGTGGAGAACTAAGAAACCCAACCTAGACTATTTTCGAGTCGTTGGGAGTCCTAGCTACATCCTTGGGGATAAAGATCTTTTAGGAAAATTTGATTCGAGGAGTGATGAAGGTACTTTTCTAGGTTATTGACCAAATAGTAGAGCTTATAGAGTTTATAATTTTTGCTAGCTCTAAGGTTATGGAATCAATGAATGTTATTATAAAAGATGATGCTCCAACTACATTTATTGATATTGTGGATGATTCCTCACGTGATATTGATGCACCCCCTGATGTTGATCACAATGAATCTCATAATGTTTCGGTGGACCCCTCACTTGAGAAGAGGGATCCATCTCATTGGGTTTGTTAAATTCAATACCTTGCCAATATTTTTAGAAATCCCGATTTGTGTCAATAATATACAACAACTTGAAAATGAGGTTAATTATTTGTGTTATACCACTAAAATCGAACCTAAAAATTTCAAAGAAGATGTAAAAGATGAACATTTGATAAATGTTATGGAAGAAGAGTTAATTTTAAAAGAATGATGTTTGGGAGTGGTTCCCTTGGCCTATCAGTACTAACGTCATTTGTACTAAATGGATCTTCAAAAATAAAATGGATGAAAATGGTATCGTTGTTCCTAATGCTACTAGGTTAAAGTCCGTTCACCTCTTACTAGCCATTGCATGTCATCTTAAATTTAATCTTTATCAAGTGGATCTCAAGAGGGTCTTTCTAAATGGAATTCTTTAAGAAGAAGTCTATATGGAACAACCTAAAGGGTTTGAATACCCTAAGCACCAAAATCATGTTTTTTACTTGAAAAAGGACCTATACGATTTGAAACAAGCACCTCATGCTTGGTATCAGAGGTTTACTTCCTATCTTTTTTCTCATGGCTTCTCGAGAGGAGGAGTAGATATGACGTCATTTGTTTGTTGGGATGAGAGTACAATTTTAGTTGCCCAAGTGTATGTCGACGACATAGTTTTTGGGTCCACATGTGACAATCATACTCAAACCTTTACGAAAGAAATGAAAAGTGAGTTTGAGATGAGTATGGACAGCGATCTCACGTACATCCTAGGTATTCAGGTGCACCAACTCGATAGTGGTATATTGTTTTCCCAATCTTATTATGTCGAAAGATCGTTTGAAGAAATTTAATCCAGATTTCGTTAAGCATGCACGTACACCCGTGAGTTCATCCGTTAAGCTTAGCAAAGACACAGAAGGAAAGGATATAGATCACACTATTTTTAGGAGTATGATAGGTAGTTTACTCTATTTAATCGCTAGTATAGTATTCCGGATATTTCCTTTAGTGTGGGAGTTTGTGCCCGTTATCAAGCTGCCCCAAAAGAGTCGCATTTACTTTCCATTAAGCGAATTATCAAATATGTTAGTGGAACCCTATCATTTGGGATTTGGTACTCTATCGACACTAATGATTGTCTATCGGTGTATTCAGATGCCGATTAGGCAGGAGATGTTGATGGATGTAAGAGAGCCTCGGGTGGATGTATTTATTTTGGGAGTGCACTTGTCTCATGGATCAGTAAAAAGAAAATCTCCATTTCTTTGTCCCCGACGGAGGCCGAATACATAGCAAATCAAGGGTGAAAAGTACCTCTTGTAAAGACGCTAATCGTTGTATTCGTTTCACCGCCTCAATACAAAAACCTAAATTACTACTACACTCAACTGGTGAGTATAGCGGTAAGTCGGGTATCGAATCCACAGAGAATGTTTGATAGATCATAACATATTATTAATCCAGGAACAAAAGTGTAAAAAGGTGATGGTTGGTTGTAAATAAAAGAAAAGAATAAGTTAAGTCTAAATAAAAGTAAAGCAAGGATCGGGATATCATCCAACCATACGGCTCGAAACAATTAATAATCAGAATTTCGGCTCGAAAGCAATTTAATCAAGCATTATCAATTAAACGTAAACTTTGCACAATAAGGAATTAAAGCCAAAGTTGTGTGAATAAAAAATTAACCGAAAATGATCGCAAGCGGATTAAACTCGGATTACCGATATAAACACTAATGTTACATGACAATGAAAGTTAAATTCATAATAATCTGACTTTAATTCGCGTGGGTTCAATTAAACGCAATTTTACACAAAACCTAATTTTCGGAGCTCGTGGCCCGTTAATGGAAGAACGTCATCCCGACCCTATTTATCTAAGGGCACATAATGAACTAAGCTAATTTATACTAATTAAACTAGGAAAGCAAGAAATAAAGCAGTTAAACTAATTTAGAAAGCATGGAAATTATTATACAAAGCAAGGAAAATGAAGAACAAACTATATTAAAGGAGATGGACGTGAATAGTTCAATCTTACAAAACCAAATGGTTGTCAACCCAAGAAGAGAAGAAAATGAGCTCTCAAAAACAAACCCTAACCTAAAATTTCTTCTAAAACTAAGTCTCTAAAATGTTACAACAAAAATGGGTTATATAGTAAGTTGGGAGAAAAGAAAAGAAGAAAGAAAAGAAGAAAGAAAAGAAGGCAAAAATATCTGCAGAAACAGGGGATCGATCGACCCCTTTGGTCGATCGATCGACCAAGGCAAAATTTCGGATGTATAGAAGGATCGATCGATCAACCAATGTCATCGATCGATCGATCAAGCAGGGGCAGCACACTGCATTCCTTTCTTCATTTTCTCCTCCTCTTTTGATTTCCTTATTTTTCCCTCCGCTGAAATCACCGTAACTTCTTTGTTATGAATCGGATTCGCGCATTGTTCATGGCCACGCGAATCTAGCAAGGAGGGATACAACTTATATGTTATCGTCCCAGGTGCCCAAGCTATGAAATGACCGTATTGCCCTTGAACGTGCGATTTCATACGGAACTTCACCAGAATGTGTCTGAATCCCATACTTGGTACCTAAATACCTACAAAAGCCCAATTATACCTCATATAGCATGTTAACAATATAAACCAAGGTTTTCTGGTTAACGGGCTTAAATATAGAGATTAAGGCACCCTATGGGGCTAAAATGCGTAGGTTCAACGGAGATAATATGCAATATTTGCGTATTATCACACCCCCTAACTTACACATTGCTAGTCCCTAGCAATAAAATAGGATGCAACAAGAAGAACAAGTAAACCAAAACAGGGGATAGTACAAAAGTATGGTAGAAAAGCAATAAAAAATAAATCCACTTTCGCGGGTGAACGATTGCATTTAGTGTATGCAATAAGCCGTTAAACCCCTAGGTCACCCTAGTGGATGAATGTCGTCTCGTGAGGGTTTTCAGGGATGGTACCCACAAACACCAATTAGTTTCCTCAAAATATTCCCAAACCAACATGCGACAAGCCCAACAATGGCGAAAAGGATTTTATACGCATTATTAGCACATTGAACGGATTCAAACAAAAGTCTGAATCATTAACATTATCGAATGCACCTCAATGAATTGAAACTTTAACATGTGGGAGGGGAGAGAGCACACGCAAAAAATGATTTGGAAAAAACTTAAATAACTCGAATACTAAATATCAAAGCATGCATAAACGTCAATCCTCACGGGCATTACACTCATCAAATGAATTAACTTGAAACAGGGAGGTAACACACGGGACATGCGAGCATAAGGAGTAAATGTAAAGGGAAACTAGGCAGCGCACATGTCACAATTGAAGAACGCTATATAGGAAATAAAAACTGTAATCTCAGAGAAAGGATACCGCACATATAAAAGAGGCGAAATGCATTTTCACAGATTGTCAAAGCTATTTCAACTTTAAAATTACATCAACCTAAGATCACATATGACTTTAATAGGGTTATAATGTTGGATAGGTTAGGGTACGAAATGAAGGATATGTATGTATGGATTCAAAGTGTTTGGGATGAAAACTCCGGATAATGGAAAAAACCGGGCAATATCAAAAATTAGAAAACAAGTTCCAAACCAAGCATTAAATGTATGAATTGGAGAGCGATAAAAGCTTATTGAACTATATACAACATTTACAACTTTATTTTTCTTTTCTTTTCTTCTTTTTCTTCTTTTTCTCATTTTTCTCTTTGGTTTTCTTTTGCTCTTTGCTTTCTCTTTCTCACACTTTTTTCACATCTCTTTTCTTTACTTTTCAAACTCTCATATGCCTAAATTGCAACAGACATCATAACATCATCATTCAATCCTAAGTAACATTCCAAAAAAATGTATGGAAAGTGTATGTATGGGCTAAAACTCCAATTTAGAGTTGGTTATGGGATTTGGGTTATGAAACGAAAGGCTATATTTAGGCTCAAAGGGGTTGACGGGGGTAAACATATAAGGTGAGGTTAAGGTCAATATGGGTGATATAACAAATATGTCCTATGATCATTTCCAAAAGTTTACGCAATTCTCGAGTCAAAACAATATATGAAAATCATGATCAAGTAACACATTTCAAGTATGAACTCAATTAATGAACGGTCAATGGAAGAATAAAGAGATTACCGATGAATTCAACGTTTTCAAAGAGAAAAGAATACTTTATACACTCACAAATGAAGATAAGTCTCTAATCTCACTCGGTGTAAGTATATACAATGCAACAAAATCCTACCAAGTTATAAAAATCTTAACCCAAATCAATATAACAAGAAAAATGAATGTGCTCACGGGATAAATTTTCATTCATGAAGTTATTCATAATATCAATGATTTAGGACTGAAGTCTAATAACTTCTAAAATCGAGAACGTACATCGTTGAATTGTCTAATGGATTGGGCAATTATTAAAATTTATCATCAGAAGCAAGAGAAAAATGCCCAATAAAGGAGAAAAAAGAAAGAAAATATTTTTGAAAATTTTCAAATTTTTGACAAAAAACATGCTTTGTAACTAAATTTTAGTCAAATTCAAGGACTAATCATGCAATGGATAGAATATCCCACACCTCCTAAATTAAATGTTGCATTGTCCCCAATGCATCCATTAAAGAACACAACACAAAGATAGGAAAATAATGATATTACCCAAATTTGGAGCGATCTCCGTAAGTACAAGTCCAAATGAATCTACAAAACAAGTTAGTACAAAGCATAGGAAAAATATGTACGGATGTATTAAGTTAAAAGAATCTATGTCGCAAGTCACAACAATATAGAGGGGCTGAAGTGCAAATACTAGATAAATTGATGGTGAACTTTTTGATTTTATAAAATGGAAGGTCACACGCATCAAAATCCAATAAACAACCACAAACTACATTTTCATTTCCCATTTCATAAGTTCAATACAAAATCACTTAATACATTACAACTATTGAAATGAAAGAAATACAAATAAAAATAAAAAGTACAACATAATATCCGACCCATAAATGCCAAAAATGACCCAGTACAACAGTAGCCTAGTGGCCGGAACCACTAGGATCAGAAGGGTCCTGAAAATGAGGAGGTAGAACTGTGTTGGAATCATGCCTCTGCAAATAAAGATCTCTCATCATCCGCTGCATCATCTGGTACTCATGCCTATGCTACGCTTTAGCCTGCCTCTGCTCGGCCCACTCATGCCGCTGATTGGCCTGATACTGCCGTTGCTCAGCCTATTGCTAGTCCAGGCAAGACTCCCATATAGCCCACCTGAGTTGGGTCTCCTCCCAGCGGTGGTCCTGCAGTGCCCTGTATGCCTCCAAGCGGGCATCAAAATCTGTGGCTGGCACTTGAGAACCCTCACCCTGCTCTGCCATCCTAATCTCAGCCTCCTCGTCGTCAGGTCCATCAGCTACCTATGCCCTCTACCTTTTGTTCCCCGATTGCCCCCACTCGTGTATCAGCATCTTCGAAATATTGTTCTTTGTGAGAGGCCCTAGTGGGTCTTGCTTGTAGTAAGCGTCGAACTTTGGGCAATCGTGCGATAAACAGATCCTCGTGATGAGGGCAAGAAAAGGAAGGGAGAATGTTCTGGCTCTCTCCTTAGCCGTCGCGCACATCATATCCAGAAATATATTGGGCAAACTAATATCGCCCAAATTATTTATAAGTTCATAGATAAATGCGGCATGCTTGTGACGTACCTCTGACCGGTTGCTCATCACCATGAATGGGTGGAAATTAATACAGTGAAGTAGTCTCGGTAGATCCTCTATTGTAGCCGAACGGAAGGCCATTTTTTTCCATTCTTCCCCCGGTGCAAGGGTCTCAATCAATGTCTTGAGTCCAAAAACATCCCCATCGGTAAAACTGACTCATTCCTCGGGGTTCGGTACATTCATAAAGACAGTCAAATCAAAACAGCGGAATGGTACCCTCACCCCTCGGACCATGGCCTCGTATGTAGTCGGCCCGTCCCCTTTTACCGCCACTAGTGTCGCATAAAAAATCCTGACCAGCTCTTCATTTATGCGGCCATTAATGGCGAGAAAAGGTTCCCAAACCTAGCGCCGCAAAAGAACACGCGCCTCCTCCGGCAAATCAACAAGATTCCAGGCTAAATTGTAGGCCAAAGGCCTTTGAGCAGTCTCAAAATATGCTTGGAACCACTCCCGTTATTTCTTGCAATGGAACCCCTCGAAACCTCGGGTGGGCACGCACTGAGTGGAATCGTATTTCTTTAGGTTTGCCATTTCAACCTACAAAACAATAATTAGGCAACACAAAAAAAATTGTATGCACAATTAAAGGCTAGTTAGTGAAGTAGTTGAAATGGTGGTGCATGTGTGCAAAACCGAGGAAACAAATTCAACATTGCGATAAAAAATTTCGGAATGCGACAAGGAGTGAAAATCACCCAAGTGTGCACCAAAAAATGGATTGAAAACTGTTTGTGGAATTTCAGCGAACACTTGGCGTGCGCAATGTGAAATGAGGGTGCGAAAGTGTCGTTAATCCAACAAACAAGCCCCATTGATGAGCAAAATCATTTAGTAATCAACACAAAGTGTTCATGAATGGATTTTAATCAACATTGTTGCACAAAACTAGTTGGAACAACAAACATGGAGAAAAACTCAAAAAATGTCCAAAAATGTGTAAAAAGTATGAAAGTGACACTAAACCAACAAATCAATGACAAAATCAGGTAGTTAGTAAGTGTTATACCTGAAAAAGAGTAGAGAAATGAGGTTAATTTGAGCAAAAGGGGGGGGGGGGGGGAACTAGGGCACGAAATCGGTTAAGAGGAGAGAATAGAAGAAGAAGAAGAAGAAGAAGAAGATCTCGGCAATTAACTGCTCGATCGATCGATCGACCCTTTTGATCGATCGATCGACCAAGCAGTTAATTGCCTACAGCCTCCAATTTTAAATGGGGGAGGGGAAATTGCAATAATGGGGGTATAAGGGGGGGAATAAGTAAATATAAATAAATATAAGTATATATAAGTATAAGGATATAAAAATAAAAAAAATAAAAATAAAAATAAAAATAAAAATAAAAATAAAAATAAAATAAAATAACATAGACTTAGACTAAAATATGCACATACATAGGCCTATGCTAACCAAAAATTGAAAAATATGTACACGATCGACACACACGCATGTTCACCACCAAATGAAAAATAAAATAAAATAAAAAAGAAATGCAAATGCAAATGTGTGAGGATGTGTGTGTGAAAAATAAAGAAAAAAAATGTTTTTGTGACTTTTTTTTTTCATTTTTTTCTTAACAAGTGTGTGTCGGGGCGCCTAGTCTCCGCAAATTCAAGTGCGTTGAACCTACAAAAGAGTTAGAACCAAGCATACAAAAAGAAATAAAAAGAGATTAACTAATTACACAAGGTTAGATTAAGAAAAAAATAAAAATGAAGAAGTTAGTATATACAACCTACACATAGGAATGCTAATTAGCTATATACTAAATGTTGAAATTTTTTAGGGTCCATCCAAAACACAATTTGACTTTGACGGATCAACAATGGACCCTCCTGAACATGCATGCCTCCCGAAAAATAAGAATTCCATTCAAACGACGGAAGGCATGTGTAAGGCGGTAAAAGTGAACCATCCCCAATTGAAACTTTGGGAGGGAGGACGGGGGATTTGGATAGGAGGGGCGACAAATACACATGCGTGCCTAAAAAAATTGAATCATATCCCAAGTATTTTAAAGTTGGAATGGGAGGCGACGCACATGAGGGCAAAAATGCCATTATGGAAAGCGGCTCGAGCGAGTACTCCTCGTCGGTGAAAAGGTTTGGAACCGTAAAGTTTTGAAGCGTTTCATCAGGTACTCGAATTGGTGTGACAGTATAGAATAGCGACGGGGATGAAAGAAATTCAATCTCAGGCAATGAGTGATCATCGTTTGAAAATTGAATTTCGGAAGAAATAGGATCGTTTGAAAATTCAATCTCAGGCAATGAGTGATCATCGTTTGAAACAAATTCATTGCAAAAGGATACTATGCCTCTTTCATCGTCATTTTCATTCTCTACTATACCATGGATCAAGACGAGGATGATTTGTTCCAAAGTAGGAGTGAAGTCCTCATTTGGTTCAAAAGACTCCTTGACTTCGGCAGTCTCGGAAGAAAAGTCGTTGTCGGATTAAATCCAACTCGTGTTCCCAACAATGATTTTCTTCTCGATAACGGTTTTCAATCCTCTCATTTTCAAGCATGCGCAAACCCTCCCCGAAAGTCATACGGCGATGAGCGGATTCTTGAAAATTAGAAGTTTGGAAATTGTTCTCGGGAATACAATCAAAATCATTAACATAAAAATTTTGAAAATGATTACAATTTGTTTCAAAATTCTTATCATAAGGATCTTGCGACCCAGAATCAAAATGATCAAACCCAAAATTGCTGTAATCCAAACTTTGACTTTCGTAATACTCACCCAATGTCATTTTAGATGTTGCAACTTTTTGGAATTGCAAGTATTGACCAAAAGTCATAGATTTATCGGAATTTTGAGAGTTATCATTAGGATTCCCAAAAAAATTAGAATAAGACATGCTTACCCTAAAATAAAGCTTGAGAGGGAGAATTCCATAAAGGAGATGTTCGAGCGAAAAAATTCAAGCGTTTCTAGGCGTTCAAATGTAGAAGTCCTGCAAAAAGGTTAAAAGAAAGAATACAAATACAAAGAAAGAATACTACTAACTAATAAGACAATTACAATCTATGACAAAACAGCCCCCGACAATGGCGCCATTTTGATCAAGGGCGAAAAGTAGCGCGTGTAAAGATGTTAATCGTTGTATTCATTTGACCGCCTCAATACAAAAACCTAAATTATGACTACACTCAACTGGTGAGTATAGCGGTAAGTCGGGTATCGAATCCAGAGAGAATGTTTGATAGATCGTAACAGATTATTAATCCAGGAATAAAAGTGTAAAAAGGTGATGGTTGGTTGTAAATAAAAGAAAAGAATAAGTTAAGTCTAAATAAAAGTAAAGCGAGGATCGGGATATCATCCAACCGTATGGCTCGAAACAACTAATAATTAGAATTCCGGCTAGAAAGCAATTTAATCGAGCATTATCAATTAAACGTAAACTTCTCACAATAAGGAATTAAAGCCAAAGTTGCGTGAATAAACATTTAACCAAAAATGGTCGCACGTGGATCAAACTCGGGTTACCGCTATAAACACTAACGTTGCATGACAATGAAAGTTAAACGCATAATAATGTAACTTTAATTCGTGCGGGTTCAATTAAACTCAATTTTACACAAAACCTAATTTTTGGAGTTCGGGGCCTATTAATGGTGGAACGACATCCAGGCCCTATTTATCCAAGTACACATAATGAACTAAGCTAATTTATACTAATTAAACTAGGAAAGCAAGAAATAAAGCAGTTAAACTAATTTAGAAAGCATGTAAATTATTCTACAAAGCAGGGAAAATGAAGAACAAACTATATTAAAGGAGATGGAAGTGAATAGTTTAATCTTACAAAACCAAATGGTTATCAATCGAAGAAGAGAAGAAGATGAGCTCTCAAAACCAATCCCAAACCTAAAATTTTTTTTGAAACTAAGTCTCTAAAATGTTACAACAAAAATGGGTTATATAGTAAGTTGGGAGAAAAGAAAAGAAGAAAGAAAAGAAGGCAAAAATATTTGCAGAAATAGGGGATCGATCGATCAACCCTTTTGGTCGATCGATCGACCAAGGAAAAATTTTGGTTGTACAGAAGGATCGATCGATCGACCAAAGTTAAAAAGAAGGCAAAAATATTTGCAGAAATAGGGGATCGATCGATCAATCCCTTTGGTCGATCGATTGACCAAGGCAAAATTTTGGCTGTACAGAAGGATCGATCGATCGACCAAAGTTTTCGATCGATCAATCAAGCAGGGGTAGCACACTGCATTCCTTTCTTCCTTTTCTCTTCCTCTGTTGATTTCCTTATTTTTCCCTCTGCTGAAATCATCGTAACTTCTTTGTTATGAATCGGATTCGCACACCGTTCACGGCCACGCGAAGATAGCGAGGAGGGGTACAACTTCTGTGTAGATGTTAGGCCAGGTACTCAAGCTATGAAATGACCGGATTGCCCTCAAACATGCGATTGGGTATGGAACTTCACTGGAATGCGTCCGAATCCCATACTTGGTACCTAAATACCTACAAAAGCCCAAGTATACCTCATATAGCATGTTAACAATAAAAACTGAGGTTGTCTGGTTAACGGGCTTAAATATAGAGATTAAGGCACCCAAGAGGGCTAAAATGCGTAGGTTCGACGGAGATAATACGCAATATTTGCGTATTATCAATAGCCACGAAAAGTTTTTGCATGCAATTCATATAGATGAAACAAATGTTGAAGGATTATGGTAATTCACAAGGTATGATGGCTATTTATTGTGATAATACGACTGCAATCCATATTTCCCGAAATCCTATTCACGTTTATAGAACAAAGCACTTTAGGATTCGTGAACACTTTATTCGAGAGTTAGTTGAAGAGAAATTCATTTCATTAAGCTTTGTAGGCGCTGAATGTCAATTGACCGACATTTTTACCAAACCTCTAGATGCCCTTAGAATTGAGGATCTTAGGAAATCCATTGGGGTTTTATCCATTGATTGAGGTTGGAGTTGTTTATCTAGTTTAGGTTGTACCTCTTACCCATCTTTTTTACCTATGAACGAGATTGTATTTATTTGTGTACATATATTTTCAAAAAATTCCAAAAATATTTTCATTTTTTTATATAAAGGCTTTCATCAAATTTGTCCATATAGGATATGTGTGTGAAATTTTTGGATCACAATACCATTCCATGCTCATGTGGCCTTCGATGAGTAATTAGTCCGAATTTCATCTCACTTGTGCTCGTTATGCGGTGATATGACACTTTGATGCTTGTTTATAATATATTCTTCTATTATTTCCTCATATCATTTCCTTTCATGAACACGCCTATCACAAAATCTTGAGGATGTCAATGTCGCTTTACATATGCTAGGTGAACTATGGTGTTGTCTTATAAATTTTGTCACCTAATCTTATAAGGAATATACATCAATATTGTGCATGGAAGAACCATTGCCCATATTTATGGATAGTGTAGTTATAGTGTAAAATGGAATCGGGTTGCGAAAAGAGGAAACTCCTTTGCGTGAGAATCCACCATTTTTTAAAAGATCCTAAAAGAATATATGCCACAAAGAATAAAAATTGACAAGGCCAGTGTGTAGCATACAAATATTGTGTAAAATTCAAAAATTACATGCTTTAGAGGGTGACATAAGTTGAAGATCAATGGGTTTGCACAATAAGTCACCATATTGTATTTTAGGTGACACTATTAGCCTGAGAATCATCGAAATTCTAGGCATTTTATTTATGTGGCTAGAATCCAATTGAATTCCCGTTATTTGTCACAAGGTTGATGTGAGTGCATCTTGTGTAGATATATTGTTTAGCATCTTGCACTTGTACGTTGTCTTCGGCGATGTTCTCATTCGCATTGTTCACACCCATTCATTTTGTTTCCACAGTCCGAATATTTTCATTATTTCATTGGACAATTGGAAAAGCAAAGTTTTATGGGTTTGGAACCTTTTTGGCTCTTTATTCTCTTTAATTTTTCTATCACTTTTTGTCTTTCTTATCTTTTTTGAAGGGTCTTCATTCTCATTTGAATTCTCGTTCCAACGAGATTCAAATGAATTTCTCCTAGGCCTGGTCTGCATCCTCATTTGAATTGTCGTCTGATTGCCATTAAAACGACATTGTTCGAACGAGTTACCCAGTCGTTCGAATGGCCGAGCTTATATCACGTCGTTTGGGTTTATTTTTAAAAACGCTTCATTTTCTAAAAAAATCTCTCTCTCTCTTAGTCAAGGGACATTTTTCCCTTCCCTAAAATCCTTCAACTTTTCAACCATATCTCCACTCTCTCCATCTTCTCAACTCTACATCTTCCCTCTACACCTATATCTCACCCTCATCTCTATAGAGTTATAATACATCTCTCTTAGACCTTTTCTTACTTATACATCAAAGGTTGAGTTTTTAGGTAATTCTCTTGAGTTATTTCCTACTCCTTTATTCTTTTCTATTTATTTCTTTTATATTTGTTGATATCCATGTATATTGGGTCCTATTTTCAACATGCATCAAATTAAAAAAAAATCTCGTTGCTTAATCATAACCCACTCCACATGAATATTCAATATTTTTTTTTTTTTTGGGGGGGGGGGGGGGGGGGGTCTATCTTTATATATATACTATCATTGAAATGCAGTTTTTTGTCCCAATTAAATGACATCTTATGATATTTTAGACATTGTTTTCAATTTAATATTTTATTTCAATAAGTCATGAAATTTCATTTAATTTTTTTAGTTATTTTTTATATATCCATATTTGTGTTGATTCTGATGGAGTATGGGAATTGTGTTATTGTTGTTCATTTTTTTGGCGGTGTGGTAGATTGGTTGATGTTATTTGGGTAGGTTGTAAAAATATTTTCACCCTTCCTTTATGCCAATAAGTAGGCGTCCAAGGCGTGCGACTACATCCGATGAGGAACACTCCTCAAATGAAGACGTTACCATTCCTACCGTATGACTTCGTTGGGAATCACATGCTAATCACACCCTCTTCTTCACATTAGGGTTCCCAACTAGGTATTTTGTTAGAGAAAAGATCATTAACCTAGTCTCACTTTTCGGCACTATTGTTTTCACATGGCTTGTCACTCGTGGTTGGGATCCTATTTTCAACCTTAGAGATCCTATTTATCCCGACCTTATCCAATAATTCTTCTTTTCCATGATTATCTCCGAGATAGGTCTAGTCTATAAGGTTCGTGGTAAGACAATTCGTATCACCCCAACTTTATTGCACATTTAGTCAGTCCGCCTCAAGTGGCCAACCCTACCTTTCCTCGGTCCAGTGACGCGAGGCCTGAATTTGATCTTATTATTGAGAGTGTCTTTCAGTTGATACAACTCGGTACCTCCATTTTATATTATAGAAACATTAAGGCTGATTTTATGATCATTTATTGGATTGTTTGGGCATTCCTCATTCCACGTGAAAATCATACTCAGATAACACTGGATCATGTGAGTGTGATGTATGCTGTCAGCATTGGGGCTTCTATTAATCTTACTACTCATATGGGATTCATAAAGTCGTATATATGTCACCCGCTACACCTATTAAATAGGGCTTACCTTTTGCGGTTCTAGCCACCTGACACTGTCTTGTTAACTTCTTCTACCTTCATATATTCCTGTGACCCGTTATTAGACCATTGATTCTTCATCAATTGGTCATTCCCGAGATCACCTTCCCAGAGACACCCCTTAATCCACACCATCTCACTCTGTATCCTCATCCACCCTTTCTCAGTCCAGACCCTCTACCTCTCGTCATTATCCCCCTACTAAGTCAGAGGATCTTAGGTTGTTACGTTTGCTAGTTGAGAAAATGAAAAAGGATCTCCATGAAGATAGAGCTATGATGCAGGAGTTCTTTGCCTCTATGTAGAGAGACGGGCAGAGAGCCAATGAGGCCTAGGCTCGTAGAGAGGAGGCTCAGGCACATAGAGATTCTTGCATGATTTAGCATATTGAGGAGCTCGACCGTGCTGAGATGCGGCATGGTGCAGGTCCTTCGGGTACCGAATCTTCTTTTGGCGACGATACTCCAACTGATGCACCTGATGATCTGACCAGTGATTTTTTTTAGATAGATGTTTATTTTGTGTACTTGTGAGAGAGAGGTTTACACTTTCTTTATTTGTTACTCTTATTTGTACCAAATATTGAATTATTGTTTATTTTTTTCATGCATTTTGATTTGGATATTATTTTGGCACATTTGGATATTGTTTTGGTTTTATAATGTTAATCATCATTTTCTTAATCTTATCATATATCGATGTTGTGGATAATTTACATTCTCTATTGTGTTATGCTTGTTGTCCTACTAATGTTAGTGGATCATGTCATCTATACTAAGGTTTATTATATATTCACTAACATTGCAAGTTTTGTTCTATCCCTTTTTCTTTTCATGGCAAAAAGGGGGAGAACATGTTTAGGGGGAGGTCAAAATTTGGTTATTTATATCTTAATTTTCCCCATGCATTTTATTTATTTTTTGTTTCATATTTGTTGGCCATTTATTTATATTCCAGATTCTTACGTGCAAAGAACTTCAAGCAGCCAGGTACATTATCAGTCGAGTCTGTCCTTTTTTTGGGTTTTGGGGATGGGCATTAAGATCGGCTTGATGGCCTGGCTTAGCAAATTACGAGTTTTTTTTATGTTGTGTCCAGGAATAGCCAAAGGGGGAGATTTTTAAGGACAAATTTCCGTTTGAGTTAATTTGTAAGTATTGTCTATCTCCGTTAGATAAAACATTTATAGTTTTTTTAATTTCATACTACTCTCCATGATGAAGAATTTGCGCATCTGGGATTTTAGCATATTAAAGTCTTCACATCATCAATTCGATTGCTCTTTTTCCCAAAGGTATATGACCTGATTCTTTTAAATCTTGTTGGAGACACTTTTTATGTTTGTATATTCTTCCTAGTGTAATTTTTACAAATCATATTTATCCTCAAAGTTATTTTATTTTTCACCAATTATGCAGGTCATTCAAATGTGTTCGTTTGAACGTGCATGTTAAAATGACTTTGGACAAAATCTCTCAAGGATATTGACTGTATAGTCATTTGATAACTCGTTCAAGCGACATTTTTTCCATTACCTTCAAATGACTTCGGACGAGATCTCTCAAAGGTCTTTTCTGCATAGTCATTTGAAAGCTCGTTCAAACGACATTTTTCGATGTCGTTTGAATGAGGCAGTTAGTCGTTCCAACGAATGGTTCAAATTTCCAAAAATTTAGTTGCACATGAAGTTTTTCCTTCAACCTCCCTTGTCCACTACTTCCTCTTTTAGAAACAATAAATGGGGTCGGGAAAAACTGCAAATGGGGTTGTTAAACTTTAAAGAAAACAACATTCTCTTTACAAAAATAGTCTCTAAAATTTATGTGATCTTTCGAATTATTTTCCCAAGAACCAAAAACCTTAGAATCGTCATCTCATACACTCATCCATGATTGGGTACGGTGGACCTCCGTACAAGTTGGATTGGAGACGATGTTTGACTTTCGATGGATACCGAGACACGGGAGACGTCGTGCAATGTGTTGGATATTCACTTACTACAGATGGAGGTGTTGAAGACGGCATCAACGAGTCTTGTGTGTCAAGTCTGTAAGTCTTTTGAGTCATCTTATAAAAATCATATTCATAGTGGAATTTTGTCTAGGCTTGGCATCCGAGGTTTTTTCCATTTGGGTCTTTCTCATAAATCGGCATGATGAGTGCATTATTTTGTATGAATTATGCCCAAATATAGACATTGTTAGGCCCATTGTATTATAAGTAATGAGCTTTTAGAGTCATTTTCGTAAAACAAAATAAAAATGCAAGTTTGAAAAAAATTTGAGTTAAAAATATAATTTTAGTAACCTGAATGGTGAATCATAATTTTTCAAACTTTATGGGCCTGAAAATCATTTTTAAATATTTATCTAGGCAAAAGAAAGTTATCTCTGAAATTTGGTTGAATTCCAAATTAATACGAGCAATTTAGGAATTTCGGGGGTTAAAATGCAAAGATGGATAATTTTATAATTTTTATAATATTTATGTTCCTAAATTTGAATTAATCAATTTTATTTTGAATTTTTACAGGTGCTCCGGAAGTGTGGACAACAAAGGAATCAATGTGCAAAAATTGTTATGATGCATCGCGATACGACACGACATGACACTGTTGACACAGCTGTACTAAATACTTTTAATAAAATCGCTCGAGTGTCTATTGATGCCGTGCCATAGCTTTTTGGTAAGGTCTTGACAAGAGTAACAACTTTTAAGTTCGAACGAAAAATGAGATTTTGAAGTTTTAGAGGTGAAAAATGCGATTAAAGATAGTGACGTGAATAGTGCCAAAATTGGGAATAATTATTTTTAAAAAAAGACTTCTCAATTATCTCCAACTATTCTCAAGACTCCATGGGATAATTATCAGTTCAAATACAACCAATCAAAGAGAGTTTCAATCCAACTCAAACACTTCATTCCTAACCTTATAAATAAGACCCTTTGACTCATTATTTTGGGAGAAAAAATTAGAGAGAGTTTTGAGAGAGAGTATTTGGTTCCTTTATTTTGAGAGTTTTCTTTATATTTGAGGGCCAACAATTATATCTTTGTGGGGGGAGTTTTATCAAGAGTATTTGTAAGACACAATATATGTAAGTTTGTTTTATTAATGAAAACTAGTATTCGTTCTTGCAATTTTATTATGTCCCCGATTATGCTAGCGTAATTTCTTTACTAGGACTACATGAAATTTATAATGTTTGGAGAATATTTTGTGTGATTTAAATTTGTCTTTGTTCTCTATATGCGCTAAAGGTTTTAAAAATTCGGTATTCATTTAAAACGACACGAGAGTGTGTTTTAAACCTTCGGCTTTGTTTGGAAAAAAATCATATTTTTATTCTTTAGTATGAGTACTTTTTGATGGATTATGCTTGCACTCGATTGTTTTGATAGTTCATGGTTAAAGGCTATACTTTAAAATTTAAAAGTGAACTTTTAAGGGAATAGGGATTTTGGACGTCTAAATTTAGAGACGTAAAATTTTATTTTGAGCTTAACCGTGTTATCTTCCGAATTAAATACGACGAGAGTCGGTTTAATTTGAGTTATAAAATCAGGAATGACGAGTTTAAATTATTTTATAGTACTAGTTAAACGTGGTAAATGGATCAAATGTCCTAGTTTCTCACACACTAGTTTATATCTCTCGTAGTCACACTTTTTATTTGTGTTTGCTTAGTTTAATATTACATATCTTCTTTACCCCATTT
Source organism: Sambucus nigra (assembly GCA_949130495.1). Classification (NCBI taxonomy): domain Eukaryota; kingdom Viridiplantae; phylum Streptophyta; class Magnoliopsida; order Dipsacales; family Adoxaceae; genus Sambucus; species Sambucus nigra. The sequence continues at coordinate 429,372,394 of OX422223.1, forward strand.
TATCTAGCTGGACAGTTGCAATTCTTTTAAAAGTTAAAATTAAAAAATCTATGTGGGTTCGACCCGTACTTACACTTGCTATTCTAAAATAGCCTGTGCACTTGCGGCATTTTATAAAATTGATAACAACTTTTTGGCGCCGTTGCCGGGGATTTGTTCGATTTTTTCTTAAGAATTGTGACTTTCGGACTATTTTTTTTTTAAATTTTTGCACTAGTTTATCCTAAAATACAAAAGCATTGAAAAAAAATATATATTTTTTCTGGAAATTTCCAGAGTCGTTTTTTAGTCAATAGTCCATTAAAAAAAGAAAAACTACGAAAATTCATAAAAAAATCAAAAATTAAGAAAAAAATATTTTTTTCCTAGTAGTAATTTCCAGAATAAAAGAAATAAAAAATTGTTTCATAAGTGTGCTTGGTCATTTTTGTTTGTGTTGAATACACCATTAGTGTGCGTGTCGTGTTAATTTTTTTCTTTTCTTTTCTTTATTATTTTTTTATGTGTCGCACTTAACATTTGGTGTACTGTCTTTTGTGTTTTTTTCAGAAGCTCGTTTGAAAAGACAAAAAAGAAGAAGAAAAAGAGCAAAAGTGAAAAAAAAATCGAAAAAAAAAATGTTCAACAGTGATCAACTTTGAAAAAAACTTGTGCCATCTTGCCACGAGCACAAGGAACTCTCGGGGATGACTGAAAAATAGACAAATTTTTCTCCCGCTCGACGTTAACTTAAACTTCGCCCGGCGTAAGCAAGTGACTGTAAAAAGTCCGCGTCGGAGGTACATTTTTGTGTGCTCCTACGTGTTTTAATTTTGCACTTAATTTAGCACGTTGCATAAATTTACTTAAGGGCGAAACTCTTAACGAGGGTAGAATTAAAAGCTACTCCAATGCGAACTTATCAAATCGATTCCATTTTAACATGTCCAGGATTTGGGGTTTTTAATGTGTCTTCGTACCGACCACCTACCGTGAGAAAAAAATGGGATTTGAGGCGATAACCGTAGTTGGTCATTTTTAAATTCTGCCCTGTCAAAAAGTTGTAACAACCCGTCCTTTGGGAGACACTTAAATTCCATAATTGAATATAAATTGGAGATTTGAGGAATTTCCCGGAATAGTAAATTTTGGGATTTCTAAGGATTTGACGATTTTCAATGGAAGTTGTAATTATTTTTGGGACTATATAGGTCAAAATATTTTAATTATATGTTGCCGTGGAGTAAAGCGACAAAAGAGGTAAGATTTTAATTGAAAAACCAGCATTAAAGTTTAAGGGTTAGAATAGTGATTTGCAGTCAAGTACCTCGGATGAGAATTTTGACGGCGCTGTGAGTATCGAAATGTCCGAGATAGTCGGAAAAGAGTGTCCGATTGTCGAAATTGAGTTTTGGAGAATTTTTGAGTTAAACTGGCTCGTAATTGAGTAAACGAGTCGTTTTTGGATTTTAAGGGGTTAAACCCTTTTCTCCTTATAAAAGGAGGGAGAAAGGGAGGAAATAGAAGAGAAAATAGAAAGAAGAGAGGGAAGAGAGAGAGGAAGAAGAAAGAGGAGGAGAAAATGGACATTTCAGCCAAACTCCGCGGGATTCGGCTCGAGGTCGTCGGATTATATCCACGAGGAAAGTGTTTACTTATTTTATTTATCTTTTTGCATAAATATCTCATACGTATTTTGGTATAAACAAACCCTAAATATTTTGGGTTGGGTTTTCGCGGATAAAACGGTTTTTCGGGAGATAAGACGAATAAACCCCTAAAATTTCATAATCGGAGAAACTTAGGTTTTAACCTAAATTAATTGGTGGTTTAGGGTTATAGGATATTTAGAACCCTAAATATATGTTTATTTGTAGTTGGTTGAGGTTGTAGGACGTTGGGTAAGGCGATAAAAGCTTGGGAGAAGCTTTAATGGCCGAAACAGTCTCGGAGAAGACGATGAATAGTGACCTGCGTCCTTGACGAATCGATTCGGACTAGGAGAGTATCGATTCGGCTCTTGGATAAAAAATAAAAATTGTAGATATTTTCGATACGGTTGTGTGGACGCTAACCGCGTATTTTTCTGATTTGTTTTGGATTTATAGTGATTTTTCTACAAAAAGCTGTCTGACATCGAAATCGTTAGTTAGAAATCAAACATGATTTTTGGAGAATTAAGGCTAGAATTGATTGGAGATAAAAATTAGGGGTTCCTAAATATAGAGTGGGGACCTCTAGATCACTATTTGAGCGAAATGTAGTCCTTGGGTTTGTGGGAAGGAAATCCACAATCCATTTAATTTAAGGGTATTCGGGGGAGAATAATCCCTGATATATTTCGGTTGGGCATTTAGGCCCATATAATTATGCGTATAGGAAGCATAATTATAATTGATTGCGGAGTGGTATAATTGTAGATATCCAATAAATCCTCAGAGGGGATTAAAGTATGTATTGATTATCAAAGTAAGGAAAATATTTTGGATTTAGTATCATGCGAATATAAATGCATGATTATGGCTCTTTGAGAGAATCTTTGGGATTATTGGTCATCATTAGATGGTTTGGCAATTATGGCCATGTATATATATATTCGAGGAGGAATATATGGTATATATATATATATATTATGTGATTAAAGTATATATATAATTTGAGATAAATGATTTTGAAAATAAAATATGAAGGTTTTCAAAATGGAAAAGAAATGATTTTCATAAGTAATAAATTATAGTCAACACCCTCTCTAAATGACATCATAAGGGAAGTTCGCGCGCTGAGGTGAAGCCCCCCGGCTAGCGAATGCAGGGTGGATATAGTCCTCTAGGCCATATGAGCGTTTATGTTATGTTATGTTTTCTGCGATGGTTAGGTAACTTGGGGTGTGGTTATGACTAGCCCGCAGGCATATGGTCGCTTCCCGACGTTGTACGTATAGGTGCCCAGGTGTCGTAATTCATAGGCACTGGAAGATAATGGTCATTTAGGGGCGCGCCATACGGGCGGTCTTAGAACGCGTTATATTTGTTAATGCAATTTATGATAATAAATTGGCTTTATGTACATTTCCTGGATGGAAGAAAGGAAATGGGATAAATGTTTTGGCTTCGGTAACACCTCCCGGATGGAAGAAGGGAAGTGGAAGCATATGGTATGGTAAAAGCATTTTTATGATAATGAAAATGGCTTTTAATACATTTACTGAATATAAAAAGGGAAATGGGATATTTTGAAACGGAAAAGCATTTTTATGATAATAAAACTGGCTTTTAAAAATTTATATGATTTGTTAAAGCAATTCATGATAATGAATTGGCTTTTAAATACATTTCCTGGATATGAGAAGGGAAATGGAAAGTTTTGAGATAAAAATGAAAAGTATTGATAAATACTTTGTATATGAATCCTCAGTTCGGGAGATAGATCCGGATGTATATTGTAATATGAATATGTATATATGGATGAATCGAGTATCGAGGGTCTAATGGATCTCGACGATCGACCTTTCCGCGTAGTAGTGTATCGGGGGGGTTCCTTATTTGGATTTAACTTTGCGAGACACTCCACGCACGAACATGGCTTAGTGTTGAGACTGGGGAGAAGTTTAGCCCATAGTACATTACTTGGACTATCTAGGGTTAATAGTGGTTGGGTGATAAACTAGTTTAGCAGGGTAGCTTGACTAGGATGTTTAGAGGGATGCGCTAGGAGTGCACTGTTAGTGGAGAGGTGAGGGGTATCTCATGGGAGTGCGATATCAAATTTAAATATGTGATAAAACCTTTTACTAAAAATAAGGCATTTATCCACTTGCTAAATATTTTCAAAACTCGGGTTGTGACCCGTTTATCTACTTTTCCTTTCTGGCTATATTATATATATATAGGTGTCTAGACACAGGGACACCTGAATGACACATCTTTCGAGTCAGACGTCAGCTGTAGCAGTTGTGGATGCGTGCAGGATTCTCAGTAGACGCTTCTATCCATGAAATCTAGATAGGAGGTACTGTATACACATTCGTGCCAATGGCCCAATTGCATTTATTTATTCTTTTAGAACAGCATTCGATATGGTTGTATATTTTGACTGAGTGTTCGGTTATTTTTTTTTATTTCAGTTTCATTTACGCATAAATTGTGTGGATGTTTTATTTTAGTAGTTGTGTAAAAAGAGTAGTAAAGTAAAATTTTGGCACCGGCCTAATAAGTTATTAGTAATTAAATGGATTTTCGACAGTGATGCTAAGAATGATCCATATGAGACTCCTGTTATAATTTGATATAGGAGTGATCGCCCGGTATTTTATTAGGCGGGGTGTCACAGATGGTATCAGAGCATCAGGTTCTAGTGTCCTTAGGAATCTGTGCAGACGTACTACATTTTCAGCGTTTCTCTCGATTTGTTATAGAGCCTCGGGATTAGGATTGTTGATTTCTCTTGTGAGATTTCATTCTCCTGCCACATTATAATATTATAGTAATCTTTTGCGCGCTCGTTTGAGAATCGTGTGCGGAGCTTGGATGGTAGAAGGAGGTGGGGCTTAGCTAGAGCAGCTGGGAGAAGTTGGGGACGAGGACCTTAGTAGAGGTCGCTCTCCCTGTGGTAATTGTTAAGGATTTTGGTGACGACTACTAAAGTATAGTAGTTATGAGTACCATAGTACCGCCGTAGTAGAGTATGGTACTAAAGTTAAATTTTTATCGAAACTAAAGGTTTGAAAGGGAACTTGCAGATAGTCTTAACCGTGAGTCCCCATTATCCAGCAGGATTGGAAGGAATGGAGTTCTGAATTGTTCACATAAGGATCGGCCAGAGACCAACAGTGCATAAAGGCGAAGTTGCTGTTATGAGTTTTACCTCAGAAGGAAGAGGTATATTGGCATGGCTAGATAAAGTCGCGATGTTTTGTTAGCCCTAGACTTGTGTGTGTAATTTTAAGTTTTTGTGGCGGTATCGATAACATTATATCATGTATGCCTATGTGTTTTTCGCGATAGCGGAGCATTATTTTCTTTCATTCGCCATAGAGGCGGGTGTTGATATTTTGAATATATATATATATATGGTTTGGGGTACTCGTTTTATATGTCTATACGAGTATTGTAATATGGTGAGCGTAATATGTTATTCGTTGATCGGAGCGATAGCGGGCTAATGATGGTAAGACTATCGTGTCTGCAGTTCCAGGGTGGAACGAGTTGTGGTTGCGATATCTCACCTGGATACAGGTTGAGTTCTCCTTTATTATGTGCATAGATGAAACTTCGATGAGCAGAGGTTTCATTATCGTGATTTGTGTATATAGCGACCTTATAGATATGATTTAAGGCCGTAGGATTATGGTTGAGTTGTAAGTTTAAGCTCATTATTGATTGCGCAAGGACTTAAAATTAGTGCCAGCGCTGGGTGGGGTGACTCTTAGTTAGAGATAGGAGTTCAAACCACCTTTTTGTTGGAATAGGGGATAGGGTTATCCCGGTTGCATGTTGAAATAACGGACCTCCATGACCGACAAAGTTAAGTAGGAGTGTGTGGAGGGGTTCCTTATTTGGATTTCGCTTTGCGAGACGCTCCACACTTGAATCTTAACTGCGTCGGGAGTTGAGAGATGTTATAGGATGCAAGGATGATGGTTTTGTGGAAAAGTCTTATAGTGTGGATGAACCGCTATAGACTATGAGCCATGTGATGATGGTATGTTTATGGAGATGTTGTGCTATGGAAAATAACTAAAGTGGTCCTCTCTCCACAAGTGGGTGAGTGGAATAGGACTTAGAGAAATTGATTTCAGGATAATAGCCAGGCCTTTATGAAAAGGCAAACTTTGATGAATTATGTTTTGGGTATGATGTACGTGGTGCTCTCACAGAGATTGGGCACTTCGATTAGTTAGGTTTCCTTTCGTATGGGCGGAAGGATAAGATAGTAGAAATGCGTTCGTAGGTTAGCTTAGGTAGGATTTAGGACGTCTCGCTGGTGTGCCTTAGGTTGTTATATCTCAATGACCGACAACGCGAGGGAGTAGTGTAATGGGAGGGTTCCTTGTTTGGATTTCGCTTTGGCGAGACGTCCCACGCATGAAACTAAGCAAATGTCGGAAGTTGAGAGAGGCCTTGGGCACTAGGGATATACTTAGGATTACACTCGTTTCGCGTAGGTAGAGTAACGCTTAGACCTTAATATTATTAGGATGTAAGTTTAGTAGAGTTAGTGGCGCCGAGGTTAGGAGAATGGAATTTTGCGGGTTCAGAGGACCCATAGGTGAGTATTACACCGAGGAAAGGAGACCCTTACTGGGAGAAAGTGTTACGTGTCGAACGTTCACCTTGGATGTTCAGATGTGCACAGGTTAGAAAGGTGTATGGGCACCTTAGTAAGTTGGTTTATAAACCGCCTTAAATAGAATGGCCGTAGTGTATAAATTTGAAGTTTATGTCGTGAGGCACTAGTAATGATGAGTGCAATGTGACGCGATTGGGGTCACTTTACAACCGTGGTAGTGTATGGTTGGGAACCATTGGAATTAGTATCGTTCCCCTTAAGATATTAGGATCTGGAGCGAGCCTAGGATTGGTAGTGTAGGTCTTATCTGAATTTTGAGGATGAAATTCCGTTGTAAGGGGGGGAGTATGTAACAACCTGTCCTTTTGAAGACAATTAAATTCCATAATTGAGTATAAATTGGAGATTTGAGGAATTTCCCGGAATAGTAAGTTTTGGTATTTCTAAGGATTTAACGATTTTTTATGGAAGTTGTAATTATTTTTGGGGACTATATAGGTCGAAATATTTTAATTTTATGTCGCCGTGGAGTAAAGCGACAAAAGAGGTAAGATTTTAATTGAAAAACTCGCATTAAAGTTTAAGGGTTAGAATAGTGATTTGCGGTCAAGTACCTCGGATGGGAATTTTGACTGTGCCGTGAGTCTCGGAATGTCTGAGATAGTCAGAAAAGAGTGTCCGATTGTCGAAATTGAGTTTCGGGGATTTTTTGAGTTAAACGGGCTCGTAATTGAGTAAACGAATCGTTTTTGGGTTTTAAGGGGTTAAACCCTTTTCTCCTTATAAAAGGATGGAGAAAGGGAGAAAAGAGAAGAGAAAAGAGAAAGAATAGAGGGAAGAGAGAGAGGAAGAAGAAAGAGGAGGAGAAAATGGACATTTCAGCCAAACTCCGCGGGATTCGGCTCGAGGTCGTCGGATTATATCCACGAGGCAAGTGTTTACTTGCTTTATTTATCTTTTTGCATAAATATCTCATACCGTAGTTTGGTATAAACAAACCCTAAATATTTTGGGTTGGGATTTCGTGGATAAAACGGTTTTTCGGGAGATAAGACGAATAAACCCCTAAAATTTCATAATCGGAGAAACTTAGGTTTTAACCTAAATTAATTGGTGGTTTAGGGTTCTAGGATGTTTAGAACCCTTAATATATGTGTATTTGTAGTTGGTTGAGGTTGTAGGACGTTGGGTAAGGCGATAAAAGCTTGGGAGAAGCTTTAATGGCCGAAACAGACTCGGAGAAGATGATGAATAGTGACCTGCGTCCTTGACAAATCGATTCGGACTAGGAGAGTATCGATTCGGCTCTTGGACGAAAAATAAAAATTGTAGATATTTTCGATACGGTTGCGTGGGCGCTAACCGCGTATTTTTCTGATTTGTTTTGGATTTATAGTGGTTTTTCTACAAAAAGTTGTCTGACATCGAAATCGTTAGTTAGAAATCAAACATGATTTTTGGAGAATTAAGGCTAGAATTGTTTGGAGATAAATATTAGGGATTCCTAAATATAGAGTGGGGACCTCTAGATCACTATTTGAGAGAAATGTAGTCCTTGGGTTTGTGGGAAGGAAATCCACAACCCATTTAATTTAAGGGTATTCAAGGGAGAATAATCCGTGAGATATTTCGGTTGGGCATTTAGGCCCATATAATTATGCATATAGGAAGCATAATTATAATTGATTGCGGAGTGGTATAATTGGAGATATCCAATAAATCCTTAGAGGGGATTAAAGTATGTATTTATTATCAAAGTAAGGAAAATATTTTGGATTTAGTATCATGCGAATATAAATGCATGATTATGATTCTTTGAGAGAATCTTTGGGATTATTGGTCATCGTTAGATGGTTTGGCAATTATGGCCATGTATGTATATATTCGAGGAGGAATATATGGTGTATATATATATATATATATATATATATATACTATGTGATTAAATTATATATATAATTTGAGATAAATGATTTTGAAAATAAAATATGAAAGTTTTCAAAATGGAAAAGAAATGATTTTCATAATTAATACATTATAGTCAACACCCTCTATAAATGACATCATAAGGGAAGTTCGCGCGCTGAGGTGAAGACCCCTGACTAGCGAATGCAGGGTGGATATAGTCCTCTAGGCCATATGAGAGTTTATGTTATGATATGTTAACTGTGATGGTTAGGTAACTTGGGGTGTGGTTATGACTAGCCCGCGGGCATATGGCCGCTTCCCGACGTTGTACGTATAGGTGCCTACGTGCCGTAATTGATAGGAACTGGAAGATGATGGCCATTAGGGGTGCGCCGTACGGACGGTCTTAGAACGCGTTATATTTGTTAAAGCAATTTATGATAATAAATTGGCTCTATGTACATTTCCTGGATGGAAGAAGGGAAATAGGATAAATGTTTTGGCTTCGGTAACACCTCCCGTATGGAAGAAGGTAAGTGGAAGCATGTGGTATGGTAAAAGCATTTTTATGATAATGAAAATGGCTTTTAATACATTTACAGAATATAAAAAGGGAAATGGGATATTTTGAAACGGAAAAGCATTTTTATGATAATAAAACTGGCTTTTAAAAATTTATATGATTTGTTAAAGCAATTCATGATAATGAATTGGCTTTTAAATACATTTCCTGGATATGAGAAGGGAAATGGAAAGTTTTGAGATAAAAATGAAAAGTATTGATAAATACTTTGTATATGAATCCTCAGTCCGGGAGATAGATCCGGATGTATATTGTAATATGAATATGTATATATGGATGAATCGAGGGTCTAATGGATCTCGACGATCGACCTTGCCGCGTAGTAGTGTATCGGGGGGGTTCCTTGTTTGGATTTAACCTTACGAGACACCCCACGCACGAACATGGCTTAGTGTTGAGACTGGGGAGAAGTTTAGCCCTTAGTACATTACTTGGACTATCTAGGGTTGATAGTGGTTGGGTGATAGACTAGTTTAGCACGGTAGCTTGACTAGGATGTTTAGAGGGATGCGCTAGGAATGCACTATTAGTGGAGAGGTGAGGGGTATCTCATGGGAGTGCGATTCCAAATTTAAATTTGAGATAAAACCTTTTTCTAAAAATAAGACATTTATGCACTTGCTAAATATTTTCAAAACTCGGGTTCTGACCCGTTTATCTACTTTTCCTTTCTGGCATATATATATATATATATATATATATATATATATATATATATATATATATATAGGTGTCCAGACACAGGGACGCCTGGATGACACATCTTTCGAGCCAGACGTCAGTTGCAGCAGTTGTGGATGCATGCAGGATTCTCAGTAGACGCTTCTATCCTTGAAATCTAGATAGGAGGTATTATATACACATTCGGGCCAATGGCCCAATTGCATTTATTTATTCTTTTAGAACAGCATTTGATATGGTTGTATATTTTGACCGAGTGTTCAGTTATTTTATTTTATTTCAGTTTCATTTACGCATAAATTGTGTGGATGTTTTATTTTATTAGTTGTTTAAAAAGAGTAGTAAAGTAAAATTTTGACACCGGCCTAATAGTTTATTAGTAATTAAATGGATTTTCGACAGTGATGCTAAGAATTACACATATGAGACTCCTGTTATAATTTGATATAGGAGTGATCGCCCGGTATTTTACACAATAGCCATATAATATGAACGAAAATGGATATTGAGGTGGAATTTAATAGGCTTAACGAATAAATGTGGAGATTTTAAATTGGTGAGATTTTGTGCCATTCATTATTTTCGAAAGATTTAAAACATTCTGAGTTAAAATAACTCAAACTTTCCTTCAGTGACAAATTCGTTGATGATCTCAAATTCTTTGTTTTGTTCGATTACTAAAAATAAAAAGTTAAAATGTGAATCTTAAAGCACTATAATTCCTAGTAAGTTGTCTTGAGACACAAATCAACTTAACGAAACTTAAGAAATGAGATTAGTCCATCGTTTGAAAGCCCAAAATTAAGCCTAAATTCCAATACTTTTTTCATTATTCCGTTGCAAGCCCATTTGAGTGTAACACCCCGCCTAATTAAATACCGGGTGGCCAGTCCAATACCAAATTAAAACAGAATATACAGTTGGCTCATTCTTAGCATCACTGTCGAAAACATTTACAACTCACCCAATACCCAATTAAGCTGGTGTTAAAAAAAAAACTTTCCAAATTAATTTAACAAAATCCATTTTCAGTTTAAGAATAACACAACACATTTTATTCTACAACACAGATCACTAAATAAATAACTCAAAAGAATTTAAATGCAACTGGAATAAACATTCCCAAATAATATAAATCCTTTACAATTATCCCAACAATGTTAAATGTATTAAAAAGTCCCGAATACAATAGAATTTGACCTCGATAGAAAAGATAACTGAATCCTTTGGGCGACATGCCCTAACTTAAGAATACTGTGAATCAAAAGATGATAAGCATCTAAGCAAAACTTCCATAACTCCATAGCTCGTCACAATCAACTATGGTTGGCGTCCTTGTTGCTGGACACCTGATATAGAGATACAATAGAAGAGAAAATATGCAAGGAAACGGGTCAGAGCCCGAATGTGTAGATTATTTTAAAAACAGCAAGTATTTAACAAGTGCAATAAAGCATTTATTATGTACATGTTAGATCCAACTCTCACTTACTATTCTCACCTCTCAACTAGAGTGCACACTTAACGTTTCCTATTAACCTCCTAGTTAATGGTTCCTCTTTTCTAGTCTCCATATATAATTCCATTCCCATATCATAATCCCCGTATGTCCCATACCATACGTCACATTATTATTCATAACTCCTTTAAATGATTAGTTTCTCATTAACATGAATCATTACTCATTAATATAAATCGTTTCTCATTAACATGAGTCATTACTCATTAATATAAATCGTTTCTCATTAACATGAGTTAAGCTTTTCAATTCTTTAAGAATAAACATTCATTAACTTAATTCCATTATCTTTCTCTATTCACCGTTATCTACAATTATCACCGTAGATAGATTTAAACACAATATAATCATGTAACCATTTAACCCATTATATATATATTCATATATAATACAGCACCCCGAGTCACAGCTGTGGTGAAATGCATTACTCTGCTATCATGTCCCATCATCGCATGTCGCCGAATATGGGACTACAGGTTCGGTAAGATTCCACGAACCACAAACAACAACAAACAAATTGGAGGCGAACATAGTTCTCATATCCATGGGTCACGCACATACCTACGCACCCACAGTCAGCGGACTTATCAACTCCCCGATAAGTCTTTCATAGATCTATGTTCTCGAGCGACAAATTAAAGATCCCATGGATTCATCAGGATATGACTGCCCTCACGCACAAACCTCCCACTGATAGCAAGTAAGCTAGGTATGTCATACACATAAATCATCAATCAATCAAATAGGTATTATCATACCTATAATATAATATCAATAAGGTAATTATCACTACCCTTAGAAATTTTCCATACGTAGCATTATATTTCTTTTAAAATATCATATATTTACTTCATAAATTAATTATCCTCGCATCCTATAGCATCTCTCCACTACCGACGTCGTTAAGGTTCATGCGCGGAGCGTCTCGCAAAGCGAAATCCAAACAAGGAACCCCTCCAATACACTACTACTTAACTTTGTCGATCGAGGAGGTCCGAAAACTTAAACTATGCGATCGGGATAACCTCATACCCTCTTTCAACCAAATGAGTTCTAAACTCCCATCTCACAAGATTTAATTAGGATTCCTCTCGTCTTATAATCAGTAATAAGTCACTAATTTCCTACTGGTCCATAACCTTTATTTCTCCCGAACTACTATGAATTTAATTCTCCTTTTAATTACGGTTAAAACCGATAGTTTCAAATCTCTTATAAACACGTATTTTTCACTTAGGATTAAACCCTCTTGTAAACTTAAGGATACCCAGGTATTATATAAAATCACCTCTATTGGTCCTATCTTAAATCCTCATACATCACCATTCGGAAATTAACAAACGAATCTAGAAACCGAAATTCCATTCAATATAATTTTCATCATTTAAATCATTTGAATCTAAATCCAATTAATTCAAATTTTAACAAGTGTTTACTGTTATTTTTCCAAGTCCCAAAATATTCAAATAATAATCACCAAAGATCCATAAAAGTTTCGGGATAAGAATCAACATTTAAAAAGAAACAACTTTACATAATCTGGGGAGGTCGATCGATCGAAGGCAAGGGTCGATCGATCGATCCCTCAGGTCCAGGCCTGATTTTCTGCATTTTCTGCAACTACGGGTTTAACAACTTTTGATCATTTAAACCTTCATCTAAACATCCCAAATGACTTATAAACTTTACTTCATGATATATCAACATATATGAACGATTTCCAATACTCTAAACATCCTAGAATCTTCAAGGGATTGGATTAAAAGCATGTTTCTCTCCTTATTTCCAGAAAATCATCAACATATTAACTTCAAGAACACTACAATGGTATTTCAGATTTTTCTTCAACATATTCATGACTATTTCATGGATTAATATCATCCTAACACATGAGTTAAATTCCAATATCATTTTAGTTTTCCAGAAATCCATTTAATGATCCATTATCTCTTCCAAACATGAATAATCTTCTATTTTCATACTATTCTAACATGGACAATATACAAACTTAAATTGCTATTATTAAACACTTGCCTCTAGTGTAGGTCTGATCCTTTGGTGTATTTTATCTTAGTTGGTTGTCCCTTCTCCGGTCAAACTCCGGTGGTGGTTGGTGGTGGTGAACCTTGGTTCTAGTTCTTCTCCTTCCCAAGTGACTTTTCCCTTCCCAAGCACTCTTACTCTCACTCTAAGAAGATGGTTGCTCTTATTTGTGAAGAGGAGATGAATAACTCCCATTCACTTAATCTACCTATTCTTATAATAGTGCCAAATCCGTAATCACAATTCATCCCCCTAGAAAATGACCAAAATGCCCTTTCGGGTTGTCTATTCATTTTCAAATGACCCGAGACTCAAAATTAACATCCAAATAGACTTTTCTGACTATTTCGAATCTTCCGGACGCAACGACGCAGTCGAAATGACTATTAGATCGATATAAAATAAATTTCCTTTTTAATTTAATAAACTAGTCCCGACATGTCCCATACCGCGTCTGACTAAAAATATAAATTAGCGAATTTATATCATACGGTCATATCAATGACATCACATTCATACATTACCTAAATATCTTTAAGTAATATTCAGAATCATCCATATCCATATCCAAAGTCTGGATTAAACTCGAATGAATTAATTAATAATAAAATCTAATTAATCCATTAATTTAAAATATAACCCATTTTAAAAGTCATTTAAAATTACGGGGTATTACATTGAGCCAAAGAGAAAATATGCCTTTTCATTGAACACCCATTATCCTTCCTAACCCCAACTAGGAGTCTAAAGCCAATAAAAAGAATCCATACCCATTTTCTGAGAATACTAAGGTGAAATTACGATTGAAAAAAAAATCCAAAAAAAAGTTTTCAAAAGAATGATGTGTGAAAAAAAAGAAAAGAAAAAGATGGAAAAAAATGTGAATCGAAAAGAAAAGGAAAAAGAGAAGAAAAATGGGGGTGCGAAAAAGTGTCAAAACTTCAATATACCGAAAAACCTCTATATTCTCAGAAATTTTGAATTCCAAAAAAACATTCTTTCTAGCCAAATCCAAGCCTATAATACAACCAAATAAAATCCTAATCGATCTCAAGTGAAGTTAGTTATAGTGTGGAGAGAAGATAAATAGGATCTATGGTATGATTCAATATTTTCAAAAAGTATTCGATTTTTAATTCATGGGATCATATTCATCCATTATAAAAGGTTCGTTTTTTATCATGTATATGTTAAAGTTGTTCACGTAAATTTACTCTTTTATTCACATATACCGAGAGAAAATAACCCATTTTTGAGTGTTCGATTGAGAGTGCATCTCGTGATATTCTGAAATCAAAACGAACTTTCGAATAAGAAATGTAACGATCAAATCTTTTGAAATTGACAGTTATATTGGCTATGCACACACACACACGATAAGTTGATATTGAAGAATGAAGTTCTACTATATTTATTAAGTTTGCATTCAAACTTTGTTATATTCCTTTTGAGTCTTTTGTATTGAGTCAAGTTTTTGAATTTAGTTGGTATATTCACTGTAAACCCTCATGAGACAAAGCTCATCCACTAGGGTAACCTAGGGGTTTAACGGCTTGTTGCACATGCTAAGTGAAATCGTGATTTCTACGAAAGTGAGTTAGATTTAAAGATTTTGAGTTTTGCTCGAGTTCTAGCAAAGTTTAGGTTTGTGGGTATTTGATGAGTACATTATTTTGTATGAATTATGCCCAAATCTAGACCTTGTTAGGCCCATTGTATTATAAATAATGAGCTTTTAGAGTCATTTTCGTAAAATAAAAGAAAAATGTAATTTTGAATAAAATTTGAGTTAAAAATATAATTTAGCATCCTGGACGGTGAAATTGTAATTTTCCAAACTTTATGGTCTTGAAAATAATTTTTATCTAGGCAAAATAAAGTTCTCTGTGAAATTTGGTTGAATTCTGGATTAATACGAGCAATTTATGAATTTCGGAGGTTAAAATGCAAAGATGGGTAATTTTATAATATTTAAAATATTTATGTTCCTAAATTTGAATTAACTATTTTCATTTTTCATTTTTACAGGTACCTCGAAAATGTGGACAACAAAGGAGTCGATGTGCAAAAATTGTTACGATACGTCGCGATACGACACGACATGACACGGTTGACACAACTATACAAAATATTTTTTATAAAATCGCTCGAGTGTCTGTTGAGGCCATGCCATTGCTTTTCAGAAAGGTCTTGACAAGATTCACAACTTTGAAGTTCGGACGAAAAATGAGATTTTGAAGTTTTGGAGGTAAAAAATGTGATTAAGATAGTGACGTGATTAGTGATGTGAATAGTGCCAAAATTGGGGATAATTATTTTAAAAAATGACTTCTCAATTATCTCCGACTATTCTTAAGACTCCATGGGATAATTATCAGCTCAAATACAACCAATCAAAGAGAGTTTCAGTCCAACTCAAACACTTCATTCCTAACCCGATAAATAAGACCCTTTGACTCATTATTTTTGGAGAAAAAAATTAGATTTGGTTCCTTTATTTTGAAAGTTTTATTTATATTTGAGGGCCAAGAATTTGATCTTTATGGGAGGATTTTTATCAAGAGTATTTGTGAGACACAATATTTGTAAGTTTGTTTTATTAATGAAAATTAGTATTCGTTCTTGCAATTTTATTATGTCCACAATTATGCTAGCTTAATTTATTCACTAGGACTAGGTGAAATTTATCATGTTTGGCTAATATTTTGTGTGATTTAAATTTGTCTTTGTTCCCGATATGTGCTAAAGGTTTTAAAAATTCGGTATTCATTTAAAACAACACGAGAGTGTGTTTTAAACCTTCGGCTTTGTTTGGAAAAAAAATATATTTTTATTTTTTAGTATGAGTTCTTTTTTATGGATTATGCTTGCACTCGATTGTTTTGATAGTCCACGCTTAAAGACTATACTTTAAAATTTAAAAGTGAACTTTTAAGGAAATAGGGATTTTGGAAGTCTAAATTTATAGACGTAAAATTTTATTTTGAGCTTAACCGTGTTATCTTCCGAATTAAATACGACGAGATTCGGTTTAATTTGAATTATAAAATCGGAAATGACGAGTTTAAATTGTTGCATAGTACTAGTTAAACGTGATAAATGGATCCAATGTCCTAGTTTCTCATACACTAGTTTATATCTCTCGTAGTCACACTTTTTATTTGTGTTTGCTTAGTTTAATATTACATATCTTCTTTACCCCATTTTATCTAGTTGGACAGTAGCAATTCTTTTAAAAGTTAAAATTGACAAATCTCTGTGGGTTCAACCCGTACTTACACTCGCTATTCTCTAATAGCGTGTCCACTTGCAGTATTTTATAAAATTGACAACATGACGCGTTGTGGTTGTGCTATCTTTTACGTATTTTAAATCATGCATGCTCACATAGGATTTAGTAACTAAGATTAAAATTTGGAAAATATCAACTTGATGGCCTAATTGAGATTTGTGTACTGTGTCCTAAATTTGTATCTCATAGTGTATTTCATGAAATTGGTCCTAAGCCGTAGAACCTAGAGACTTCAGATGTGCAGCCATATCTTAACTTTCATATATTGCCATTAAATAAATCAAACGAGACATCAAACTATCTCAAGTCATAATATCCCAAATATATCCCTAAGAATTCTCAACCACATATTTATCAGTTACGTATCCAAAGTCTTATTGGTTACTAGGCGCAAAGCATTGTGCAAAGACCTTAGATTGGGAATTCCTTAATGTTGAATGGTGCTTAAGTAGGAAAACCACATTAATGAGAGGTGTAAGAACATCACTTCAATTGATACAGGTACATAGGGTGCTTGTGTATGACTCGGTGATTTTATAACGAATGGCCTTTTGAACATATGTAAGTATTCAAGAAAGCTCATGTTTGGCAACAAGTGGCCATCAATGTATGAAAGGGTGCGAGGAAGCTCAACTTGGGTAATGGGTATTCATGGTTGCGTGTATAAATGTTTATGCTAGAATCAAAGCTTAAGATAGTTCGAAAGCTTGTTTGTTGTAAGTGAGAGAGATAATATAAGGGATGAGAGACGAATTCATCTAGGTGGGGACAATATGTCTTTAATGGCACTCATACGTATGTAGCAATAATCTAGGCTCTCAAACATCTGAGACCATAGGCCAAGTAGAAAAATTTTGTCAGGGTAACATGTCAGTCTACTCCCTAGTTAATAATGATTCTTATAATATAATAATTTGCACATAAGTGCAGGGGCGAACTGATTCAATAGGGACATGACATCAATTATTAGATGAGAACGGTTAATTTGATCCTTATGATTCAAATTCAAATATCAATGAGATTCAATAAAATATGTAGTATGAAAGTATTATAACATGCACATACTAAGAGTAAATAACAGTTATCATATGGTTATATCAATAGCAATAAAACAAGTATGCTGAGTGTAGTATTGAAAAGGTAAAACCTACATGTGCATTGAGTATAGCGAGTTTATCTTGATTGATCATTTGTTCACTATCACATCCAGCTGTGATTTTTATATGACAAACGTTATTACGAATAATTTAAGATAAATGTTTCACTCTACACGTATCTTGGTTCGTAATTAAATTGTCGTAGGTATTCTTATAGCAGACTCATATTTATACACATATAGGAATGGGGTACAGTATTTGTTTAGCTTCTATCGGGATTGTTTTCTTAAGAAAATATAATTAAATAATATTTTAAGGGGTATTTGGGACCCATAATTTACGCAACAACCCAAATTTGACCTTGTAAAAATGGTGTCGAGTTAAAAATATTTATAACGGGTTGTTACAATTGTGTTTTGCAATTGATCTTGACCAAAATCCTCCTCACAAAGTACAATTTTTGTCCCTCAAATAATAGTAATAAACCCTCTCAAAATTTTCTTTACAAGTTTGTAAAATTATGATCCCAAGGGACTTTTTTGTACAACATGAGGTAAGTGTAACACCCCATGATTTTGAGCCGTAAAAAAAAAATCTTTTATAAATTAAAAATTATGGAAAAATAATTTTTCGAATTTGATTAATTAGCATTTAAAATTGTTAGTTTTTATATATTTAAAATAATGTTATTAGTGGAATTTAAATCGGGAGTAAAATATGGAATTTCTAGCTGTTTATATAAAATCGTTGGGAATCTTGGATTGGCGAGTCAACCGAACCGGTTCAACTCTGGAGGTTAATCGGTTCGCACTGGCAGTTCTGCGGATTTTGGTTCTCTTTTTGTACAATTTTGTAGAGGAATCAAACACTTCTCTTTTCCTCGTATGTAAAGGCATGTGTTTAGGCTTTTTAAAACACTTTAAACCCTTCTCAAGAAGTAATACCCTCCCAAATTATTATATCCTCTCTTTTATAAAACCTAAACCACATTTAAACACAAGTTTCAACCCAAGTTTTGAAGATCGAAATCGAGTTTTCTCAAGAATAACCAAGACTGCAACCGTGTAATCAGATTTTTAAGACGACTTCTTTGAAGGCATGATTACTTCTATTGTTCCCATAAAGTGCTACTCATTTTAGATATTGCCTAAACTTTAAATAATAGTGTTTTTCTTAAAATAAATTAGGAAGACTAGTTAGAAAAAGTGAAAATAATTACAGGGCTATTTTTATTCAAATCTAAAAATATGTTTAAGACTCGAAACAATCGCATGCTTAGATTAGATATTTGGATTACGTTAGAATTGTGGGACGTTTTGAGTGTTGGGGTTAAAAATATGAATGTTGAATAATGTTTTGGCTCGCAGAAATGTGATATTGACGTGTAGATTGTACAATGAAGTTATATTTGTGCAATATTGTGCATACGTATGTTAAAGTGAAATTTCGTGTAAATCGAAAAAATAATACTTATGTGGAAATTATAGAATGTAATAACTTGTGTGACTTTTGGTAAGACTTGTTTAATTATATAATTGAATGGACATAACTTGGATGTTATTGTAATAGTAAAATTTATTGGAAGAATTGTAGCTATAAATTGTCACTATGCTTTGTGTGAATGTTGCTTGTGTTAATTTTTCTACACCACGGGGACGTTGGGATGTTGGGGTAGTTATGCTTTTACCCTTATTTCTTCGGTTATTACTAGGTATGGGACTAGTAGGTAGGTCTCGATGCTGTTAACACTTTATAGGTATGGGACAAATGAGTGTATGTTCATTAGGTTGGCTATTTCCTGGGTATGGCCAAATAGTACGCCATTCTGTTGTTCCATTAGCCTAGGTGCAAGACAAGGTGGTAATTATTGGTATGTTTTCCTTTTAAGTGATAGGCTAGGAAATACTTGTGATTTTGGTCATCTCTAGATATAGAACTATGGATGGGTTTAGAATGTGGTGCCCGAATAAAGGATCGGACTAATAGAGAATTATGAGAACTTGATATTAAATTAATAATTAATGCCTAAGATAAAGAACAGGTATTATAATGAATTTGCATCATGAGTATATGCAAGGCTAAAAATTTGGGCAAACTGTAGCGACGTGGGTCTGTATTGACGTCACGAGTATGAGCAGGGCTAACAAAATTGGGCAAACTGACTATAGTGACGTATCGTGCATAGAACCTCACAGTATGTGTAGTGCTAACCAAATTGGGCGAACTGGATATAGTAACGGAAAGTGTGGGGTGTAAACTGGTTGGTGCTATGTGCATGATTCTTAGAATGGGTAAATTGGCTGTATTGGTATCGTATTAATAAAATTGGTTATATTAATTCAATTAATAATTATGAATTTATAATTTATTGCTGAAATAACATAATTGGACTTGAATATTGGGGTGACTTAGTTATGTGGGTAGTTAATGTTGTGTTACTTTACTCTCATGTCTCATATCATGTGATTTAAAATACTATATTGTAATCAGTGTTCTAGAAGGCCCACATAGGCGTAAGGGTTGGGAGAAATGTCTCGCCTTAACCCTTTTACGCCTTATTCTTAGTAAAAGGCTTAAGGCGCACTTTTAAAAAAAAACGCTTTGGTGAAATGATATCGCCTTTTAAAGATTTTTTTTATAAAAAAATGGACCAATATCTCATTCAAAACAATCAGAGGACAAATGGTATCCCAAACCTCTCCGCCTCTTGTAAAAATAATGACTTTTTTTTTTTTCTATTTTTTTTGTTTTTTTCTTAGTATTTTAGTTTGCATGCATTTAGACATATTCTAAGGTATGTACCATTTTACTCTTTTTATTAGCCTCGTTATAGTTAAAAATGTTAAAATATATTAAAAAAGTGCATAAGCGCCTTTTCACGCCTTTTAACGCCTAAGGCCCGCCTAGGCTTCTAAGGGTTAAGGGTTGGCCTCGACGCCTCGGTCACGCACCGCGATTTTTAGAACCTTGATTGTAATATTTATCATGTATAATGTTTATGTTTGGATTTATGCATCCTAATTAGGAGGAGTATCTAGTGTTCATGCGGTGGATCCTGATCCATTGCGTTGACTAACATTTTAGGTTTAGTATTGGAGTAGCTACACAGGATGGATTGAAAATTTATGGAGTGCAACTAGAGATTTTTTTATCACTTTATTAGTTTAGATTTATTTCATTCCATCGTTTTATACATTAGACAATTATTTATAGATTTTGGTGGGTCATTTGGTTCAACAGTTGTTTATGATTTTTATTCAGAGATTGCAGTTGGATTATTTATTTTGAGTATTAATTTATCGTTTGGAGTGGGATATTATTTTGGAGTTAGCAAGTTGACGGATATTATTATATGGATGGTTACATTCTTTGGATTAATTTGGATTATATCTTGTAGAAAAAATGTTTTTAATGTCTCATATTTCAGTCACATGCTAAATATGGTACTTTATGTATGACACCCGAAGTAGGTTGGCAGTGGTGGTTTGGACATCTCGCAAGCCAAAATGTGCGGGGTGTCACTAATGGTATCAGAGCATGGTCTTAGGACTGGTAGGTTGTGAGTTTGTTATAGCCCATGCATTACATATCTTTCATTCCTTTTGGTGATTTGTACTCTTTAATTTTCCTTAGTGTGAGGCTGTTATTCATGTCTTTTCAGATGGAAAAACTAGGAGGCTGTTATTCATGTCTTTTCAGATGGAAAAACTAGGAGATATGGGGATGGGAGAGAGGGTTAGGTCTCTGGTTCTGTGGCTCAGGGGAGGCAAGGTCACTTTTTTGGGTGCCTCAGAGTTAGAGGTTATCGTTCGTGAAGCCACAATGGTTGGTATTGAGATAGGGAAACAGAGGTGGGGAAAACAAGAGGTGTAACAGCAGGGTGTACCGGCTTTAGTTTGGGACACGATGAGGGTCAATTTCCACAAGAAATATCCTCCCATTTTTGCAAAGGGATATGACCCAACGATTGATCACCAATGGAGGCATGATGTGGAGAGGCAATTGAGGATGGTGGATTGTACGGATGTACAAAAGCAAATGTTGGCTTCCTTTAAGTTGACTCGGGATGCATTGTAGTCATGGGAGAGTGTCGCTACGCCTGAGGATAGAGATCGTCTGAATTATGGGCATTTTTTTGTGCAATTTAATTGTAAATATTTTCCATATTCGATTAGGAGTACGCAGAAGAAAGAGTTTTTAGATTTGTAATAGGGTTCGAGGTCGATCACTGAGTATGAACAAAAGTTCACATATCTATCGATGTTTGTATCGGAGGAGGTGAATATCAAGGAAAAGAAGATGGAGTGTTTCATTAAGGGTCTGACTGGGTCAATTAAACAAATGGTTTTGAGGAATCTGATGTACACTACTTACATTAGGGTGGTGGACGGCGCATTGTTGTTATGGAAAGAGAAGGTTAATTACCAAAAGAAGTTGGGTAAGAGGCAGGAGTCGAGTGGTCAAGATGGGAGAATAAGGGTCATTATGACCAATTTTGGAAGAGGAACAGAGTGGTGCATGATAAGTAAGCCTTTCAGTAAGGCAATGGCGTCCCACAAGTCCCATGGGCACTGGGGAAGGGACAGTAGGGTGAGCGAGCGGTAGGTAGTCCATTTGGACCTTTTAGAGGCACATTTTATAATTGTGGGGAGATAGTACATCGAGGTACCAAGTGTTTGAAAGCACAGGTCCAGCAAGGTCAAGGACCTCCAGCACCGGGATCACCAAGTGAACATGGAGCTCTAACAGCACTAGGTACGCAAGGATCAATTATGCCCATATGTTATTTACTTCCTACTCTAGAACCTCAAGCAGGGAAGGCTCAACAGGAGCCAAAGTGTGGCTAGTGGGATAGAATGATACGTGTTAGTTTTTGAGATATGTTTATATATATAGTTGGGATATATATTGTATTTTTTTCGCGACGTAGGTGCATGTAGGATTGGGTGTATGGGCGCCCAATCATAGCATTCTACGGATAGGCATCTGTAAGCCTTATTTTATTTGCATGACTTTACGTTTGACGTTTACACTTCGTCTAATTTCGAGGATGAAATTCATGTATTAGTGGGGGAGTATGTAACACCCTAATTTTTTAGCCATAAAAAAATTAAAAATTAAAATTTTTGGAATTTATTTTGGAATTTAATTAATTGTTTATTTAAAAATGTTAGTTTTATATATTTAAAAAAAGGTTCTAAGTGGAATTTAAATCGGGAGTAAATTTTGGAATTTCTAGTTGTTTATATAAAATCATGGGGAATCTTGAATTGGTGTAACACCCCGCTCAAAATAATAATGGGTGGCCAGCCCTATACTACATTAAATCAGGAGTTTCAGATGGTCCAGTCTCAACATCAACTGTCGGTACTATATAATATAGGACTAACTACCCGATATCATATAAGCGAGATGTTAAAATAATTTAAAACATGAAACATACCACAACACAACACTATAACACTACGAATAAAGGAAAGAAAGATGCAAGAAAGAACTATGATAAACGAAATGCTATAATAAAATGATATAAATAACTACAACTGAATATACCATAAGTAAATAAACTCGAATAAGTTGTTGGGTCACAGCCAATACAATGACTAAATGAAATAAATATACACATCTATAAACATCCCTTGGGTATAAACCCGATATACAACATGAATCCTACCTAGATTTTTAAAGAAGTAGGAAGCGACTACAAGATACATCCCGCAACAGTCCGCACCTGTCACGGCTCCCAAGACTCTGGATAGAAGGTCATCCGGCATCCATGCGGTAGGACACCTGTAATAGTATATATATGTATACAGGCAGGAGAGAAAAATAAACAGGTCAGAGCTCGAGTGTGAAAAATATTTAGCAAGTGTGTTAACCGTGCATAATAAATATCGGTGCACATATTTCATAATTAAAGTGGAATCGCACTCTCGTGGAACCCCAACTCACCTCTCATCTAGCGGCGCGCACCTATTCGTGTCGTCAGATTTTATTAGTTAAATTACCCCCATTTATAAGGACAACCTAACTTGTCATAGGCCTAGCCTACACCCACAAGATTTGCCTTACTACCCTAACCCCAGAACCCACTCCTTCTAAATACACTTAATTATTTTTGCAAACATATATGCCATATTAGGCTTAATGGATTCCGGTTTATAATTTAACCAATTATAAATCTTAATAAGTTACCCATATGTATTTGGGTAGAAACATATGATTTAATTTCGAATTAACATGCATACAAGATTATTATTGACAAAACTTCTCTCCAATTTCAACGCTGCGCTGCGTTTCGTGCGTGGGGTGTCTCGCAAAGCGAAATCCAAACAAGGAACCACCCCGTTACACTACTCCATGTCAACGTCGATCCTGGAGATCCATTATGCCACACATAAATATTGACATAACTTCTCTCTAATCTCAACAATGCACTACGTTTCATGCGTGGGGTGTCTCGCAAAGCGAAATCCAAACAAGGAACCACCCCGTTACACTACTCCTTGACGATGTCGATCCTAGAGATCCATAATGCCTTACATACCGTATAATACTACTTCTACTACTACTACTAAATTTTTTACTACAATATGAAAACAACTACAATCTCCAATAATATTCTTGGGATGATGTAACTGAAATATTCCTTAAACGCGATACATCAATCCCCCAATCATCTAGTACACCATAATCATCCAAGATGTACTCCATAAAAGTCCATATCCTTTCATCTATAGGATATATAAATATATATATATATATATATATATATATATATATATATATATATATATATATATAGGAATTTTATTCTAATCATATATATATACATACCATCATCCAATCCCATGACCATGTATACATACCATATATGATTTACCAAGGCCATGCACAAATAAATACCCGGCTATATATACCGCCGATAAAACTGCATCAATGCTATCATCTTCCCAGTGCCCAGCTCACGTAGCAATACTGGGGCCACCATGGTGGGACTAAACGACACCCATCTCGCGGTAAACTCACGCACACGACGTCCCGGGAAGCGGTCATAGCTCCAAACCGTCAATGAGACGAAATATACCCACCACGTCTCATCCCAAAAATATAAAAATGTAAATCACATAATAACACTCGGGACGACTATGACCTGGGGAATATCCACAACCTGCTTTTCTAGCCAGGATGCTCACCCTCTACGCGCCCAACTTCCCAATGATAGCATGAGCGAGGTATGCTTAACCAAATAAGTATATATATCATTTACATGCACAATATATATACATCCATATGATCCAATCATATGATCAAATATTAAACCATCATATAAGGTTTAAATATCCATACCATGTATGTCCATAACATAAATATATCCATATATTCATATCTATATAGATATATATACATATATTCGTATATCCTTATATACAACTAATTCTCATTCATAAGTAGGAGATATATAAACTCGGCTATAAGTATACATAATCCTCGATGTACAAGCCGTCACCACAATTTCCTTTAAATTTTTACCTCGATATGTGAATACAATCTCTCACTTGAAACATATTCAATCATTTTTCCTATGATGAATAGTCTCCCAAACATCATATGTATATATATACTTATATATACCACATTAAGGTTATCACCCAAAATTTTGTGTAGGAAACCATTACTACACACACCATCTATATCCGAGAGCAAATCAATACCTCCAATACAAATTTTTGACTAAAGGTATACACCTAACCAAAAGTCTACAAACCTCAACTTATTCCACTTTGTTTCAAGTGTTGGAATCCCATGTGATTATTTCCGCCTAATTATGTGTAAACTATCCTAACTAGAATTATACTACTGTCTATTCTAGTTGATAGTACGATCCCAAGCCGTTCCTAATTTTACCTATGGTTCAATTAATTTCATGAACCCTTACCCCTATCGGGTTACCTATTGTTCCTTAATTTAAACGTTTCTAAGGATATGAGACCCCTCACTCTCTAAGAGTTCTCAACCTCACATCATATTTATACCTTTTTATCTATAATTGGTATTCCCAACCTCTATGAGGTTTCCCCACAATCTCCATATGCAACTCCAATACATACATGGATACATTTCTCCCAAATTACCCTAAGGAGTCCCCAAAATCCTAATATGTGAGAAACTCCTTATATGTCTCCAAGAATATATCTCTTACATCATAAGAGAAGGCCCCCAAATCAATAAACCCAACCAAAAAGTGTTTGAATTCACTAAAGAGAAAATTCCTTAAAATGCTCTGTTTCCGAATCGATTCGGCCCAACAGCGAATCGATTCGGCCCATCTGAATCGATTCGGTCCAAGGGACCTGAGATTCTGCAACCTTCTGAATCGATTCGCTATGGGCGAATCGATTCGGCCCTAAAGACCTGAGGCTTCTACAGCCTGGCGAATCGATTCGGTGGGGGCGAATCGATTCGTCCAGTTCAGAAAGCCACAAAAATGGCTAATTTTCTACAAACCCAAATTCTCCAAAATTCAATTTATACCTCTACTAGCCCTTAATCTTCAACCCCAACATGATTTCCAACATCAAAACTCATCCTACACCTAATCTCATCAATTTATATCCCTTAAACCCAATTAAAATCTTCAATTTCAAGATTTAAACCAAAATTTAGGTTTTGATATTAATACCCAAAAACCAATCCTTTAACCCACAAATTATGAAATCAAATACACAAATAACTTATTTAGTAAGATTAAACACTTGCCTCAAATTTGTAGAGGTTGAATCATCCTCGATGTCGCGTTTGGGCCGAAAATCTCCAAGCTTTCTTCGTCTCTCTCTTCTTTTATTCTTCTTTCCTTATTCCTTTCTCTCTCTCTTTCTCTAATTGAGAAGGCTTAATCCGTAAGCCTTTAAATCCTTTAAAACAATAAACCCAATTTTAAATGTTAATACACACTTTAAATGACTCGTTTACTCCAATTCGAGTCAACTGAATTAAAAACATTCTGGGGCCGAAATAAAACTCAATGACAGTCACTTTGACTATCTCGACCCTTCCGGGATCGATGGTACCCTCAAAATCATCATCCGGAATACTTTAAAATGTTCTCTATTATTGGACCTCAATTCCCAAATTTTAGAATTCTCCAATTTACTTAAATTTTATTTTCCCAAAAAATTAATTTCTCATTCTTAAAAATCATGGGGTGTTACAATTGGTAGGTCGATCGAACCGGTTAGGCCATGGCGGCGAACCGGTTCCCGCCGATAATTGTGCGGATTTTGAGTCTCTTTTTGTAGAGTTTGTATATGTATCAAACACTTCTATTTTCCTAAAATACCAAGGAGTGGATTTAGACTTTTTAATACACTTATAACCCTTCTCGAGAAGCAGTAGCCTCCAAAATGATTGTCTCCTCTCTTTTACAAAACTTAAACCCATTAAAACACAAGTTTCAACCCAAGTTTTGAAGATCCAAAACGAGTTTTGTCAAGAACAACTAAGAATGAGTCTTTGTTATTCTCACAAGTGGATCTCAACCGTGTAATCCAATTTTCAAGATGACTTCTTTATAGGCATGAATACTTCTATTGTTCCCTTTAAGTGTTATGGGTTTTAGATATTGCCTAAACTTGAAATAATAGTGTTTTTCTTAAAATAAATTACGAAAACTAATTAGGGAAAGTTAAATTAATTATGGGGATGTTTTTATTCAAATATAAAAATATGTTTAAGACTCGAAACAGTCGCATGATTTGATTAGAGATTTGGATTAAGTTAGAATTGTGAGACGTTTCGAGTGTTGGGGTTAAAAATATGAATGTGGAATAAAATTTTGACTCGCATGATTATGATATTAATGTGTAGATTATAAAATGAATTTATATTTGTGTAACATTATGCGTTCGCAAGTTAAAGTTGAATTTTTTGTAAATCGAAAAAATGGTACTTATGTGGAAATTATGGAATGTAATAACTCATGTGACTTTTGGTAAGACTTGTTTAATTATATAATTAAATGGACGTAATTTGGATGTTATTTTAATAGTAAAATTTATTGATAGGACATAATTTCATTAGCCTAGGTGAGAGACTAGGTGGTAATTATTGGTAGGTTTTCCTCTTAAGTGGTAGGATAGGAAATACTTGTCGTTTTGGTGATCTCTAGGTATACGACTAGGGATGGGTTAAGGATCTGATGCTCGAAAAAAGATTGGGACTAATAGAGAATTATGATAACTTGATATTAAATTAATAATTAATGCCAAAGATAAAGAATGGCTATTGAAATGAATTTACGTCACGATTATGTGGAGGTCTAATAATTTGGGAAAATTGGCTATAACGACGTGGGTGTGTGTTGGCATCGCGAGTATGTGCAGAGCTAACGAAATTGGGCAAAATGGATACAGTGACATGTAAAGCATGGAACCTCACAGTATGTGCAGTGCTAACAAAATTGGGCGAGATGGCTACAGTGACAAGAATGTGTGTGGTGTAAAATAGTTGGCACGCTAGGAGTATATATTGGACTCTTAGAATGGGTAAACTAGGTATACTGGTGTCACATCAATAAAATTGGTTACACTAATTCAATTAATAAATATGAATTTATAATTTAACGTTGAAATCACACAATTGAACTTGAATAATGGGGTGCCTTGGTTATGTGGGTAGTTAGTGTTGTGTTACATTACTCACATGTCTTAGATCGAGTAATTTAAAATACTCTATTGTAACATTTATCATGTGTAATAATTATCTTTGAATTTACAAAACCTAATTTGGAGGAGTAGCTAGTGTTCATGTGGTGGGATCTCACCCATCGCATTAACTAACATTTCAGGTTTAATGTTGGAGTAGCTACACATGATGGATTGGAGATTTGTGAAATGCTGCTAGAGATTTATTTTTATCGCTTTATTGTGTTAGATTTATTTCATTCTACCGTTTTATCCATGAGATAGTTATTTATGGATTTTGGTGGGCCACTCGTTTTCATGGTTGCTTATGGTTTTCAGTCAGAGATTGAAGTTGGATTATTTATTTTGAGTATTAATTTATTGTTTGGAGTGGAATTTTATTTTTGAATTAGCATGGTGATGGATATTATTGTATGGATGTTTATATTCGTTGGATTAATTTTGATTATATATTGTGGAAACAATATTTTTAAGGTCTCATATTTCTGTCACATGCTAAGAATGATATTTTATATATGACGCCCGACGTGGGTTGGTGGCAGTGACTAGCCACCTCGCATGCCAAAATGCATGGGGCATCAAAGTGAGGTGTTTGGATTGGGGTGAAAATATTTTACTTGGATGTATTTGGGTTTGTAAATATCTAATGGAGTCTTGGGAATAGTTGGAAATAATCAGGAAGTCTTTTTTAAAAATATTTTTCCCCAATTTTTGCCACTATTCACGTCGTTATTCATAATAACAAACTTAATCGTATTTTTAACCCCTAAGACTTCAAAATCTCCTTTTTGACCGAATTCCAAAGTTCTGAGTATTTTAAATATCTTTTCAAAAAGTTATGGCACGGTCTCAATGGGCACTCAACCGATTTTATACATATCATTTAGTACAGTTGTGTCAACTTTTTCGTGTCACGAGATATCCTAAATTTTTTTGTATATCAACTCCTTTGTAACCCAGATTGTTGGGGTCTGCAAAAATGCAAAGTAAAAATAACTAATTCAAAGTTAACGTAGTACAAATTTATGAAATTACACTTTTACCCTGTAATACCCCGTATTTTATGGCTTTTAAATTTAGGGATTTATTAAATTTAATTGAGATAAATTAATTTAATTTTAATCCGGAAAGTTGTTTTAAATATTTACTAGCGTGACGAGAGTTAGTAATTATTGGAAAATTGTTTAATCTTACTGGATGGGTATAGTATTATATGAGATTGATTTTATAAAAATTGTGACGCGTGAATAAAATGACAATTATGGAAATTAAGTCGAGACGCGCCTGTGTCGTGTCGAACTGTATGTTGATTAATAAAAGTGAATAAATTATAAGTCACTCGTATGGTCATTTCGAGTGCACCAAAGTGTCCGAAAGGGTCGAGATAGTCAGAAAAGTGTACCCAGGGGTTTAGTTTGGGTCTCGGGGCGTTTTTAGGCTTAATTAGTACCCCGAGAGGGCATTTTGGACATTTTGTAATTTTGGTTAATTAAACCAACGAATTTACAAGGGTATAGTATTAGTGTAGGAATGATTAGGATGAGTTTCATGAAAGAGAATCCATGTTGGTGATAGGAAAATTGCATGTAGTAATGATCTATATGATAATCTGGAAATCCCCTTCATATGTAGAGGTTTAACCACGAATTTATGATGAATTAGAAGTAGAATTTCTGGTGAAAGATGATTTGAATTAAGTTGAAGAAATTTTTAGGGTTCATGAATATTGTATGAATTTGGGGCACTTTTAAACCACGAATCTTGATAAAAACTCGCATGTTTTACGTTAAACATTGTCCATTTGGGTTTAGGACGTTTGTGGTATAAATTCCTGGGACATTGGGAATGAAAAATCTGGATTTGGATGAGGTTGGATGATAGTGAAAATATGTTACTAAAGCCGTTTATGAAAATAAACTATTTAAGTAACTCCGAGTTATTTTTTGAAGAAACTCTTTTCTTAAATCAAAAGGAATTAATCACAAGAAGTGTTTAATAAAAGTATGTATGAGATCTATTCAAGATTTCAGCAACAAGTTTAAAAGATAGTTTAAACAAGTCTTAAACACAGCACAACCAAGAATGAGGTGAGGAGATGTAGAAATATTCTATTCACGATTTTTTACCTGGTAAAACCTCACCAATTGAGGAAACATCCACGACTCCCTCTACGGAGTAAAATGAAAAATCCACTAAAACAAATTTATGAGTTACAAACTATATAACTAACATGCATACAACTCAGACCTATATAAGTTTAGGAATGTACCCTCTGGCGTCCTTATAACTTCTCTGCAGTTCTGATTGTATATGTAGTTCTCTCAGTTTGTCAACTTCTAATTTGTTCCAGCACTTTACGTCGACTTATGTTCACAAGATCTTATTACCAACACTTTTCGTGTTGTAGGGTGAAAGTGTTTGTGGAGGTTCTCTCTAACACATGCATGCACACACACACACACACTTATTAAGTACAAACAGTCCTAACAAATTACAGTAAGACTATATGCTGTGATATTTTCTTTTCTTTCTTCTTACAAAACTTTAAACCTTATTTGACCTTTCAATCAATCCCAGAATCCACGGATATCTTGATTAGAAATCAGTCAAGATCTTAATCAATCTCAGTTTAGAAAAGATTTTCGAGATTGAAAACCTCCAAGTGTGATTCCAAACTAGGTCAAAGGTTTAGTTTTACAAGAACAAGAAATAGAAAGCATTTATTTTTTATTTCAAAGTAAGAAAACGTTTTAGAGAAAATAATCAACAATATATTTCTCAAGATGAGAAATAAAGAATGAAACTAAGTGTAATGTAACATGAATAACTCAGATCTGAGATTTCTATGGAATCAGAAACTAGATCTAAGTAACAGTTTAAGTTGGAAACAAGATCTAACGAACACAAGGTTACAGCAACAAAAATAACTCAACTCAAACTCTCAAACACTCAAGAACACTCAGGGTAGTGTTTTTGGATATCGTGTTTTAAAGAAGTGTTTGGGTTAGGTTTGAAGAGGATTTTGACGAACGAAGTTAGGGTTTCTAACTTTTCTTTCTCTCTCTGGTTTCTCTCTTCTCTCTTCTCTCTTCTCTCTCTACTCTCTCTTCTCTCTTCTCTGAGAAAAATGGAAAATGGAAAAAGTCTTCAAAGTCTGAGAGTAGGGCTCTTTTAATAGTGTGAGGAGAAGGTTCGAGAGACCTGATCAAAACCAAGGGCTAGGATCGAGTCAATATAATTTGACTTGAATCCAAGGGCTCACACAAGGCGGTGGTTAAATGAAACGTGATTGGGTTAAAAAGTTACACTGGGATTCATCAAGGAAACATGCAGATCGTTGATAAGAAATGATCCAAGGGTTCAAAAGATACGCATTTTTAACTCGGTAAAGAAACACAATTCCAACCAATCAGATGCCGACAGGTGTAGGGCAAATACAGGATATAAAACGCGCGTCTAAAATAATTAAAACCATACCCTCATGTTTATGACGCTTTTGGATTCTACCCAAGGTAACATTAGGCCAATATTCCCAACAAATAATATTTATAGAATGACCCCAAAAACTTATAAATCATGTTTTAATTAATAAAACCTTGTTTAAAAAATGTTTAAAAAATCCCAAAAAATTATTAAAAAACAAACTTAGGGATTTAAACACACTTAACATATGTACACACATTATTATGCAGTATGACATGCATCAATTGAATTCTACTGTGTGTGAGTGTTGGCAATAGTCTCTTGATCACTACAAGATAGAGAGACGAAGAAGCAAACCATTTTCTGAGGTTCTTTGGTTTCTAGGATGGACATAATTTTATCACAATTTCCAAACTAGATGAGCACTTATACAATATAGACTCAAGTGAGTCAAAAGTATAAGGGCTTCAATCTCCCCCTTTGGAAATATGAGACAAAATCTCCTTTGAGTCAACTAGGACTCGTAGGGCAACAAAAATAAAGAAAAACTTAGTCCTATCAAAATTCTATCTACCCTAATCCTAGAAATCAAAAAGTACATAACTCAACTATTTACAATTTAACACCCTATTACATCAGTTGAGAATGATTGTATAAAAAGAATACATGCAATGAATTACTAAGATCAAGTTGTTTAGTATATGCAAGAGATTAATAGACTCAAATTTCTCCCCCATTTTGTCTCAAATGGACAAAGGGAAAAAACTTGGACAAACAGCAAAGTTATTACTCAGCACAAACCATACTAATAGATTTATGTAATGAAATGAATCTATTATAATCTATAGGTTTGGTAAACATATCTGCGAGTTGTAGATCAGTAGGAAGGTAATTGATTTCTAATTCCTTGGATTCAACCAATTCGCGTATAAAATGATGTCTTATTTTTATATGCTTTGTTCACGAGTGTTGAACATGGTTTTTAGAAATATTAATCGCACTTTGATTATCACAATAGAGATGCAATTGGTTTTCTTGAATACCATAATCACTTAGCATTTGTTTAAGCCACAATAATTGAGCACAACAGCTACCAGTGGCTATGTATTCAGATTCAGCTATCGAGAGTGATGTGCAGTTTTGTTTTTTACTACTCTCCTACCAAGTTATTACCAATATAATAACATGCTCCTGAAGTGCTTTTACTATGATCAGTACACCCAGCCCAGTCAGCATCAGTGTACCCAATAATAGTGCATGGTGTGTCATTAGTGTACCAATGTCCTAGATTCAGAGTGCCTTTAACATATTTAATTATGCATTCAACAGAATTCAAATGGCTCTCTTTAGGGTTGTTTTGATAACAAGCACATACACACACAGCATACATGATATCAGGACGTGAGGCAGTAAGATATAGTAATGTTCCTATCATACTACGATATAGAGTAGGATCTACAAATTTTCCATTTTCATCTTTTGACAATTTTACTGTAGTACTCATAGGTGTTTTAGCATCTTTAGCACTCTCGAGGCCAAATTTCTTAACAATCTCTAAAGCGTACTTAGATTGCGAAACAAATAATCCTTCTGGATTTTGTTTGACTTGGAGACCTAGGAAGAATTGTAACTCCCCCATAAGGGACATCTGAAATTCCTTACTCATAATTTCAGAAAAGGATTTTACTTCTGAGGGAGAAGTTGATCCAAATATAATATCGTCTACATAAACTTGAGCAATAGTAATGTGATTGTCAAAATGTTTGACAAAGAGAGTTTGGTCATTTCCACCTCTTTTGAAACCTTTATCCAAAAGAAAACTGGAAAGACGCTCATACCAAGCTCTAGGAGCTTGTTTAAGGCCATATAAAGCCTTTTTCAGATGAAATACATGATTTGGATAATTAGGGTCAATAAACCCTTTAGGTTGTTCTACGTAGGTTTCTTCAGCCAGAATTCCATTAAGGAACACAGATTTGACATCCATTTGGTATAATGTAAAATGCGTGTGACAAGCTATAGCAAAAAGCAGACGAACTGATTCTAAACGAGTAACAGGGGCAAAGGTCTCGTTAAAATCAATTCCTTCTATTTGGGAGTATCCTTGAGCGACTAATCTAGCTTTATTTCTAATTATTATCCCATTTTCATCAGTTTTATTTTTGAAAATCCAACGAGTACCAATAACCTTTTTGTGATCAGGACGTGGAACAAGATACCATACATCATGAATGACAAATTGTAAAAGTTCATCCTGCATAGCAGAAATGCAGTGAGAGTCATTCAATGCCTCATTTACATTCTTTGGTTCCACAAGGGAAATGCATAATTTCTAAGTTGGGATCTTGTACGTACTGGCTCACTAGGGTTGCCAACTACGTTGTTTATGTGATGATCTTTAGAAACCCAGTTAGGTACTTCAGGTGTCTCAATAGGTAATGAATTATCTATTTTAGAAGAGTCATTTTCCATATTTGAAGACTCTTCTTCAATAGGTAAGTCACCAGTCTTGCTTTCTACAGTAGTGTCACTAACAATTACATTTATGGATTCCATCAAGGTTTTAGTGCGAAGATTATACACTCGATAAGCTCTACTGTTAGGCGAGTATCCTAGAAATATGGCTTTATCTCCCCGGCTCTCAAATTTAGATAAGTGTTCCCTATATTTGCATACATAACAAGTACTGCCAAAAATTCTAAGATACTTGAGATTAGGCTTTTTATTGTACCAAAGTTCGTAAGGAGTTTGTTTGGAATTCTTTCTAAGATACACCCTATTAATAATGTGACACGCAGTACGAATAGATTCTACCCAAAAATATTTAGGTAAATTCTTCGCATGTAACATAACATGTGCCATCTCTTGAAGGGTATGATTCTTTCTCTCGGCGATTCCATTTTGTTGAGGAGTCTTAGGAGCACTGAACTCGTGTTTGTAACCATTATAGTCACAGTATTCTATAATACCAGTGTCTTTGAATTCACCACCTCTATCACTACGGATTCTATTTACTTGAGTGTCCTTTTCATTTTCAATCCTAAGAAGAATTTTTAGGAAGGTTTGGAAAGTGTCAGACTTTTGTTTTAAAAAGGCTACCCAAGTAAATCTGGTGAAGTCATCAACCATAACTAAGATGTAACTATGTCCACAAAGGCTAACAGTTTGGGAAGGACCCATTAGGTCCATATGGATGAGTTCTAAGGGATGAGAGGTGATAATATCTTTGACTTTCTTATGAGGTGCCTTAACAATTTTACCTTCCTGACAGGAACCACAGACAATATTATGAATGGGTTTAATTTTTGGAATTCCTCTTACTATGTCATGAGTAGACAATTTACTAAGATTGTCGTAATTTATGTGACCCATTCTGTTATGCCATATCTCGTTGTCATTCATTCTGGCAACATTACAAATTTCAGAATTGTTCTTGACAGTGTAGCAATTGTTAGGAGTTCTGAATCCAGTAATTATGCATTCACCTTTTTCATTTAAAATTTTGCAATTGTTCTTTGAAAAGGTAACAGTATGGTCTAAATCACAAAATTGCAAAATACTAAGTAAATTGTCCTTTAGACCTTTAACCATAAGAACATCTTTAAGAATAGGAAGCCCATATTCTTGGAGAGTTCCTTTGCCTATGATTTGAGATGAAACTCCATCACCAAAAATGACTTTACCACCAGCAAATTTGGTTTTGTTTAAAAGTTTAGATTCATCTCCAGTCATGTGCTTAGAACATCCAGAGTCTAAATACCAACCAGATGATGTGTGTTCAGCTTTTAAAGCAGTAACAACAATATTACACTTCATCTGAGGTAATAGATCATCTTTTCTAACCCAAATTTCTCTAGTTTTCATCTTGCGCTTATTAGCTCTCAACTGATAAAATTTGCGAGCATTAGATTTTTGTTGAAAAATATTTTGCGCATGATTTTGAATTTTGTGAAAGACTTGAGCATTTGGTTTAGGAAAGTGCTTAGGATTCCTTCTAGGCAATGTTCTTTTAGGTTTGGTCTTTCTTTTTCTATAGTTAGAGTTTTTATCTGGCTTTCTAGGAAGTATATAATTGTTTCGACTCCTCCTAGAATAGTTAAAGTTTTGATAGGTATGAGGATTAAGATAGGTTTAACAAGTCTCCTGGCATAGCAACCATCGAAAGAGTGACCATATATGTCGCAGTAGGAGCAATAAAGATTGCTCAGGATGGGGGTCTCCTTAGGAAAGTCTCTAAACAAAGGTTTTGAAAAGTTTTGAGGCTGAACTTTATTCTTAGGTAGTACAGGTTTGAATGTAGGTTCACTCTTTCTGATAAAGGGGCGGGCGTATTTAGCCTTAGGTGAACTTTCAAGCTTAGAACAACTTAATTCCCTAGTGTTAAAGTTTTGATGTTTCAAATCAAACTCAGTTTTTAATGAATAAAAATCTGGGCATGTTTCAATAGGTCTTTTGCCTCCTGACACAAATTTGATAGGTTCAAAAGATTTAGTTTGTGTCTTAAAATTGGGGCAAAACCCTATACCAGTTCGATCATCAGAATTGGTTTTAGATTCAGCAACAAATTCATCAAAATAGTTAGAATTATTTTCAAATTTTGTAAATTTTTTGAACACAGTTGCTGTCTTTTCTTTGGTTTGTTCCAATTCTAACAATGTCCCTTTGTACTTTTTCTCCATAATTTCATTAGTTTCAGTCAAATTTTTCAATTTTTCATCAAAAACTTTAATTTCACTTTCATGAGTTAAACATTGGGTAGTATACTCTTCAGCATTCAGTTTAACCATCAGGCTTAGATCTTCCAACTTTTTGGTAAGTTCTTTCATAATTTTTTCTAGTCTAGAGTTTTTCTTGAGAGTTTTAGCATAAAGTGTGTGAATGTTTGGGAGGTCTTCATTGTCCGATTCACTAAGTGTGGTGTGTGAAGTGACCCCTAAAGATTCATTCTTAGAACTCACACACCCATTGATATCGTCATTATCGCTTTCCCTTTGACTCACACACCCCGAGGTAGAACATGCAACATTCTCAGTAATCAAAGCATCTAAACCAGTAATAACCATATTCGAAGTATCAGTCATAGAATTATTTGGTTCGTCCTCATTAACAAACATAGGCATGTCATCATTATAAATAATCTTGGCAAAGAAAGACATGCAAGGATCAAAAACATCTAATGACTCAGGTTCCTCATTTTCAGAGTCACTTGAATCATCCCATGTTTTGCAGATGTTAGCTCTAGTATGTTTGTTTTGAGTGTTCAAGTTAACTCTACAGTCTTGAGCAATGTGTCCCAGTTTACCACATCTATAGCATTCAGTCTTCTTAAGGTCTCTATTAGGTCTGATATGAGAGTCCTTGTGATTTTTGTCATGGTTTTTCTCATGAGGTCTGTGACTAGAGGGAGTTGGATAATTTGACTTGCCTTGTTTATTCTCCACTTTGTTTCTAAACTTAATGATTTTCTTGAACTGTTTTGTCATTAAGGCAATCTGATTGTCCAAACTCTCTATATCGCAGTCCTCATCAAATTCATCATTGGAAGTATTAAACTCAGGCTTAATCAATTTAGAAGAGAAGCTTAGATTAGAACTAGTTTGTTTCCTATGGGATTGGGTTAATTGTTTCTTTAATTCCAGTTCATTTCCACAGTTCTTAATTTACTACTGAGTAGTTCAGGAGTGAGATTTATGTCACGCATTTCCTCAATAGCATATCTTTTGTTATCAAACTTCTGTGGTAATGATCTCAGAATTTTAGATACAATTTCTTGTCTATCATAAGTTATCCCATTAGCATGCAGTTTGGTCACAATATAAGTCAGGTTCATATAGAAGTCATCAAATGACTTAGTTTCAGACATAATTAAGGAGTTATACTGCTGGATAAGCATTTGAGTTTTATCAGCCTTAACTCTAGTGTCTCCTTCATGAGCAGTAACCAAGGTGTCCCAAGCTTCCTTAGAAGTGGTACAGGATGAGATTCTTTTGAACTCATGTTCATTTATGGACATAAATATGGCATTCTTTCCTTTGTTATTATTTCGAGAAACTTGTTTCTCTTCTTCAGTGAACTCACTTAAATCTTTCTTAACCCTCTCATTACTTCCTTCATTGGATGGTTTTGTAGGAAAAGTATAACCATTTTCAACAATGTCCCAGACATCATCTCCCAGAGTTCCTTGAATGAAAGAAATCATCCTTACTTTCCAGTAAGCAAAATCGGTTCCATCAAAGATTGGAGGTCTGGTCAAGTTACCAAATCTTTCATTTTTCTCGTCCATATTTGATTTTCAGAAAACAATTTCAGAAACACAGGATCTTTTTAAAAGCAATTTAACCAAGCTCTGAGACCAATTGAAAATACGTTACTAAAGTCGTTTATGAAAATAAACTATTTAAGTAACTCCGAGTTGTTTTTTGAAGAAACTCTTTTCTTAAATCTAAAAGAATTAATCACAAGAAGTGTTTAATAAAAGTATGTATGAGATCTATTCAAGATTTGAGCAACAAGTTTAAAAGATAGTTTAAACAAGTCTTAAACACAGCACAACCAAGAATGAGGTGAGGAGATGTAGAAAGATTATGTTCATGATTTTTTACGTGGTAAAACCTCACCAATTGAGGAAACATCCATGACTCCCTCTACGGAGTAAAATGAAAAATCCACTAAAACAAATTTATGAGTTACAAACTATATAACTAACATGCATACAACTCAGACCTATATAAGTTTAGGAATGTACCCTCTGGCGTCCTTATAACTTCTCTGCAGTCTGATTGTAGGTGTAGTTCTCTCAGTTTGTCAACTTCTGATTTGTTCCAGCACTTTACGTCGACTTATGTTCACAAGATCTTATTACCAACACTTTTCGTGTTGTAGGGTGAAAGTGTTTGTGGAGGTACTTTCTAACACATGCATGCACACACACACACTTATTAAGTACAAACAGTCCTAACAAATTACAGTAGGACTATATGTTGTGATCTTTTCTTTTCTTTCTTCTTACAAAACTTTAAACCTTATTTGACCTTTCAATCAATCCCAGAATCCACGGATATCTTGCTTAGAAATCAGTCAAGATCTTAATCAATCTCAGTTTAGAAAAGATTTTCGAGATTGAAAACCTCCAAGTGTGACTCCAAACTAGGTCAAAGGTTTAGTTTTACAAGAACAAGAAATAGAAAGCATTTATTTTTTATTTCAAAGTAAGAAAACGTTTTAGAGAAAATAATCAACAATATATTTCTCAATATGAGAAATAAAGAATGAAACTAAGTGTAATGTAACATGAATAACTCAGATCTGAGATTTCTATGGAATCAGAAACTAGATCTAAGTAAAAGTTTAAGTTGGAAACAAGATCTAACGAACACAAGGTTACTGCAACAAAAATAACTCAACTCAAACTCTCAAACACACAAGAACACTCAGGGTAGTGTTTTTGGATATCGTGTTTTGAAGAAGTGTTTGGGTTAGGTTTGAAGAGGATTTTGACGAACGAAGTTAGGGTTTCTAACTTTTCTTTCTCTTTCTGGTTTCTCTCTTCTCTCTTCTCTCTTCTCTCTTCTCTCAGAAAAATGGAAAATGGAAAAAGTCTTCAAAGTCTGAGAGTAGGGCTCTTTTTATAGTGTGAGGAGAAGGTTCGAGAGACCTGATGAAAACCAAGGGCTAGGATTGAGTCAATATAATTTGACTTGAATCCAAGGGCTCACACAAGGCAGTGGTTAAATGAAACGTGATTGGCTTAAAAAGTTACACTGGGATTCATCAAGGCAACATGCAGATCGTTGATAAGAAATGATCCAAGGGTTCAAAAGATACGCGTTTTTAACTCAGTAAAGAAACACAATTCCAACCAATCAGATGCCGACAGGTGTAGGGCAAATACAGGATATAAAACGCGCGTCTAAAATAATTAAAACCATACCCTCATGTTTATGCCGCTTTTGGATTCTACCCAAGGTAACATTAGGCCAATATTCCCAACAAATAATATTTATAGAATGACCCCAAAAACTTATAAATTAAGTTTTAATTAATAAAACCTTGTTTAAAAAATGTTTAAAAATCCCAAAAAATTATTAAAAAAAAACTTAGGGATTTAAACACACTCAACATATGTACACACATTATTATGCAGTATGACATGCATGAATTGAATTCTACTGTGTGTGAGTGTTGGCAATAGTCTCTTGATCACTACAAGATAGAGAGATGAAGAAGCAAACCAATTTCTGAGGTTCTTTGGTTTCTAGGATGGACATAATTTTGTCACAATTTCCAAACTAGATGAGCCCTTATACAATATAGACTCAAGTGAGTCAAAAGTATAAGGGCTTCAGATAGAACCCGTAACTGGTTTCCTGTAGAATTCGCCATACCTGCTTGATCGATCGATCGAGCCAAGAGCTTCGATCGATCGAAGGTTCGATCGATCGACCCCTTTCTATCGATCGATCGACATCTCCTGGTAGACTCACATTTCCCCTTCTAATTAGTTGATTTCAATTTATATGAGTAATAATCTTTGGACATCCTTATTAAAATATTTTGGGAGAAAATAAAGACTAGTAGGACTTATTAAAAATATGACACCTTTAATGTAAGACGAGATTTACATTTTCAAGAATGTTTACATATAAGCGACGATGGAACTATGTATTAAAGAGGGAGACGCGTAAGGTAGTTACGTTGGAAAATAAATGAGTACCTATTATAAGTACACTTGGGAGGAGAGGAATCCACGGGTGTCACTTAATAAGTTGGAATTATTCCACAAATTAAAGTAAGAGGCGAACCGTTATAAGTGATAATTAAATAACGAATAATAAGGACAAATGTCATAATTATGGGTTATGAGATGTACCTAAAGTTGATGTGGTAATAGTAGTATATTTATATGACTGTGATTATGCATATACTATATACGTGTAAATATCATCCCCACGCTACTTGCTATCCCTGAGGTTACCATGCTGGGACAGTCTTATCTCGAATGGGCCTTCATGGGGGATATTGACTCATGCCCTAGAAGATAGGAATCCTTGGTACGGGCTATCGGATCGATAGTCGGACGATCCTAAGAGACGTGAGGGTATGTACTGACCTCTTGGACTTGGAAACTATGCTTCGCCTCAATATTGTTTTTGTTTGTGTTAATACAGTTCGAGAGTGATTCCGACCTTGTATTTCCCTTAGTACGAGAGATACGGGGACTGGATAGCAGAGTATGCCCGCACCATAATTATTATGTGGAGTGCTGTTAGAATATATATATATATATATATATATATATTAAATTCTGGAATTTGGGAACTACCTACTGTGTTTATGGTAAGTAAGACATGAATAATTATTTCAATTTGGGAATAAGTGTTTGAAAAGTATAATATTGTTAAGAGACTTATTTAGTAAATAAATCTTAAGTGAGAACTTTGGTGTTAAATGGAATTTACTCCTTAACCAGTTAAAATTGTCAATCTAAATCTTACGAGTAACCTAAGATAAGATAAGTTAAACCGTTGGGAAGGTTAGTGCGATAGGTGTGCACATTAGAAGAGAGGTGAGAATTTCTCAAGGGAGTGTCGCACTAATATGTTGTTGCATTGGCGTGTAAACATTTTAAATACTTGCTAAACAAATTTTAAATCATTTCTACAATCGGGCTCTGACCCGTTTCTATTTTTCTTTCTCTCTTGTATATATATGTATATATTACAGGTGCCCAGCCACAGGGGCGTCTTGCATAGGATCCTTTGGAAGGAACGTGCTGCAGCTTAGGTGGGAGTTACAGGCCTCTTGCTTAGACGAACTCATTTCTTGATTCCACTTCTAGCACTATTTATTCAGTTGGGCATGTGTCACCCTATCCATTATTTAGTTATTTAGCAGACATTGTGATTCATTTATTTCCAGTATTTTACTCTTTGGGATTTGTTATTGTCAGGATGTTTTCTTTTAAGTATTAAATGTTGGATTCATTTAGTTGGATGTTTAATTATTGGATTGTTGTTCCAGTATAGTTGTTGTATGATTCTTTATTTATGAATTTCGTAAAGTTTAAATGTTGGTTTACATTAAATAAAAAAAAATTTGGAAAGTAATGTCTAAAAATGGTTTTGACACTTAGCTTAATTATTTAGGGTGTTTAAATTGGAAAAGTTATTTTTCGACAGTGATGCTAAAAATGAACCAACTGTTCACCTTGATTTTAATTTAATAAAGGAGTGATCGCCCGATATTTAATTAGGCGGGGTGTCACAGGTGGTATCAGAGCATCAGGTTGTAGTGTCCTTAGGATCTATACGGCTTATTTCGCTTTCAGCTTAGCATTTTTTATATATAGCCCTAATATTAGGAATGTTTTATTCATCTCTATACAGTGGGAATTCGTTCTTCTGCGATTTGTTTATGCGAATGATGAACTCATCCAAATTATTTAAATTTCAGATGGATCATCAAGAAGAACTAGCTAATGCCGTTAAGGGAGTCCGCGAGCAAGGTCGACTCACACCTCGGGTGTCTCCAGAGAAAGTATCAACCGCCGAGTTAGCAGGTATTGTGGCACAGGCAGTTACCACTGCGGCCTTATAGTATCAAGAACTCAACACACAGCTTATGGGGGGCAAAAGATTTAGAGAGTATAGTCAGTCTGTCATGACTGGAAATAACAAGTGTGTGAAGATGCAAAAATCGCAACAACAATCTCTTCAAGATCCTAAAAGCCACAAAGGTAACAAATTTTGTAGGGAAACCCAAAAGCGTCAGGGTCAACAAAGCCGGGGGGCGAGTGAAGTCACGAAGAGGTGTTTTAAATGTGGAATGGACGGTCATAAACATCGAACTTGTTCAGATCAGTCTGGAAAAGAACTTCAACCCAACCAGAGAGAACTTTCAGGATTTTGCTATAAGTGTGTACAAATGGGTCACAAGTGGAAGGACTGTCCTCAACCAAATATCGTTTTTCATCCTGATACTCAACAAGGCCAAGGAGAAAGTGGAACTATACAACCGGACCAAAACCAACAGAGCCGTAAAATGAAACAGTTTAGAGGTAGATGTTTTCATTGCGGCAGGATGGGTCACCGGAGGCAGGATTGCCCAGATAAGAGTAAAATACCCCAACAGTAAGGGCAGGATCAGCATGAATGTGTGTACGACGCCCAGCATACTAAAACCCAGCAACCATCATCGGCCATTGATGGTAAATTATTTCCTCCCAGTACTATGAGGTACATTTTTATTTAATATTGGGGTGTCATACTGTTTATATGGATACTCTCTTGGCACAGACTCTCTGATTATTTATTTTTTTATATATATTACTAAAGTACGGTGTCATGCGTAGAATCAACATTGGGGAGAGGACCATTTATTTTCTATATACACCGAGGCGTAGGTATATAGTTCGGTAGTTTGATTTTACCTGCAGTCATACTATTTTTGGTCATACGTGAACACGACGTTAATATTTGGCACGGATTGGCTCACTATGCACAGAGTCATGATGAATCGATTCGGTAGGAGTGTCATCTTTATCATTGTGGGATAGGAAATGTTCAAGTGGTGATGCCTCGCCCAGAAGGGGGATCTTACACCTATTTTTATTATATGAAGGAGGATACCTCTAAGGAAAATGGGATTCTCCTGGATTCGATTCCAGTCATTCGTGAGTTTTCGAATGTATTTCAAATGATAAGTGGATTAAATATCGAGATATCTTGTGGAGAGTGAAATCACACGTGCTAAAATATTTTCCGAAGCAAGTATGGGGATAGAGTATGGTGTCTAGTAAGGGACAATGATTAAAGTAGTTTTGTTTTGGTTTAAAAAGGTGTGTCACGTCCGGGGATTATCTGTGCAGCCAAAACGATTGGCAAAGTAGAAGTATGAGTTTTATCCTCGACGGATGAGGAGGGTTTTATGTGACCCCAGTGAGTCACTACCTCTTTGCTCATTGCTATATTAGCATGTGAAACGAGTTTAAGGCGTATAACTACAAATGATATTATTATGTGAATATTTTCCTAGTGTAGCGAGATTTCATTTAGTGCTATCCGCGGAGGATGAATGGGTGTACACTACACCAAAAACAGGATTCTTGCACCGTTAAAAACCGTGCCAAATCAAATCTGGCACGGTTTTGAACTGTGCCAGAATCAGGTGTTCCAAAATGGGAATGTTTTTCTAGCACGGTTTAAAAGTGTGCCAGAATCAGTCAAACAGGAACACTTCTGGCACACTTTTAAACCGTGCCAGAATTTGATATTTCTGGCACACTTTTGGCACAGTTTTTAACTGTGCCAGATTCAGCAAAATAGGAATACTTCTGGCACACTTTTAAACCGTGCCAGAATTTGATATTTCTGGCACACTTTTGGCACAGTTTTTAACTGTGCCAGATTCAGCAAAATAGGAACATTTCTGGCACACTTTTAAACCGTGCCAGAATTTGATATTTCTGGCACACTTTTGGCACAGTTTTTAACTGTGCCAGATTCAGCACAGTTTAAAACCGTGCCAAAATATGATACACTTTTGCCACGGTTTTAAACTGTGCCAATTTTTTAATTTAAAAAAAAATATTTGAAAGCACAAAATTCAAAAATTAATAATATTGCGCGTTATTAATAAACTAATATACATACAAACTTTAAAATATTACAAGTCTTTAACTGCTCACAGGCCCAAAAAAAATTGGGCAGAGTTTCCTCTATTTTTCTGACATTCCAAAACCTGTTAATACAAAACCTGCCTAACACAAAGCCCGCACGGCCGAAAAATATAACAATTAACTTACAAAAGCCCTCATGGCCATAAAAGTCAATAATAAAACAACAAAAGACCGTACGGTCATGACACAAAAAAATGGATTCATTAATAAACCCCTTGTTGTAAACCATTGAATTCTTTGTGTGTTCCACGCGAATAATAGTCAACAATAAACTGTTATCCTGCAAAAAAAAAAATAGAATACAAAAAAGATACGATATTAGTAACCCAATAATTTACACAGAAAAATACTCAAAAAAAAAAATTACATATATGAATGGAAATTATCGTCATACTCACAAACCGGGAGACCCGGGACTACGCGGTCAGTTCCTACAAGTTACATTGGTCTCGTGCGAGGCGTTCGTGCCTCTTACGGGGTCGTTTGGGGGGTGGTTTGGGTTTTCACCCTTTAACGGCATGTTTTTATGTTTAAGTGTTGATTTTTGCCAATTATCGTCCTATCCACAAACCGGGAGACCCGGGACTACGCGATCAGTTCCTACAAGTTACATTGGTCCC
Source organism: Sambucus nigra (assembly GCA_949130495.1). Classification (NCBI taxonomy): domain Eukaryota; kingdom Viridiplantae; phylum Streptophyta; class Magnoliopsida; order Dipsacales; family Adoxaceae; genus Sambucus; species Sambucus nigra. The sequence goes on from OX422223.1 coordinate 429,417,206, forward strand.
GTACGAGGTGTTCATTCCTCCTACGGGGTCGTTTGGGGGTTGGTTTTGGTATTCACCCTTTGACGGCATGTTTTTAACTAAGTGTTGATTTTTATCAATTATCGTCATATCCACAAACCGGGAGACCCAGGACTACGCGGTCAGTTCCTACAAGTTACATTGGTCTCGTGCGAGGTGTTCGTGCCCCCTACGGGGTCGTTTGGGGGGTGGTTTGGGTTTTCACCCTTTAACGGCTTGTTTTTAAGTTTAAGTGTTGATTTTTGCCAATTATCGTCCTATTCACAAACCGAGAGACCCGGGACTACGCGGTCAGTTCCTACAAGTTACATTGGTCCCGTGCGAGGTGTTCGTGCCTCCTACGGGGCCGTTTGGGGGTTGGTTTGGGTATTCACCCTTTGACGGCATGTTTTTAACTAAGTGTTGATTTTTGCCAATTATCGTCATATTCACAAACCGGGAGACCCGGGACTACGCGGTCAGTTCCTGCAAGTTACATTGGTCCCGTGTGAGGTGTTCGTGCATCCTGCGGGGTCGTTTGGGGGGTGGTTTGGGTTTTCACCCTTTGACGGCATGTTTTTAAGTTTAAGTGTTAATTTTTGCCAATTATCATCCTATTCACAAATCGGGAGACCCGGGACTACGCGGTCAGTTCCTACAAGTAACATTGGTCCCGTGCGAGGTGTTCGTGCCTCCTACGGGGTCGTTTGGGGATTGGTTTGGGTATTCACCCTTTGACGGCATGTTTTTAACTAAGTGTTGATTTTTGCCAATTATCGTCATACTCACAAACCGGGAGACCCGGGACTACGCGGTCAGTTCCTACAAGTTACATTGGTCCCGTGCGAGGTGTCCGTGCCTCCTACGGGGTCGTTTGGGGGGTGGTTTGGGTTTTCACCCTTTAACAGCATGTTTTTAAGTTTAATTGTTGATTTTTGCCAATTATCATCCTATTCATAAACCGGGAGACCCGGGACTACGCGGTCAGTTCCTACAAGTTACATTAGTCCCGTGCGAGGAGTTCGTGCCTCCTACGGGGTCGTTTGGGGGTTGGTTTGGGTATTCACCCCTTGACGGCATGTTTTTAACTAATTGTTGATTTTTGCCAATTATCGTCATACTCACAAATAAGGAGACCCGAAACTACGCGGTCAGTTCCTACAAGTTACATTAGTCCCGTGCGAGGTGTTCGTGCCCCCTACGGGGTCGTTTGGGGGGTGGTTTGGATTTTCACCCTTTAACGGCTTGTTTTTAAGTTGAAGTGTTGATTTTTGCCAATTATCGTCCTATTCACAAACCGGGAGACTCGAGATTACGCGGTCAGTTCCTACAAGTTACATTAGTCCCGCTAGAGGTGTCCGTGCCCCCTACGGGGTCGTTTGGGGGGTGGTTTGGGTTTTCACCCTTTAATGGCATGTTTTTAAGTTTAAGTGTTGATTTTTGTCAATTATCATCCTATTCACAAATCGGGAGACCCGGGACTATGCGGTTAGTTCCTACAAGTTACATTGGTCCCGTGCGAGGTGTTCGTGTTTCCCACGGGGTCGTTTGGGGGTTGGTTTTGGTATTCACCCTTTGACGGCATGTTTTTAACTAAGTGTTAATTTTTGCCAATTATCGTCATATTCACAAACCGGGAGACCCGGCCGGGACTACGCGGTCAGTTCCTACAAGTTACATTGGTCCCGTGCGAGGTGTTCGTGCCTCCTACGGGGTCGTTTGGGGGGTGGTTTGGGTTTTCACCCTTTAACGGCATGTTTTTAAGTTTAATTATTGATTTTTGCCAATTATCATCCTATTCACAAACCGGGAGACCCGGGACTACGCGGTCAGTTCCTATAAGTTACATTGGTCCCGTGCGAGGTGTTCGTGCCTCCTACGGGGTCGTTTGGGGGTTGGTTTGGGTATTCACCCTTTGACGGCATGTTTTTAACTAATTGTTGATTTTTGCCAATTATCGGCATACTCACAAATCGGGAAACCCGAAACTACGCGGTCAGTTCCTACAAGTTACATTAGTCCCGTGTGAGGTGTTCGTGCCCCCTACGGGGTCGTTTGCGGGGTGGTTTGGGTTTTCACCCTTTAATGGCATGTTTTTAAGTTTAAGTGTTGATTTTTGCCAATTATCGTCCTATTCACAAACCGGGAGACCCGGGACTACGCGGTCAGTTCCTACAAGTTACATTGGTCCCGTGCGAGGTGTCCGTGCCTCCTGCGGGGTCGTTTGGGGGTTGGCTTGGGTATTCACCCTTTGACGTCATGTTTTTAACTAAGTGTTGATTTTTGCCAATTATCGTCATATTCACAAACCGGGAGACCCGGCCGGGACTACGCGATCAGTTCCTACAAGTTACATTGGTCCCGTACGAGGTGTCCGTGCCCCCTACGGGGTCGTTTGGGGGTGGTTTGGGTTTTCACCTTTTAACGGCTTGTTTTTAAGTTTAAGTGTTGATTTTTTCCAATTATCGTCCTATTCACAAACCGGGAGACCCGAGATTACGCGGTCAGTTACTACAAGTTACATTGGTCCCGTGCGAGGTATTCGTGCCCCCTACGGGATCGTTTGGGGGGTGGTTTGGGTTTTCACCCTTTAACGGCTTGTTTTTAAGTTTAAGTGTTGATTTTTACCAATTATCGTCCTATTCACAAACCGGGAGACCCGGGAATACGCGGTCAGTTCCTACAAGTTACATTGGTCCCATGCGAGGTGTTCATGCCTCCTAAGGGGTCGTTTGGGAGTTGGTTTGGGTATTCACCCTTTGACGGCATGTTTTTAACTAAGTGTTGATTTTGCCAATTATCGTCATACTCACAAACCGGGAGACCCGGGACTGCGCGGTCAGTTCCTACAAGTTACATTGGTCCCGTGCGAGGTGTTCGTGCCTCCTACGGGGTCGTTTGGGGGGTGGTTTGGGTTTTCACCCTTTAACGGCATGTTTTTAAGTTTAATTGTTGATTTTTGCCAATTATCATCCTATTCACAAACCGAGAGACCCGGGACTACGCGGTCAGTTCCTACAAGTTACATTGGTCCCGTGCGAGGTGTTCGTGCCTCCTACGGGGTCGTTTGGGGGTTGGTTTGGGTATTCACCCTTTGACGGCATGTTTTTAACTAATTGTTGATTTTTGCCAATTATCGTCCTATTCACAAATCGGGAGACCCGAGATTACGTGGTCAGTTCCTATAAGTTACATTGGTCCCGTGCGAGGTGTTCGTGCCCCCTACGGGGTCGTTTGGGGGGTGGTTTGGGTTTTCACTCTTTAACGGCTTATTTTTAAGTTTAAGTGTTGATTGTTGCCAATTATCGTCCTATTTACAAACCGGGAGACCCGGGACTACGCGGTCAGTTCCTATAAGTTACATTGATTCCATGCGAGGTGTTCGTGCCTCCTAAGGGGTCGATTGGGGGTTTGTTTGGGTATTCACCCTTTGACGGCATGTTTTTAACTAAGTGTTGATTTTTGCCAATTATCGTCATACTCACAAACCGGGAGACCCGGGACTACGCGGTCAGTTCCTACAAGTTACATTGGTCCCGTGCGAGGTGTTCGTGCCTCCTACGGGGTGGTTTGGGTTTTCACCCTTTAACGGCATGTTTTTAAGTTTAAGTGTTGATTTTTGCCAATTATCACCCTATTCACAAACCGGGAGACCCGGGACTACGCGGTCAGTTCCTACAAGTTACATTAGTCCCGTACGAGGTGTTCGTGCCTCCTACTGGGTCGTTTGGGGGTTGGTTTGGGTATTCACCCTTTGACGGCATGTTTTTAACTAAGTGTTGATTTTTGCCAATTATTGTCATACTCACAAATCGGGAGACCCGGAACTACGCGGTCGGTTCCTACAAGTTACATTAGTCCCGTGCGAGGTGTTCGTGCCCCCTATGGGGTCGTTTCGGGGGGGGTTTGGGTTTTCACCCTTTAATGGCATGTTTTTAAGTTTAAGTGTTGATTTTTGCCAATTATCGTCCTATTCACAAATCGGGAGACCCGGGACTACGCGGTCAGTTCCTACAAGTTACATTAGTCTCGTGCGAGGTGTTCGTGCCTCCTACGGGGTCGTTTGGGGGTTGGTTTGGGTATTCACCCTTTGATGGCATGTTTTTAACTAAGTGTTGATTTTTTCCAATTATCGTCATATTCACAAACCGGGAGACCCGGGACTACGCGGTCAGTTCCTTCAAGTTACATTGGTCCCGTGCGAGGTGTTCGTGCCCCCTACGGGGTCGTTTGGGGGTGGTTTGGGTTTTCACCCTTTAACGGCTTGTTTTTAAGTTTAAGTGTTGATTTTTGCCAATTATCGTCCTATTCACGAATCGGGAGACCCGGGATTACGCGGTCAGTTCCTACAAGTTACATTGGTCCCGTGCGAGGTGTTCGTGCCCCTTAAGGGGTCGTTTGGGAGGTGGTTTGGGTTTTCACCCTTTAACGTCTTGTTTTTAAGTTTAAGTGTTGATTTTTGCCAATTATCGTCCTATTCACAAACCGGGAGATCCGGGACTACGCAGTCAGTTCCTACAAGTTACATTGGTCCCGTGCGAGGTGTTCGTGCCCCCTACGGGGTCGTTTGGGGGTTGGTTTGGGTATTCCCCCTTTAACGGCTTGTTTTTAAGTTTAAGTGCTGATTTTGCAAATTATCGTCATACTCACAAACCGGGAGACCCGGGACTACGCGGTCAGTTCCTACAAGTTACATTGGTCCCGTGCGAGGTGTTCGTGCCCCCTACGGGGTCATTTGGGGGGTGGTTTGGGTTTTCACCCTTTGACGGCTTGTTTTTAACTAAGTGTGATTTTTGCCAATTATCGTCCTATTCACAAACCGGGAGATCTGGGACTACGAGGTCAGTTCCTACAAGTTACATTGGTCCCGTGCGAGGTGTTCGTGCCTCTTACGGGGTCGTTTGGGGGTTGGTTTGGGTATTCACCCTTTAACGGCTTGTTTTTAAGTTTAAGTCTTGATTTTTGCCAATTATCATCCTATTCACAAACCGGAAGACCCGGGACTACGCGGTCAGTTCCTACAAGTTACATTGGTCCCGTGCGAGGTGTTCGTGCCTCCTACGGGGTCGTTTGGGGGCTGGTTTGGGTATTCACCCTTTGACGGCATGTTTTTAACTAAGTGTTAATTTTTGCCAATTATCGTCATACTCACAAATCGGGTGACCCGGGACTACGCGGTCAGTTCCTACAAGTTACATTGGTCCCGTACGAGGTGTTCGTGCCCCCTACGGGGTCGTTTGGGGGGTGGTTTGGGTTTTCACCCTTTAATGGCATGTTTTTAAGTTTAAGTGTTGATTTTTGCCAATTATCATCCCATTCACAAACCGGGAGACCCGAGACTACGCGGTCAGTTCCTACAAGTTACATTGGTCCCGTGCGAGGTGTTCGTGCCTCCTACGGGGTCGTTTAGGGGTTGGTTTGGGTATTCACCCTTTGACGACATGTTTTTAACTAAGTCTTTTCTGAATAATATCCTTTTTTTTCGTGAATCGAAATACGAAAGATCCTATCTTCCCTATCTCTTATTCCCTATTCCTTAAACTTAAATGAGGTATCCCAATTATTAATGTTCTGCGGATCTCTTGAATTCTAAACAGGAGCAAGAGGGGGGGGAGGGGGGGAATTCTTTTATGATAAAAAAATTCATTCATTTCAATTATTTTGCAAGAGGAAAAAAAAGAAAATAGTTTTTGCCAATTATCGTCATATTCACAAACCGGGAGACCCGGGACTACACGGTCAGTTCCTACAAGTTACATTGGTCCCGTGCGAGGTGTTCGTGCCCCCTACGGGGTCGTTTGGGGGGTGGTTTGGGTTTTCACCCTTTAACGGCTTGTTTTTAAGTTTAAGTGTTGATTTTTGCCAATTATCGTCCTATTCACAAACCGGGAGACCCGGGACTACGCGGTCAGTTCCTACAAGTTACATTGGTCCCGTGCGAGGTGTTCGTGCCTCCTACGGGGTCGTTTGGGGGTTGGTTTGGGTATTCACCCTTTGACGGCGTGTTTTTAACTAAGTGTTGATTTTTTTGAATTATCGTCATACTCACAAACCGGGAGACCCGGGACTACGCGGTCAGTTCCTACAAATTACATTGGTCCCGTGCGAGGTGTTCGTGCCCCTTACGGGGTCGTTTGGGGGTTGGTTTGGGTATTCACCCTTTAACGGCTTGTTTTTAAGTTTAAGTGCTGATTTTTGCAAATTATCATCATACTCACAAACCGGGAGACCCGGGACTACGTGGTCAGTTCCTACAAGTTACATTAGTCCCGTGCGAGGTGTTCGTGCCCCCTACGGGATCGTTTGGGGTTGATTTGAGTTTTCACCCTTTAAGGGCTTGTTTGTAAGCTTAATCGTTATATTTTTGAATTATCGTCATATTCTCGAACCGAGAGGCCCGTGACTACGCTATCAGTTCGTACAAGTTACATTGGTCCCGTGCGAGGTGTTCGTGCCCCTTACGGGACCGTTGGGGGGTTGATTTGAGTTTTCACCCTTTAAGGGCTTATTTTTAAGCTTAATCGATATATTTTGAAATTATCGTCATATTCTCGATATATTTTCACCCTTAATCACCCTTTAAGGGCTGGTTTGGGTGCCTCTTACACACACACACACACACACTTTGTATATATATATATATATACATACATATATATTATGTATATATATAACATTCAAATGGTTACCTTTGCTTTGGACACGTTCAAACATTCAAAAAATACACAACAACAACATTCAAAATGGACACATTCAAAATCTCAAAGAACAGTAGCCAAAAACCTTAACCTTACCTTTGGTTTGGAGCAGGGGAATTGGCGGTAGCAGCAGGCGGCGTCGAAGGCAGCAGCAAGCAGCGTCGGAGGTAGCAGCAGGCAGTGCGACGGCGGGAGGGAGAGAAGAAGGCAGTTGCCTGCCAGGGGGAGGTCTCTGGAAGAGAATAAGCCACCCTTTTGTTGGTTAAAACCTACGAACAACGCTAACAAATTTTCCACAAAATTTTCCTACAATTAAGCATCAAAAGCCAAGGAGAATTTCAAGTCAACATACATTTATTCAAACACATTCATAAACCTAAAGCGGAATAGCAACATCCCATGCCATATCAGTGTATCAAGATTATATCAAGTATCAAGTATATCAAGATTTTATCTTGTTTCAAGTAAATCAATGGCTGCTATCAATGAGTATAGTTGTTATATCAATGAGTATAGCTACTATATCAATGCATATAGCGGCTATATCAATGAGTATAACTGTTATCTCCTATGGCAACGCTATGGCTGCACTATGGCTGCTATAAATCACTGCATATCAGTTGTTATGGCTTCTATAAATCAGCGTGTATCTATGTATATCAGCTGCTATAGCTGCTATAAATAAGTGCAGACTGATATGATTCCGTTGTGTTCTGATCTATCTAAGGTCATGGTTGAATTTTTAGGATGCACGTGCATAGGACCAATTATTAATATGCACATGCCTAAGGTCACAACTGAATTTTTTTCCAACATTCAACACGTATCAAATGTGCGAACATAAGGGCCATCAACGTACATCATGTTTTTAAAAAGAAAAAAAATGCTTGATCCCAATCATGTTTACAAAACTTAGAAACCAATTTATAACACAAACTCACACCAAAATGGAAAATGGACGTTTATTACTGGACATTTTTTACCACGCTTAAAATCTGCATCTCGTATATATCATAAAATCTCTTACAGCATGTATATAATATGAAACGAAAAATAGAATCACATATAAGAGAGAGGGGGTTACCTGAGTTAAAACGCAAAATCAAGTTTACTGAAGACAGAGGGGGTGGCAGCCTACTCAAGACAGAGACAGAGAGAGTAGACAAAGAGTTGGGAATCAGCCTTGGGAACCTTGTTTGTGTCATCAAACCTTCGAAAATCAGCCTTATTCTCTCATTTCTCCATATCTACAATCTGAATCTTAGCAGATCCCGCACGTGAACTGGAAGTTCCATCTCTGTGTTCCTTTTTTCTGGCGCTTCCTTTTTGAAATATGCAGCCCTACACCTTCCAAGTTTTAGTGGTCAAAAAAAGATTATAAAACATGAAACAAACAAATTTGTGATTGGTAATTATTAAAATAAAAAAAGATAACAATCAGCAACCCTACTCCTTCGAAGCAACATATATGCATACAGTATACCGTAAAGGGCATATTGTAAGTAGGGTATACTTGACATCACAAACTAAATAAACGTAATATATAATGAATTTGTACAGAATTATAAAAGTCACAGAATTAATTTATACTGATTCATTATAATTACATAATGGACTAACTTTATGAATTTGCACCAGCGCCAATCCACCAACTTTTCCCTTTAACCCAAACCAATAAGTCGTCAAAGTAGCGGCAACATAATTGGATTATCTCCTGTAATTTCCAAGAGTACACACGATAAACAAAAGTCACACAACATTTTAGTATTCAACCACAAAATTTTGATACAAAAGTAGAGTAAATATATATGAATTGAAGTGAATACAAACCAAAGCGGAATTAGCGGGCCAACATCCGTATCCTTTTGAATGTTGAATACTCCTAGAAAGAATTGTGAACTTGGTTAAAATACCACGAACTGTCTCTTGAATGACGCAAAAGCTCCGGCAGAGCAGAGTATGCGCCATCTTCTTACTTAAAGATAGAAAATAGAGAGAAACATATTAGAAGTAACTCTGGATGCTAAAGTAGAGAGATGGTCAAGGGGGAAAGAAGGTAACCTCTGTGCTTGGCTTAAGATGTGGAATTCAGCACTGCATTGTGATCTGTTTTCTGCAAAAACAAAGATATAGTAACACATTTAACAAATTAATCATCTGTGAGAAAAATCAATGTGAATTAAGTTATTCATAAGTAAATAGGTTAAACAGATACCTTTAAATGCTAACTTTCAATTCTCATCCAACTAATATGAATTAGGAGAAGTACTAAAGTTTTCCATTAGTTGTATCTAAACACCGTATAGTACAGATTGTACAAAATAATCAATGGAACATGGTAGCAGCGGCCAAGAAAACAGGTAGCAACATAACCGAAAATATCACCCCAAATTAGCATAAATGAAAACTGGTAGCAACAATTTATAATGACATAAATATGAAGAGAATATTTAATCCTATAAACATATTATGGAACCAAGCATTCGACCTTCCACCGCAACTCAAATTTGAGAAAAAACATATGCCATCATCATCTTTAGATAACAAATCAATTTCAAGAGCATTTCATCAGTAACAAATCAGGTAACCCATATTTAAAGAAATGAATACAATGAAGCTGAAATAGTACATATTCACCTAATTATCCTCCACGGAACCACATCTAACATTTATATATCCTACTTCTCTAAGAGTTAATGATGAAAACTTTGTTTTAAATCTAAGAAATATTGTTCTAAACCACCAAAAAAGTAGCACCTGAAACTAATTTAAGAAGGAAAAATATTCTCAATGCTTAGAACATTGATAACCCTTTTTAATGTCACTTCACAATGAAATTTTTTATTTTTGCAATGGAAACTTATGAACAAATAGGATTAAAAACAGAACGAGCTAAGCCGAACGATACTATACCCCATTCATTTCATGTACATGGACCAATCATCTCTGCCAAGTCGAAATGCCATACATGTTCGAATGTCATATTGAATGTGTCTTGGATCGCAAATGACATACTTTTTAAAGAAGTAATGTATATTAAAAAATGACTATCCAGTGACTCCTCTAAGCAAAATTGATTCCATTAAATAAAAAGACTTAGTTTGTGCACCAAATACAATAATGTGACCCGTTTTCATCAAAATTTGAGAGATATGCATGATCATTTTCTAAAACATAAGAACATGTTTAATATGGTTTATTTTAGAAATATTAACATGACTTTATGAATAAAAAGAAATACATGAAGTATAGTACCAAAAATTATGTAGATAATTTTGTTTGCTAATCCAGAACCAAAACATATTATTCCTTTTGTCTTGTTGTGTTGACATTCTCGAAACAAATTGATTGATTATTTCACAAACTCAAAACCAAGGCTTCTTGGCATTTAAACTAAATAAAACTCTACAAATGCAATATCACCAACAATAATCAGTTTTAGATGTATATTCGGAAAAAAATAAAGGATCTAAACCTTAGATTTATAAGCTAGTCAAATTTTTGTAAATATATAAACTATACATTACAGAAAACATCAGATCTAACTCCTCCCCTCCACCGGGCACATATATAAACTATTTAACTACATATATTTATTGAACGACTGATGATTTCGGGGTGGTCTTAGTGCCCACGAGCCTTTTATTTTCCACATTAAATATGAATATTAGTAATATGCAGAGCTTATAATGTGCAGTATAGACTGTCTAATAAAAACAAATCCATGTTACTTTTCAACTATCATACAATTCATCGATAACTGGTAAGGAATAAGGTCGTTACAAAACTAATACATAAACTGACCTGCCTTAATCATCATGCTTTGCTATAACGCATTTGCTGAAGAAGATATTAACATGTCAAAAGCGTTATGCTTTAGATCATCATCATCATGACCATCCATTTTTTTAGGATCTGTACAGGGAGAAATTTTCACGTTCTAGTGAGATTTTATACATAATGGAATTCAACATCAGACTTTAAAAATTGCAAAAGCAAGATAATAGAAGAAAACGACTGAATTAACAATCTAGAAGATAAAGAAACTACAAAAGGCTCATTAGCTGATGAAATAGAGAAATGTAAAGTAAACCTAACAACCTAAGTTTGTTATAAACTATTTTTTCTGGAAATTACAGATCAAAAAGGGTTGGGTCTAAAACATTCCAAGCACTATAACGTGGTTGCCTTACTCAAGTTTAATTAAGGTGCTAGAATACTTGGTGGTCCACCTTCATGAAGATCGTATTGAAGGTGGATGCTTCAACAACTACTTGATATTGTAAATCCTCCATATGGCCAGAGATTAAACCATAAGTTTTAATAGGTAAATAATCATATACAATACCAATATACAAAAGATACAAAACCATATAAGAAATAGGTAAACAATCATATACAATACCAATCTATAAGTTTTATATACAGTACCAATCTATGGGAACCCCCTCTGATTGTTGCGGCATACGCATCCCATTTTCAGACCCCTCAACCCTAGGATTTGGAAGGCGGAAAGAAGGAAGGCTACAGTTAGTGTTTATAAAGAGGGGCATATGAGAGAGAGAGAGAGAGAGAGAGAGAGAGAGAGGGGGAGAGAGAGAGAGAGAGGGAGGAAGAGCGTGCGAGAGGGAGAGGAAGCGGGAGCTCTGAAAGTGAGGGATAAGAGAGGGCGGGAGACAAAAACCAAAGTGAGGACTAAATTTTCTAGGTATTTTATATTTTACCAAGTGTACTCAATTTTGGCACACTTTAAAACAATGCCAAATTTTGGCACGGTTTTAAAGTGTGCCAAAATGCTATTAAACTGTGCCAAAATCTGGCACAGTTTAAAACTGTGCCAGATTTTTAATATCAGGGTGTGCCAAATTGCTGTTTTTGGTGTAGTGGTATTAATAATGTTATATACTTTATTGAAATTACTCGTTTTAGTAATGTGGTATACGAGTATGATATGGCCTTGGTTACAACCTTTTATAGGAATGGTTAGTACGATAGTAGGTAGTTATCGCAAGGCTATCGAAATGGTTGTATTAGTGCAACATGTCGTGTTTTGATGAGGCCTCACCTGCGAGAGGGCCAAACTCACACCTATATTACCTACTTTAGGGACTCGGAGGGGATAGTGTGCTAAAAATATTCGACTCCGGTGTGTATAGAGAACCTGTTGTTAAAATTTAGTATGTATTGGGTTTACTGTGGAGCGAAAAGATTTAACTCATGATAATGTTTAGTACTCAAAACTTGGTGATAGGAAGAGATCATTGATGCATATATCCTTTAGAGACGTGAGAGTTAAGAATAGGACCCATGTGTTTGGGGGCAGGACTTCGAGATCCCCGAGCGTATGTATTCAAGGTTTATGGAGTGTAATTTCCACCAATATTAAATGATTGTACAATTGGCAAAAATGTTCGTTGTTAAGTATATTTACGGGAAGAGACGTAACTTTTCTGTCAAGAGACGGAACAAAAGGGTACATGCTATGGACGGAGGACCTAACAGATTTTGATAACCGACAATGCTAGGTAGTAGTGTATCGGGGGGTTCCTTGTTTGGATTTCGCTTTGTGAGACATCCCACGCATGAAACTTAGCGTAAAGTTGGGAATAGGGAGACGATTGGTCGTTATTCCATGAGTTCGGTACCCCGATCGAAATGGGATCAAGTAATTACATCTATAAGATAGAAGTTGAATCATGAATTAAAGCCAATGGATCCGGTTATGTAGTAAGAAAGCATTGAAAGTTATCCTCACGAGTTGAGGGGTGGAATGACGATAAGGAGGATTTAAAATTTTAATTTTTAGGGTGATTGAGAGTACCCAAGTGTTGTAATCACGTTGCGAGCACTAGGGAAAACAAAGAATTAGTTATTAGGTGAAAAGCGTATGTGATGCTTACGCTAGTATGCATGGTTTATAAGGTGTGTAGACATCCTGGTTAACTAATGTTAAAACTCGTCCGAGATGAAGGGACGTGGTAATGGACGTGTGGAAAATGTGTTTGTGGGGCTAACAAAACGAAGTGGAAGTGATAGAGTGGATTAAACGTCACATGAGAGGCGATAATCCATACGTAAGTGTGCAATTAGAATAGCACAACCTAATTTGATGGGAAGGCTGTGGGAAGCCATTTAGGAAGGTGTATTCCTTGAATAGAGTAGAAATTTAATTATTATGAAGAACCCTCGGAGTGGAGTAGTTATTAGTCAAGTGTGAGAGCGAACTTGCGCAGGCAAAATGTGATGATGTTAGTATGGTGTAAAGGATTTACAAGAGCGCTTCGTGGAGGAAAAGATCACGGGTCGGAACTTTCGGCATACAGCAAGGAAGGAAAGGGAATGTTAAGTGACACATAATGTGAGACATTTCAAGGAAAGATCGATGTTTAGCGGGACGTAGTAAGTAGTCCCTACATGCACCGCCCATAGGTAGGGTTCGGTTGGAAGAGGAGAAGCAACCAGAGAATTTTGTGTTTATCAAAATTCCTGAAATGGGAAGATGTCGGTAAAGTCGATAAAGTTCTTGGATGGGTTACCACCCTCAAAACAAGATCAAGGCAATGTTAACTAGTGCGCCCCAGACTTCCTTTGAAAGGAAGGATCGCGCCAGTGCATGGTCCGGGCAGTATGAATTCCTGAATCGGGATGAGATTTGTAAATCCCACCTCTAATATGGGATTTCAGGAACCAGCGGAGATAAGGTTTCGTTTCGAGTAGGATGTATCACCCCTAGCCAGGGAATAGGCGCACGGTGATTAGTGGAACCACGTGAAGGAAATTTTGAAATCTTAGTACGGTGTTTTCAGGAGTGCTCTGTAAAGGCACTCGTACCTGTTAATCGCGTAAGAGGTTCTTATTAAGGTTTTGGTATGGAAGAACCTTGAATATTCTTCTTTTGTATATTTAGAGGTGAGTGGATACTCAGAATTTTGGATCGATCGAGAATACTCCGATGACTATGGTGAAATTCCATGACTGTTTTAGGCGAACAAGAGTGGTCAGATGTTTGTATGTTTTTTTCTCAGAATGGGAGTTTTGTATATAGATAAATCCGAGTAGCTGTCATATAATGAGGTGCGGCCTCCCAATGATAGTAAGATAATGGAAACTTATAATGTATAGGCGCGACCTATGCGAATGTTGTCGGTTAGGAGCACCATGTGAAGTGTCTCCAAAAATAATGTTAATCAAGCTTGCTGTGAGGCGGGGACTATAGTGATTAAGCGCCTTGCTATGTAGATAGTTTTGCGTACAAAATAGATATCCAAAATTGTTCTACCAGGTAGGCCTTATTTTCCGAATTTCGGGACGAAATTCCGTTATTAGGGGAGAAGTATGTAATACCCCGTATTTTATTGCTTTTAAATTTAGGGATTTATTAAATTTAATTGAGATAAATTAATTTAATTTTAATCCGGAAAGTTGTTTTAAATATTTACTAGCGTGACGAGAGTTAGTAATTATTGGAAATTTGTTAAATATTACTGGATGGGTATAGTATTATATGAGATTGATTTTATAAAAATTGTCATGCGTGAATAAAATGACAATTATGGAAATTAAGTCGAGACGCGCCTGTGTCGTGTCGAACTGTATGTTGATTAATAAAAGTGAATAAATTACAAGTCACCCGTATGGTCATTTCGAGTGCACCAAAATGTCCAGAAGGGTCGAGATAGTCAGAAAAGTGTACCCAGGGGTTTAGTTTGGGTCTCGGGGCGTTTTTAGGCTTAATTAGTACCCCGGGAGGGCATTTTGGACATTTTGTAATTTTGGGTAATTAAACCAACGAATTTACAAGGGTTATATCAGATGCTTAGGGGTGCCTTTTAAGTTTAACAAAACCATTAGCAAGTGGCATCCATTGGAGAAGGAAGGAGAAAGCTTGCCAAGGAGTTCTAGACCGAAAACTCCTCCGTTTGCGCCGTCGTCGCCGCCAAACGATAGATCACATCGTAAGGATCGTAACCATACTAATTTCAGCACAAATCAGAGACCAAAAATTCCCAGGCAAGTATTTATCTTGCTTAATTTTGTTAATGCGTCATTCATATTAGTGTAGGAATGATTAGGATGAGTTTCATGAAAGAAAATCCATGTTGGAGATAGGAAAATTGCATGTAGTAATGATTTATATGATAATCTGGAAATCCCCTTCATATGTAGAGGTTTAACCACGGATTTATGATGAATTAGAAGTAGAATTTCTGGTGAAAGATGATTTGAATTAAGTTGAAGAAATTTTTAGGGTTCATGAATATTGTATGAATTTGGGGCACTTTTAAACCACAAATCTTGATAAAAACTCGCATGTTTTACGTTAAACATTGTCCATTTGGGTTTAGGACGTTTGTGGTATAAATTCCTGGGAGATTGGGAATGAAAAATCTGGATTTGGATGAGGTTGGATGATAGAACCCGTAACTGGTTTCCTGCAGAATTCGCCATACCTGCTTGATCGATCGAGCGAGCCAAGAGCTTCGATCGATCGACCCCTTTCTATCGATCGATCGACCCCTCCTGGCAGTCTCCCATTTCCCCTTCTAATAAGTTGATTTCAATTTATATGAGTAATAATCTTTAGACATCCTTATTAAAATATTTTGGGAGAAAATAAAGACTAGTGGGACTTATTAAAAATATGAAACCTTTAATGTAAGACGAGATTTACATTTTCAAGAATGTTTACATATAAGCGACGATGGAACTATGTATTAAAGAGGGAGACGCGTAAGGTAGTTACGTTGGAAAATAAATGAGTACCTATTGAAAGTACACTTGGGAGGAGAGGAATCCACGGGTGTCACTTAATAAGTTAGAATTATTCCACAAATTAAAGTAAGAGGCGAACCGTTATAAGTGATAATTAAATAACGAATAATAAGGACAAATGTCATAATTATGGGTTATGAGATGTACCTAAAGTTGATGTGGTAATAGTAGTATATTTATATGACTGTGATTATGCATATACTATATACGTGTAAAAATCATCCCCACGCTACTTGCTATCCCTGAGGTTACCGTGCTGGGACAGTCTTATCTCGAATGGGCCTTCATGGGGGATATTGATTCATGCCCTAGAAGATAGGAATCCTAGGTACGGGCTATCGGATCGATAGTCGGACGATCCTAAGAGACGTGAGGGTATGTACTGACCTCTTGGACTTGTAAACTATGCTTCGCCTCAATATTATTTTTGTTTGTGTTAATACAGTTCGAGAGTGATTCCGAACTTGTATTTCCCTTAGTACGATAGATACGGGGAGTGGATAGCAGAGTATGCCCGCACCATAATTATTATGTGGAGTGCTGTTAGAATATATATTAAATTCTGGAATATGGGAACTACCTACTGTGTTTATGGTAAGTAAGACATGAATAATTATTTCAATTTTGGAATAAGTGTTTGAAAAGTATAATATTGTTAAGAGACTTATTTAGTAAATAAAGCTTAAGTGAGAACTTTGGTGTTAAACGAAATTTACTCCTTAACCAGTTAAAATTGTCAATCTAAATCTTACGAGTAACCTAAGATAAGATAAGTTAAACCGTTGGGAAGGTTAGTGTGATAGGTGTGCACATTAGAAGAGAGGTGAGAATTTCTCAAGGGAGTGTCGCACTAATATGTTGTTGCATTGGCCTGTAAACATTTTAAATACTTGCTAAACAAATTTTAAATCATTTCTACAATCGGGCTCTGACCCGTTTCTATTTTCCTTTATCTCTTGTATATATATGTATATATTACAGGTGCCCAGCCACAGGGGCGTCTTGCATAGGATCCTTTGGAAGGAAGGTGCTGCAGCTTAGGTGGGAGTTGCAGGCCTCTTGCTTAGACGACCTCATTTCTTGATTCCACTTCTAGCACTATTTATTCAGTTGGGCATGTGTCGCCCTATCCATTATTCACTTATTTAGCAGACATTGTGATTCATTTATTTCCAGTATTTTACTCTTTGGGATTTGTTATTGTCAGGATGTTTTCTTTTAAGTATTAAATGTTGGATTCATTTAGTTGGATGTTTAATTATTGGATTGTTGTTCCAGTATAGTTGTTGTATGATTCTTTATTTATGAATTTCGTAAAGTTTAAATGTTGGTTTACATTAAATAAAAAAAAATTGGAAAGTAATGTCTAAAAATGGTTTTGACACTTAGCTTAATTATTTAGGGTGTTTAAATTGGAAAAGTTATTTTTCGACAGTGATGCTAAGAATGAACCAACTGTTCACCTTGATTTTAATTTAATAAAGGAGTGATCACCCAGTATTTAATTAGGCGGGGTGTCACATACCCCTAATTGCATTTTAACCCCCGAACTTCAGTAGTTACTCGTTTCAACTCGAAATTCAACCAAATTTCATAAAGAACTTAATTTTGCCCATATAAATATTTAAAATTACTTTTATATCCATAAATTTTATGAAATTATATTTTACCACCTTGTATTGCTACAATTTCTTTTTTAACTCAATTTTTTTTCAAACTTTTTTTCTTTCGAATTAAGAAAATGGATCTATAAGCTCATGATTTATGATAAAATGGGACCAACAATGCATGGATTTTGGAATATATAATTAAAAATTATTCATTGATAAATAATTAAGTGTTATCTTCGGTGGTGAAACACAATCCCGTTCACGACCATATTAGTTATCATGGCACATTTTGACTTTAAGCTTAAAATACTTGATGTCAAAATGGTGTTCTTCCATGGGTATCTAGTTGAGGAGATCCATATGTCTCATGTTGATGATCTAATATTGTTGAAAAGTAATATCAAGTGTATAAATTATAAAATTATTTTTATGGGTTGAAGAAAATGCCTCGATAGTGGTACAAGAGATTTGACATGTTTATGATTGACCAAAAACCACTTAGAGTGATTATGATCATTGTGTTTTGGTTATGCAGATCAAGTATAATACTTTAATTTACTTACTCTTGAACATTGATGAAATGACCATTTATTATTTGAGCATGTTAGAAGTTGATAAGGTAAAATCTTCATTGAGATATGAAGATTATAAACATGGAGATTAATAGAGAGAGGAAGAGGGAAAGGTTGAGCCCACATAGAGGCAATACCTATAGAAGCCGTTGGAAAATTATTTGATATGGGATGAAAAACATGTGAATAATTTCTTAGATAAACACATCAAACTTTAAGCTACGATGTCTCAAAGCACAGATGATGAGGTGGAGTATATGGCTCAACTTCCATATGTGAGTGCAATGGGTATATTGATGTATGTGATGGTTTATACTCATACGAATATTCCTCAAGTAATGGGTGTTTCGAGTACGTATACCATTAGAATGATTTGAAGTGGATTTGTCAATATCTAAGTGGATCAATTTATGTTTAGCTTTGGTACCGACGGGTTGAGAAGTCACATGTAAATGGGTATCTTGATTCCGATTGTGTGGGAGACTTGGAAAAGTTTTAGTCTACTAAGCAATATGTTTTACCATATCATGTGATATGGTGAGATTTTGACCCTATTACAGGCCCTAATTTTTTTTTATCTAAAAAAGAGGAGTAACAATGAAGGTCGTTACGGAGACTTTATGGCTTCAGGGTCTTATCGACGATTTGGTGATTACATAAGTTTCTACAGATGTGCACTGTGATATCCAAATTTATATCCATTTGGATAAGAGCCAAGCTCATCATGGTAGGATCAAGCGCGCACACACACACACACACACACACACACACACATATATATATATATATATATATATATATATATATATATATATACACACACTTTATGTAAAATTTGATTTCATATGTGAGGTTATGGATGAGGGTGTTGTTATTTTGAAAACAACTAGCACCTAAGTGGTGCCAGTGTACAAGTTTGATCATTATTCAAACTTGATCAATGTTATTCTTTTTTTAGGCCCTTTGGGTTGATTGGTGATTGTGTTCCTTAATGATTGAGTTGTTATGTTGGGGTTGAAAAATTATTTCGCTAAAGTGGAGATTTGATTTAAAAATTCAAATCCATGTCTTCCACTTTATTGGGTGACTAGCATAGGCGAGCTTCATATGGTAGTTACCTAACTAATCTAAGACTCTAGGACTCTAATTTTACTTCATACAAGAAGGTTCCTAGGTCCTAAGCCTAAAGAAAAATGGTTAGAATTGAGTTAGAAAAAAAATAACTCAAAATTGCAGGATTTCTGAATCGATTCGCCCTGGCCGAATCAATTCGGTCTTGTAAGAAAATTGATTCAGATAGCCTTAATTGATTCGGTCAAGAAAACTTGACATTATGCAACCTGACGAATCGATTCGGCTTGGCCGAATCGATTCGGTCCATTCAGACCTGTAGCCTACCCCTTTAGAGAATCGATTCGCTAGGGGAAAATCGATTCGCCCAGCCCAGAATTGCTAATTTCGACTATGGAGTTTTATAACTCCAAATTCCCCCCACTCATTTCTACTCAAACCAAGATCATTATTTCAACCAACCCAATTATAATTGAATCCAATCTACTATAATCTACACAAATCAACCTCTAAATCAACTTCCAAGGGATTCAAAACCTACAAATCCTTTAAAACCCTAAAATGTTAACCCGTAATAAATACACAACAATCAATACAATTTATTCACCCTAAACCATATATTAGCAAGTAAGAAAACTTGCCTTAAACTGAAATCTCGGATTCTTGGAAGATGAGTGCAAGATCAAACCCCAAATCTTCAATTCTTCTCCTTTCTCTTTTTCTTTCCAAAATTCTTTTCTTCTCTCTTTCTTTCTAGGTTTAGTAAATATGCACTTAAGAGATAAAATAAGGTGCAAGACTTAAACGTGCCACTTTTCTTAATTCCCATCTCTAAATGTAAATATACCAATAAAATGACTCGTAACTACACATTTAAGTTATAACCAGTCGGAAGTGCCCGAAACTCAAAAATACAATATGGCACTTATTTTGACTATCTTGCATGTTTCGATACTAAATACGCCCTCTAAATTAGCATCCGGAAATTTTATAAATCATTTCAAGTTCCGGATCCAATTAAACCATAAATGTCGTTTAAAGCACACGACACTATAAAACGTAACATGATGATATTTACATACACATAAGAGTAAATATGCGACAATTTAGTAAATATTATCTTGTAACTCATTCAATTAATATTTACTCCATTATCCAATATTTTATACAATTACTTCACACAGTAAAATGATATAAAATAAATTATTCTACAATATCCTCGAAAAAATCCAATGTCCCCCTAAAATATATAAAATAACTCGGGTACATGGCCCATAATAACATGGCATCATTGCCATAATAACACTTGGTATACTCACCAACCGAGGTCAATGGTCTAGTTATTGGATAATAAATAAAATTATAGCCGGCAGCACACCCCGTTTAACACGTAATTTGAAAAAGGAATGCATATTAATTCTCCAATAAAAATCATCATTATCTTAATTAAAATTAATTTCAAATTCAATTCCTATAAATCGACTGTAAATGTTTCTATCTAATTTCTTAACCCAACATGCTCGAAAAATCAACTAGTTTTGTTACCCAAACTACACGACATGAAAATAACACATACACAATGGTGCAACAACGAATATAGTATACGAGTATATAATACATATAAATTCAACACGTAGCATGAATATAACTATACAATCAAGGTTGATTAGTTGTAGCACACTAAATTGACGACAGAAGAATGAAACCATCTCAAGCGAGTCAAAATCCACAACTGTAGTCATTTTTTAAAACTCAGAAAAATCATATAGAAATATTATCCAAATCACCAATCCGACTTCAGATTTGGATTCTACATGAAAAATCGGTCTAGGTATATGATTTAAGTTTTTTTCTCAACTCTCATCTGAAGGCACTAAAAAAGAAGATCCAAAACACTCTAAACTAATACTTCTCATTCCTCTCATTTTTGCCTCCTTGGATTTCGGGTTTAGCCTCTCTTTTTCATCTTCATTTTCTTATAATCATCCATAATATTCCTTATATAGTCCGTCTCTCGAACCCTAACTTTGAGCCTAAGCTAACGCATATTACTATATTTCCCTTTAATTCAAAATTGTTTACTTTACGTATTCAAACCACTATAAAATGTCCAAAAACAATTTAAAATTAAAATTTTGATTCGATTTCTAACCAAAATAAAACTATTTTAAAAATAATATCAATAAAAAAATTTATTTAAAATAAACTCCCAATTAATAAAATAATAATATTACTGAAATCTTATATAATATTCATAAATAAGGCCTCAAAATAACGGGGTATTAACTCGTACAAAGTTATTATTGGCGGTGGGATTTTGAGACTTTGTACAGGGAGACCTTGTCATCTTCCCTCTGGTTGGTTAGAGGTGGGGGGTAACAATATTTTGGGTTCGGATGTCATTCAGAGTCCGTCGATAATGATCGAGTTAATAATAAATTATTTTGTATAGTTCAGGAACGTCGTAAGAGTTACGTCGTCTTGAACCAATGTTTGTGAAGTCTGACGAGAGTGGTCAGTTGTTATTATGGGTGTCTCCCATGAAGGGAGTTATGTGGTTTGGCAAAAAGGGAAGTTAGCACCAGGGAAATGGAGCCTTTCCTCAGTATTGAGATAATAAATCCAGTGGTGTATATGCTCATCTTATTGAAGCATTTTTAGCGAGTTCACGAGGTGTTATGTGTGTCTTCATCAAGGTGAAAACTTAATAATGATGTAGTATATGGGTCTAAAATCAATTAAAGAGGCTTGTCTCTAATCTTGGGTCGTAGTGAGTGGGCCTTCAGTCAAGAAGGTACCGTTAGCGGGTATATAGTGGAGGCACCACCTAAGGATGTCGTATGGGTAAGTATCCAAAGTTCTTTTGGTACTAGGTATATCAAAATTTTGAGGGAAAAACTCCTTTGTGGGGGGGGGGGGGGGGGGGGGGGGAGGGGAGAGTATGTAACACTCTATATTTTTAGGAATATTTTAAATTAACATGTGCTCGTAATTTAATTAATTTGAGAAATATAGTGAATTGAATATATATTAATTGGCAATTTAATAAGTTTAAAATTTGACACCGGGCTTAATAGGTTATTAGTAATTAATTGTATTTTCGACGGTGATGCTAAGAATAATCCATATGAGACTTCTGTTCTATTTGAGTAGAGGGTTGGCCACCCGTTATTTTAATAAGCAGGGTGTCATAAGTTCATGTTGTTTTAGAGGGAAAAAAAAGTTTATGGCAAGTTTATGGTTACCCCTTCATGTGATTATGTGTTGGGTTAGAGCACACCTTCATTTTATAGCTAAACCCTAACATAATTTTTACAATTTTAATGACGATATCAATAAGTGCATCTTAGAACTTAGGGACAAACGAGTTGTCCAAATGGTTAAGAGTCTACACTACTTTTCTATGTCTTTGCTCTATGTAATAGAGCCTTAAAGGGAGGGAGAAGCACAATGATGATATGGTTCCTAAAGTTCATGCTATTTTATATGGATATAAGAAGGCTTATCACAAGTTTGTGGTTACCCCTTCATGCGATGATGTTTATGCAGTGACAAGACACAATAACATGTGAATTGTAAATCTTTAACTAAGGACTTTCACATGTAAAGGATAGCAACTATCTGGGATTCCATGTATACATATTGTAGTTGTATTTCTACCAATGAGGTAATAACTTCATAACCCCATTCCTTTGTTTACTAATTATTTAATAATAACATCATAGCTACATAGTTATTAACTAATTTATTTTGTTGATCATTCAACTTGGTGCAACCATTATTTAATAATACGGAAGTACGTGGACACTTATGTTAGGAACGTTCATCCATTACCTGATTTTCTTCAGTTTGGATAAGTATTAAAATAGTTATTCATTGCATTCGTTACTCACCTCGAGGGGATGGGAAGTATGGAACTTTTTTTGTTGATATTAACCAGTTATGAGGCTTATTTTTATTGATATGGAACTAGATATATTTTTGTTAATATCAAAATGGGAATAGGGTATATTTTATTTATATCATAGTCAGAATAGGTAACTTATGATTGATATCAAAGAATAATATCTACTAACAACTAGAATTTCAAGAATTTATCTAATATTTCATGCATTTTTGTTATTCATGCCTTTAAATATATTTTATAGTTCATTTAAACTCACATCCACTTGATCTCTTACATCACATTTGAACCTTTTCACTTATTACATTCGACAACCATTGAAACCTATCATATTTTAGACACTTTAGAATCTTTAGACCTGAACACCAAGGTTTTTTGGTTGTCCATAAACTCATTACCCATAGGCATCGTTTGGGGCACATAATAGACTTCCACGGGTAATTGTTCACAAAATGACCATTTTCTTGGCACTCAAAGTACAAAAATGGTTTCTCTTTTGATGTTGATGATGAACCAACTACATTGAGCTCATCCATAGTATCCTCTAGCCATTGAGTCCCATTGAATTAGCTAAATTGGCATCCGAAGTATCTTCTCACACTAGCTATTGTGCCAATTGTCATTAATCCAATGCATCCAAGCATTCTACAGTGGGTGTAAATCTAATCGCAATACGTTACATTATGGATGCCTTCACAAATTTGACAAGCTTTTTGCAAAAACTAGTAAATTTGATTATTTGATTTTAGTATTGACTCTTAATACCTATATTAGACTTAGGTACATCTTTAACATCCAAAAATTCATTGCAATGGTTTGTAAAGTATGTGATATATGTATTACCTCTTCATTGCTTGTATGCTCCATTTTTTGCATACCATTTTGCTTTGGTTTTCATGGTTTAGTAGTCTGTAGATATCATAATTGACAATGGTATCTTATGAAAAAGCATAACAAGTTATAAAAGAATGGAAACCAACGGCTAGTTTGTATTTTTTTGACAACTTTCCTCTTTTATAACTGTTAAAAACGACTATATTCTTCCTCATACCAAGTTAAATTGTTCGTTAGTTGATGATGTTCAAATTCGATGCTAGCTATATCAAACGAAATTTTAACATTTTTTATTGAAGTCTAATTTCTAAATAAAATTGTATGTAAGTTTGAAGTAGAAATTCGTAACTTATTACAGTAAAAAAATTAATGTTACTAATATGCGTGGAACGTATGTTTTATATAAAGTTACCCTAATCCCATGTTTCATAAAGTACAATAACATTCTACACAATTTATTTTATACCTAAAGTATTCTACACAATTTAATTTGTATCTAAAGTACCCTAGAACCTCTTAGAAGACGCCAAGTAATACGAGAAGAACAAAGTCTTTATTATTAACCCCCACACTTTGTCATTCTATATAAAGTGAAGTCCATTTTACATTTCTCCACTTCTCAGCCTACTACCTATTACCTACTAAATTTCTCAAAAGCTCTCTCTGAACCACACACCCAACCCCACCTCTCTTGTCTACTAGGTAAGTGTAATATATATATATATATATATATATATTTTCATTTTCTTGTCTTTTTGTTTTTATATATGTATTAAAGTAGACTTGGGATATTCTTATGACCATGGAATCCGGGCCTTCAAACTGTTAATAGTGTGAATGTAATTTGTACTTATAATTAAAATTGCTCCTATATGAAAATGGTCCCAAGTTAAATTCTATTAAGCATTCATACTTGGAAAATTATATAATTTTTTGCCCAATATATTTAACCACTTTTGTATCAAATACACCCTAAGGAAAAAAAATAACATATTGAGAGAACAAGTGATAATCACATGCAAAAAGTATCTCACTCCTAAGTGCAATATTGCCACATGTGTAAAAAAATACAGCCCCAAATACCTACCCTACAATTGCACTCACAAGGGACATATAATTAAACCACATAAAGTACCTAACATGTCATAAGGTTCATTATCAAAGTCTCTCTCTCTCTCTCTATCTATCTATCTATATATCTATATATATATATATATAAAATAATAATGTTGTTGTGCGGACTAGTCCGCATTTTAAGAATGCGTACCGAATGTGTGTCACCTAACTGTGCTCCTAGAAATTATCGCCTAAACTATAGGGACACTCTCTCTCTCTTCTGGGCTCACCGCCAGATGACACATGTCCGGTCCGCACTCTTAAAATGCGGACTAGTCCGTACAAGAGCAGGACTGTATATATACTAGCGGATGCCCGTGCCCAAGGGCACGGAGATAAATTTGCCCCCGTGATAAAACACAGCCCATAATAACCCACCTTCTTTTTAAAAAAAACTTATAAAAAAATAAAAAAATAAATATTAAAAAATATTTTTTTTGAAAAATATTTTTATAAAAAAATAATAATGTATGTATGTATGCATGCAACACATAAAATGCCATGCATGTTTATCATGCATGAGTTACTATCCATAACACCATTATCCCCCCTTCCCCCCCCCCCCCCCCCCCCCCCACACACACACACACACATATATATATATATATATAGTCCTAACATGCCATAAGGTAAATCAAGCCCCAATTATACTCTACTCCACTAATTTATACACTAATTTTTGTAATATAATAGGACTAAAATGGAAACTCCCTTGAAAAACAGTCCAAGACATAGTGCGACAAATAATCTTTTCTTTTTTTCTAATAACTCGGCTTAAATAAATGCGAGATGAGATTAAATAGCATATTTTTCACCCGATATACAGATGATCCAATTAAAAACCACAGGGGAGTTTTATTTTTTACCCAATATGAACATGGTGCAAATGAAACAAGACATGACACAAAAACTTTTTTTACCTAATACTAACACGCCCCAACTAAAGCAAGACGTGTGATTATTTTTTTTACGTAAACATGACTCAATGAAAAAAAACTCGTATCATGTATTTTTTTTATCGTGCCATGTTCAGGTTAGGTAAAAAATGGGACTTGCGCTATTGTTTCACATTTTAATTTTGTTGCGTTCATTTTCATTTTTAAAAAATCGTATCGCGTCATGATGTGTTTTACTTGGTTAGTGTTAGGAACATAATATGATTTCGTATTGGGCCTGTTTTACCACATATAACATTAGCCTTTTATTTTCCATTGTGTATATATATATATATATATATATATATATATATATATATATATATATATATATATATATATATAACGTCGTGTTGTATCGTTTCATGTTGTGTCGTATATTGAACACCTTGATATTATAATTACTTTTTTCAATTATTTAGTAAGTAGAAATGTCAAATAAATTCATTGCTTGTATCGTATTTATTTAATAGCTACAAACCCAAAATGACATTATAATTTATTTATAGACAAAGCAAGTGTAATTAGTCGGCAATTATTTTCGTTTGGTAGTAAATATGTTTAAATTTGGAAACATAAAACCATACATATATTAAAGTTAATGAGAAGTTAAAGGATTCTAAGGAGAAAGGGCTAACAGAAAGATAGGAAAAAACATGTGAGCCTTTGCCAACTCTTTGAAATTCCAGTATCCCTTCTTTTTTTTTTAGTAATAGTAGGAATACTCTTTGTTGTTACTCGACTAATGTGTCTAAGGAGAAAGGTCTAACAGAAAGATAGGAAAAAACATGTGAGCCTTTGCCAACTCTTTGAAATTCCAGTATCCCTTCTTTTTTTTTAGTAATAGTAGGAATACTCTTTGTTGTTACTCGACTAATGTGTCAGATATACATTGATTGGTGTTTGTAGTTTACATGGTCCCATTACAAATTCTAACCAATGTTTGTTTGACACCACCCGGATAACAAAAATGGTATACCTAGTTTTACTTTTTTTTTATCATTGTTGTGAATTCCATATCATTCGGTCCAAACATCAATCAATATTTCGGGCAAAATAGACTTCTCATCACAATTTTATCTTATCATTTTTCTCATCGATTTTCAATGATTTTCAATCATCTAAATTTCACATTGTTCCGAATGTTTTCTCAAGGGTCAGAATTTAAATCGAATTAATGTAAAAAATGTCATTTTTAGGGAAATAGTTGTTCCTGGTTCATTTTTCTCTTTGCTAAGAAATTTCAACATAACTTGACCATAATTTCATGTCCACTGTTTATTGGTTTTAATGCTATAACACCTTATTATCCAATATCTTTCACAATAAAAAAATGAAATTTATTTGTAAGAAATTATTAAGTTATTTCAAAATTTTCATCTTGATTTTTCCATCACCAAGTTTAATTTCATCATCTTTTATTGTTTAAGAGTAAAAAAAAGGCCGTTTAGTAACAAAGGGAGTTTATATATAAAAAATCGTAGGTAAATCTAGGGAAAAACATAAATCTACAAATTTACCGGTCGTGTTAAAAGCACCTTTTTTTTTTGCTTTCGATGACGGCATAAATTTTTAGTGATACCCAAATTAAATACATTATTTTGAAAGTTGAAAAGTAGGAAATAAACCATCCAATACTTTGAAGTTTATTTTTATCCCTCATAACAAATAAAATTATTTTTCCAATCCATTTAACGCTATTCTTTATCTCATCACCACCATTGAATCCTAAACTTTCTTCTACAAATGCTGAGTACTATAAATTGTGGTGACTGTTTTGAGTAAAACTGAACTTTGAGTAATCTGTCACAACTTATTAAATTGACCCTTTTTTTGGGGATTATGTTATAAAGAAAACCACTGTGTACTATATTTCAACAATCCAAGGTCTCTTAAAGGCGTGTCATGAATAGCTTAGAAGAGTAGTTCAACTATTTTAGATGCTGTATTATAGAATCGAATTTAGGGCATACACAACTTTTAACTCTAACTATTTCTTAGCATCCATAGTTTTGGACTGCGGTATAGATATTTGAAATTCTTTATTATGTGTGTTTAAATCATTTATTGTTTTTTTATGGAGTAATTCTATATGACCCGCCTGTTTGTACTGTCCAGCGATCGCATTGCCCTTTTTGTTTTTTGTTTTTAACTTTCTTACTGTTTTGTTTTTAGCATTTAATATAAAAACAGTTTTTTCAATTAATATAAAAAACATTTTTTAATTAAAATCAAACAATTTTTTTATTTAATTTAAAAAATATTTTTTTCGTAATATCGCGATTAATTAGTGCTGCTGCTAAAAATATCGCGATTGATTAGTATCGCTGGTGCGGACGCACACTCCCGGTCCCACATCATTTCTTGAATGTGGGTCCGCGTCTTAGTGCCGCTGGCAGGGACCCACATTCCCGGATCCTTTGTTGAATGTGAGTCGTTGCCAGCGGCACTAATTAATCGCGATAAGGACCCAGATTCCTCGATCCACATCATTTGCTGAATGAGGGTCCGCGCCAGCGACACTAATTAATCGCGATATTTTTTCAATAAAATATCGCGATTAATTAGTACCGCTGGCGCGGAGGCACATTCTCGGATCCACGTCATTTGTTGATTCCACATCATTTGTTAAATGTGGGTCCGCACCAGCGGCACTAATTAATCGCGATATTTTTTTAAATATCGCTATTAATTAGTGCCGCTTGCGTTGACTCACATTCCTGGACTCACATCATTTGTTGAATGTGGATCCGCGCCAGCGGCACTAATTAATCGCGATATATTATGGACATGATATCGCGATTAATTAGTGCCGTTGGCGCGACCCACATTCCCGAATCTACATCTGAATGTGGGTCCCTGTCAACGATCCTAATTAATCGCGATATCATGTCAATAAATATAATTATTTTTTATTTATGAAAAAATATTTTTTTAATTTTAATTTTAATAAAAAACTGTTTTTTCATATTAATAGGAAAACTGTTTTTCTTTATATATAAAAACTGTTTTAATATCAATTGTTAAATACAAAATAACCAGAAACTTAACCAAAAAGAAAAAAAAAAGATAGAGAATTGCGGTCGCTGCGCTATATAGAGGCGGTTCATGTAGAACTACTCTTTTTTATGAGAAGTTGTACTATGTTTGATTAAATATGGGACTTTATGAAAACATAAAATTACCCATAAAAATCATAAATAATGTAGGATTTTTAATTGAATATTTATATTAAAAAAATGAGTGGTGCTATGGGTACCAAATAACTCCCTCAAATCTCCCCCAAATAGCATTGATGAGTTGTGCCCTGGCGGGACCCATACCATAAGGTATAACACTTAAAGCTATTTGGGGGATGATTTGGGGGAGTTGTTTGGAACACATAGCATTTTCCTAAAAAAATATAATAACCCCTAGAGATTCACATATTTTAATTTAAAAGTAAAACTGAAATAACCCTAAAAAAATTTCTCTCGCCTTGCACCCCCTAACCCCGTGGATCTTTAGTACCCCGCACACTAAAATTTTGAAGCTCCAAAACTGGATATATCTGCCACTATATATCCCGAGTATGTTTATGGAGAGAGACATGATTTGGTACCTCGCTTTGTAGCTTATATTATTGTTTGTTATTTGGATGCACATTTGTAGTTATACATAGTATTTTTGGACATGTATAAGAAAGCACATCAAGTTTGATAGTAAAATAAAAGGGCTTTAATTTGTCTTAACTTTGCCATGCAAAAAAGTGATTCATAAAACAGACCTTAACGTGATATTGTTTTACCTGAATAGGCAAGCATATGTGCACATATTATACGGCGACGTCTTTATTTTGATTTTTTGTTTTGTTATCTTTGTAATTTTGAATATTAAATATCTCGATTTTTGTTTAGACTCATTTGCTAAAACTCTTAATGTTTTGCTAGGCAATTACCAAGGAGAAAATAAAGATGAATTTATTAACCCCAGGGTAAAGAAATTGAATTCAGTAGCTTGTTTTAGTTAAATGTATTCTCTAACATTCTTACTTTTTTTTTAGCTAATCGTGTTTTTTTTTTATAGACTGAGTTTCGAAGCAAAGGAAACTGTATTTAAGATAAGGACAACTACTTTGTCTTCGCATAGACAGACAATCGACCTAAGGAACGGCACCGGTTTCTCCATTACCAATACGGGGTTGCTATTAACGGTGGCTCACATTTTTATGGATCGTAGTATATTGCATTCGGTATATAAACTAGCTATTTTTTTTATTGGATTGCAATACTCAAACCCAGGGGCGGAGCCAGGATTTTGTTTTGGGTGGGGCAATCATAGAAGTTGCGGGTTTAGGGGCGGGAGTCCCCGAGGAGAATTTTTCAAGGTATTTTTAGATTTTTCACAAATATTCTGCTTATTCTAGCTAAATTTAGATACATTCTTAAATTAGGCAACCATACATTCAAATCTCAAATTACACTAAAATGTGAGATTTAGAAAATATACCCCAATCCAAAACACTAGTAATATAAAATCAAACCATATTCTAACAATGACCAAATCACATCAACTTAGTAAAATTTAGGCAACTATGCATAAGATATTTTTGTTTTAGATGGGGCACGAGTTGCGAATGTGTTGATTTGGAGGCGGGAGCCCCCTGGGGCGAACTTTTTTTTTCCACATATATTATATTTTTTAGGTGACTATATATTTCAAACATCAAATTAAAATAAAATACGAGACGTAGGAAAAACCCTCAATATAGCAATACCAATCCGATAACCCTAAATTAGAATTCCATCACCACAAATTGTAAAACACTAAACAGCAACCAAATCAAAACAAACCCTTAAAAACAACCAAATAAAACTCGAAAAAAACAAATCAATTTACTAACATTCAAACCCTAAAGATATTGAAAATAATAGTTACCTTCATTTAAACACAAAGAGTGAGTTTGTCAGAGGGAGATAGAGTAGGTCGCATGTTGGATCGCCAAAGTCAATGTTGGTTTGATAAAGAACATCGGTTTGAGAGAGAGAGCGAGCAAGTCGGTTTGAATTTTTTTTTTTTTTTTGTGTGTGTGTGTGTGTGTGTGTGTGTGTGTGTGTGAGAGAGAGAGAGAGAGGGAACTGGGTCCTATTTTAACTTTTGGGATTGAAACTCTACTAAACTTCTTAAGAGACGTGGATTTTAAAATATATTACATTTGTTCCCTGAAATATTTTCAACATTACAAGCTTACCATCAAAAAAAAAAAAAAAAATCCTGGGTGGGGCACTTGCCCACCCCAGCACTACCTTAGCTCCGTCACTGCTCAAACCTTAATTTTAAATTCAGGATCCCTCTTAAAGATGGGTGCCTTCACAATGTTTACACTATGAATCGTATTTGCAGATCGAGATTTGGGCAGAAAATGAAAACTGGAGTAACAGATCAGATAGGAGTAAATATGTAATGGCATTATATATTGAGAGTATTATTTGTATAGATTTTGAAATGGATTTAGCCATCCTAGACATGAAAAGTATTCTTGATATTGGTGATCAAAATGTTTGGAACTTGCTTAAGAGAAACATGTTCCCTTCCCTCAGTTTCGGACATGTCACTGAACTTAAAGAAAGAGACTAGATTGTTATTGCGGGATGGCCTGGATCATGTAACGAGATTTTTTTTACTTTTGGAAGTTTAAGTACTATAGATTGCTTCTATGGAAGCGAACGTCGATATCGAACCGATGCCGCAAATAATCCTGGAGTCTCGGGTGCACCTGTGTTCCACGACGCACTTGTGGTTGGTGTTTCTTTAGATCAGGTGATGTTGGTTGTATGTCCATCACAAGCTAAACAAAATGGTAGTCTCTTTATACCATCAGAAGACATCGTCACTTTCATACACAAGTATGCTCCAACAATGCCCGCAAATATTAGAGAAAGTTTAGAACAAGCATGCCCTTAAGTCACCAAAGTTGTGTCATATAGTCTAGTAGATTTGAGTGACGAATGGTTGTGCTTGTTTTGATTTGCGAAGACTCAATATTGTTAATTATTTCTAAATCGTTTATTGAGTAGAATCGAAAGATATTATTATTATTATTGCATAAGATTATTTCGAGTTTGGTTAATGATTAATGGATTGATTTATCAACTAAAATACCATGTGGTAATCTCATTATATATTATTCTAAGTGGGAGATAGCCATATAATATAAAATATGACATTAGATATGGAAAACAACCATGTAAGATAAAATATGCCATTAGCTATTCTAGTTGTATATCAAAAGCGTTAACAGGTGAATACTTATATGGTTAAATTAATTTTTCAACATGTCCCCTTGAAGATTTATTGAAAAAATGAATAGTAAGTTTAAGAAATATAAAAAATTATTTGTTCATTTATCAATACAATTTTCATTTAAAATGGATTCTTACATCCTACATTTAATTTATTGAGTTTAATAATTATATAAAAAAAAGTCATTATTTATATATCAATAGAATTTACATTCAAAAAGGGTATTTTACATAAATTTAGTTTATTAATTTATTATAACATAATATGTATAAGCTACTTCAGTTTTAAAAAATCTCATCTAAGTATTTGTTATGTATAATTTATAGGGCAATTTACAGATAAGTCCCTTGGTAATAATTTTTAAACATTTAAGGACAGTTTACTATTAGGTCCACTTGTTATAGCACTAGCGTGGATTTCTACAAAAAAAGAATTAGTGGACTTAAGTGTTTAAAATTTGTCAAAATTCGTTTAGTGTTTAAAATTTATTTGTGAGGGAACTAAGAGTATTTTCTCCTAATTTATATTATTATATCACATTATATACAAAACTATAGTACACACTACCCATTACAACAACGCTTGCACATCAATCACTCATACCAATAATGCAGACTTAAAGCAGACTCAACGTCTAGCTAATAATTTGAGAACAACTGTGATCCTCAAAGTAAAATTTTATTATATTAAACCAATGCCATTATCCCATCAGCATTACGGTCATTTACATCATGCTCCAGCTTTGATAAAAATTTGGCAATGAGAGAAGTTATAAACTAATGCAAAAATATTCCCAACTTAATGCTATGTAACATTATTGTTGGAAAAATTGTAATATTACGTAAAAAATAAAAGAGAAAATAAATAATATGGAAAATGATGTATCAATTCATGAAATATGTATCAATTCATAATTAGACATAACTCTTAAAAAAATTCTATTCATGAACCAACGTAACCATTAGTATTATGTCCATTCATGAAAATATACAAATTAGTTTCGAAAAAGGAGAACATTCCACCATTTTTAGTAATCCTTTTTGTGAGATTATTCTCTTATTTATCAATTTATTCAATCAATTTTTGCTATTGTTAGTGGGAATCCTTTAGTATTGCTAAATAAAGATTTCATTGGATTATTGTATCTTGGAAGTAATTTGGATAGTAAACTCTTATAGTGGGGACAAATAAAACCTTAAGGAAAGTGATTCTTCATGCCTCAATCCACCACAAATTTATGTTTCAATATTTATCTCCTTCAATCTAAGATTTTATTTTCGAGGCCAAGAAGAATGTGGAATTTTCAAGCGGTGAATCACAAAACAATCCAAATAATACTATTTTATGTTATTCAATGGCAAATTTAGAATTTGTGATTTCGAAATTTCAGCACATGATTTATTAAAAATGTTTTTTAAAGGTACGCATTACACAACTTTATTTATAATATGGTTATAAGAAATATACAAAGGAACGAGACACTCTTGGTTTTGTTTGAGGGATATAATATTAGTATATTTTATGTATAAACCTATATATTTTAAATGGGTTTGAATTTGTTGGATTTTGGTGATTCACATAAATAAAATTATAAATGCAAGTATATTTAAAGAGTGAAGTTCTGTAATAGAAAATGTATGTTTTTCAACAAATTCTATTACAATAAAAGGCTAGCCAACGTAAATGAAATAGAGATACTAATGGTGTCCATTATTAGAATCCTTTAATGCGGGTGGGACTTTTGCCAAACTTCTTCGTAAAATTTGTTGAGTCGGGCGAGTCGCTCCTTTTGAAGATTGATCACGTGTTCTAGCACCGGTAACCAGTCGAGTGCCTCAGCCTTGTCAAGAATATTTTCATACCGACAAAAAGTTTGGAATTACATTACATTCTTCTAAAATCGCATTAGCAGGGATATTGGGTGTTGGTATTGAAGAAGGGTATATATTGTTACCAGACGCGGTGACATAATATTCGTCTGTCCTTGGAGAAATTGGATCATAATTCAATTCCGAATTTGACACCATGAGAGGTTCTACACTAGAGTCACTTGATATTTGAATTATATTTGTCATTGGGTATATTTTCTTGTGATGAATAATTTTTTTGGTATTTAAAGTTCATATAGTAATCTATTTATATATTTTGGAAAGTTAGTTTTTTTTAATGGTCAAAACCGTTGTGCATAAACTAAACTTTACACAAAAAAAGTGTCCTTTCATTTATAACTGCCAAAACTATTATCTATATAGCCACCAAAAAGAATGTGGCTATATACATAGTCATTAAATTTTGATAAAAATGATTCAGAACCGAGCGGTTTAACAGCTGCTTTAAAGATGGTATAATCTAATCATAAATTCATTAAAGACTTTATTGTGATTATGAGATTGAGTTTAAATAAGACGATTGTGTCCTAGGATGACAAGGTGAAATCACTCCACATATATGTACGAAAGCTTGAACTAACATGATGTGTCAATGGTATAAAATTGCATTGAAAAATTGATTATTAATAAGATACATCATTTGATGTAATATTATTGATATTTAGATAAGGTATTTATCTAATTCGGTGCAAGTATTGTTATAAGAAATTTTTAATTAAATTAATAGGTTGGCAAGATGTTAGTTGGATACCAACTAATGAAAACACAAATCAATATTAAAAAAGATATGGAAGAACAAAACCATCGAAAATATTTGGTATGAAAATGAGAAATGTCAAGTTTATTCTCATAAATGATAATAATGGAATAGGTTATGTGGTGTTGATGACCATTTCAATAATACTAGAAATATGGGTGTGCCTATCTAAAGACAACGATCATTATAAAGGATAGGAACAAGGCCTATGGACGTATATTATTTGGTTATGTAAGTCAAAGCAATAGAATGGCTGTGAAATATATTATTGTGGCCACAATGGGGGGTGTCTATTTCTTTGTAATGTGGTAATAATATAATTTGTTGAGAGTATACAAATTTTATAATATAGACATGTTAATTTAATACATAATGTCAAATAACATTTAAATGACACCATTGATATTGTTTATGTCAAGTTAAGCAAGAACTTAACATATATTTGACTAAAGGAATCTGAAGAGATTTAGTAAATAATGCATCTAGTGGAATGAGACTGAAATCCTTAAAAATCACCAGTAATGGTAACCCAACTTTTTAATAAAACTACCACCATTCCAAATTTTAATGGGTAAAAACAAGTTATTGATAAGTCATTGTTTGTGCACTGAAATTATTATATTGTCCCATCCAGGATGTTCAGTGCAAATTACTACGATCTTAGGATGAGTTATAAACTCTTAATAAAGTTCAAATATATGGGGTTTATGTCTAAAGTAGAAAGGACATGTAAAGAACTTTACCTATGTAAACATAAGAAGTGGTGTCATTTTTGGCAAGAGCGTAGGTTTACTCTTGTAAATGTTCATGAGACCAAGATAGAGAACAATGACATAACAATGATGACTTATATAAGTACATCTCATAGAAGCTAGGATATCTCATGTGTGATGTATTTTCGGTGTTAACGTATTTAGGCAAGGTTTAGTGCATAGAACACCTATGACTTAGTTTTCACTTTGAAATTCACTCACTAATTGAAGGTTTAAATCAAAAGACACCTTCTGGTATTCATGAGTATATCAAATGAAGTAAATTGACGAATTATTACAATATAGTGGGGGAATGTTGGAGAAATTATAATATTCCGCAGAAAATAAAAGAGAAAATAAATAATACGGAAAAGGATCTGTCAATTCATAAGATATTTGCCAATTCATAAATAGATAAAACCCTTAAAAATATGCCTATTCATAAGCCAACATAACCATTTGTATAATGTACATTCATGAAAAGACACAAATTAATCTATAAAAAGGAGAACATTCAACCATTTTAATATAATAACCCTCACTTTTGAGTAATTTATTTTATATTAATTTGCCATGAGAGGTAATTATATAAAATATTGGATAATGGGGTAAATATTGTTTTAAGTGAATTAAAAGATGATATTTTAAAGATTTTTGCATATTCACTGTTATGTGAATGTAAATAGCATTATGTTACGATTTATGATGTCGTTGTGCTTTAAACGACATTTATGGTTTAAATGAAGTTGGAACTTGAAATGATTCATATTGTCCTGGATGCCAATTTAGAGGGCACAATTAGTCCCGAAATAGTTGAGATAGTCAAAATAAGTGTCATACTGTACTTTGGGTTTCGGGTACTTTTATCAGGTTATGACTTAATTATGTAGTTACGAGTCATTTTAATGGTGTATTAACATTTAAAGATGGGAATTAATGCTGAAGGCACGATTAAGTCTTACAACCCCTTTTATTTCTCAAGTGTATTCTTACTAAACCTAGAAAGAAAGAGAGAGAAAGAGAATTTGGGGAAAAGAAGATAAAGAAGAAGAAAAGGAAGAGAATTGAAGATTGAAGCTTAGATTTGTTGCTACCGAAAGAAAATCTGAGATTACAACCTTAAGGCAAGTTTCTTACTTGCTATTATATAATTTAATGTGAATAATTTGTTCTGATAGTTGTGTTGTTGAAGAATTAGAACAAATAGTAGGGTTTGATAAATATTGATGTTTAACCCTTGGATCTTGTGGTTTGTATGATTTAAGTTGATCATGATATGACACCCCGACTAATTAAACACCGGGTAGCTACTCCTTTATAAAATTAATTCAAAATGCCAAGTTGGCTCAGTTAATAGCATCACTGTCGAAAACATTTTAAAGATTACTAACCACCTAGTATTTAAAAAGTAAGTGCCAAATTTTATTAAATCTGATTAACATGCAACAAAAGTAATGAAGAAATAAATAACACCATTCACCATACTGAAAAGAAATGAATAACCATCACATTAGAGTAAATAAAGTCTGGAGGAAACCCCTCACTACAATCCCATACAGAAATAAATAACTGAAACTGAAATACTACATGCTAAAGTCTGAAAACTGAAATGTAAAAGATGCTCTAAATAGGAATGGGCAACATGCCCTACAACTGATAGATAGATCGTGACTCTGGAATCCAAAAGATAGAAGCGTCTATGAGCAAATCCCTGTAGCTTCCACAAACAGCTACAGCTCGTCACCTGAATGAGTACCTATGCTTGGTGTCCTTGTGGCTGGGCACCTAAAATGGTTTTACAAGAAAAAGAGATTTGAAGAAGCAAACGGGTCAGAGCCCGAATGTGTTATATTTTAAAAACCTGCAAGTGCTTTAAAAACATTTAAAACATTAAATGCAAAATACATGTTAGGACGTACACTGGCATGATATTCTCACCTCTCGTCTAACTGTGCACTCCTAACGTAAGTACCCATCCATAACTACCCTTTCCACTAGCTACGAGACAACGTAAACTAGCTAGACAACCAAAGGTTCTACCCATTTACTCGGTTAATTTAACATAACAACGCTCGTAATTTAATAGAGGTTTAACGTAAACTCAGTTACTACGCATACCATTGATATAACTAACAGCTAACTCATATATAACTCGAAACAATACCGTAATATTTTTACAACATTAACATGAGGATTCCCATTAATATAACGTATATTATTCATCTCATAAATATACAATACAAGCACCCCGCAATCTAAGCTGTAGTGCACA
Organism: Sambucus nigra; assembly: GCA_949130495.1. NCBI lineage: Eukaryota > Viridiplantae > Streptophyta > Magnoliopsida > Dipsacales > Adoxaceae > Sambucus > Sambucus nigra. The sequence goes on from OX422223.1 coordinate 429,454,667, forward strand.
CATACTCTGCTATCCATCCCGGTACATCACGTACATAAGGATCACATATTCCGAATCTCTCAGGAATAGTTTACCGATAATAACATCACAAATATTGGAGGCGAACACAGTCACCATCACATGGGTCACGCACATACCTACGCTCCCATGGTCAGCGGACTTATTAATATCACAATAAGTCTTTCAATGACCTATGTTCATCAAGGTACCAGTCTATATCCCCCCCGTAGGCACACAAGGATTAGAGGGTCCTAAGCGAACGAAACCTCCCGTGATAGCAAGTATGGTAGGTATGTCATACATACAATCCATATATCAATACTAAGTAAACACACTTCTTAGTAATACCGTATTATATTCGTAGTACATATTGCACTCTCGTACTAACTAATTATCACAACTTATTTTATTCCGGTTCATAATTATACGCGCTATAATTCATCCTCACATCGTAGTAGACACTCACGTCTCAACCCAAATGATTCATTGAATATAACTCTCGTATATGATTTACTCATCCCAACAACCCAAAAGTCCCAAATAAGTCACTATATCATCAAAGGGATGCTAACTCTACCCTTGAACCATCTCCCGGAACTCCAAAAGTCAAAACAGTCCAAAAAGGGTCAAACTGTCAACTCGTTAGAAGTCTCGTTCGAACGAGGCTTCGAACGAGTTTGGACTGTCAGGTCGTTAGAAGTCTCGTTCGAACGAGGCTGTTCGAACGAGATCCCAGTTCGTTCGAACGAACTGACCCTTCTAACGATATCTCGTTCGAACGAGATATCGAACGAAAATCCTACTCGTTAATAACGACTGGTCAACTCGTTAGAAGCTCGTTCGAACGACCTGGGGGTTGCTTCTAACGAGATGCCAGTTTCGGCCCAGAATTTCCCAAAAATCGTTTTTCACCATATTTACTCCTCAAACCTCTTCTAAAATTCGTTCCCACAATATATTGAGTTCTCTAAACATCCTCAAACATGTTAAGGGGTTATACTAACATCATTAAAGGGTTTGATATCATCTAAACATCATTAAATCACAATTTCCACACTAATTCCCAATTTTCTTCAAGAACATAAACCCTAACTTTTTCTCATCATAAATTCCCAGATTTTAATTCGTTTATACATCACCTAGATATGAAATATCCGAAATTAAATCTCCCAACAATGTTTCTACATGCAAACCTATCCCAACATTCAATAACACTTCAAATTTCATGGGTTTTCTTTTAATCTTTCAAGAACAATTAAGATTCTTCAATTTCTAACATGGAAAAGACATTCTCAGTAATTAAATGGAAATAAAGTCACTTGCCTTGGTTTGATTTCTGAATTTGGTGTGGATTCGGTGTAGAATTTCTGCAGAATCTCTCTCTCTCTCTCCTTCTCCAAGCTTTCTTCTCCAAAAGGCTATGGTGGCTAGGGTTTGCTTTGGGGAAACTTATGAAACCTAATTTCAATAAACCTCCGTAGCTTGTTGGGTTAATAAGGGTTGGTTGGGGTCAATCCTTATCAGATTACAACTCTCAATTTTCGTCACTTTTAATTACCCAAAAATACCAAATTACTAAAATACCCTTTAAGTTACCGGTATGGTCTAAAATTACCCCGGGATCCAAACTATACCCCCGGCTAGTGTTTTCTGACTATCTCGACCCTTCCGGACGCGTTGGCGCACTCAAAACGACCATACGGATTATCGATTTTTATTTCACTTTTATTAACAAAATATTATACCGTGACGCGGCGGTCCCTCGCGTCTCAACAAAATTTCCAAATTGCCGTATATAAATCTCACGACAAATTTTATAATACCAAATACATATATAATCATATATGTACATAAACAAATACCAAATCGCATCATATTAGTATTTATAACCCGGATTAATTTCCAATTAATACGCATTTAATTAATTAATCCCAAAAATAAATATAGCCAAAAGTACGGGGTATTACATACTTCCCCCCTAATAACTGAATTTCGTCCCGAAATTCGAAACTAGAAAGTACCTGCTAAAAATAACTCTGGATAACATTCGCGCATCTCATCCTCGCGCTCCCATGTGGATTCCTCGACATTGTGATGTCGCCACTGAACACGCACTAACGGGACTATCTTTGACCGTAGTTTCCTCTCGCTTCGGTCCAAAATAGCAATCGGCCCTTCCTCATAAGAGCTATCCGGCTGGAGATCGATGTCCTCCACAGCAATGTGTGAATGAGCCAAATCATCCCTAAGGTATTTCCTCAGCGAGGAAATATGGAACACGTCGTGAATCCGATGCAAATGCTCCGGTAACCCGAGTCTATACGCAACCGGTCCGATCCGCTCAATAATAGGAAACGGCCCCACATACCTCGGTGCCAACTTCCCCTTCTTCCCAAAACGCATAATCCCCTTCATAGGAGATACCCTGAGCAAAACCTGGTCCCCCACTTGGAACTCCCTGAAAAATCTCTTCGCATCAGCATAACTCTTCTGCCTGTCTTGAGCTACCCGAATGCGACTCCGAATCAACTCAATCCTTGCCGAAGTATCCTGGATCACTTCTGGCCCAAGTAGTTTGTTGTCCCCCACTTCTAACCAACATGCTGGGGAACGACAAGGCCTACCGTACAATGCCTCAAACGGAGCCATGCCAATCGTGAACTGATAGGAGTTGTTGTAAGCAAACTCCACCAGTGGAAGGTACTGCTCCCATCCACCCCCGAAGTCAATAATGCACATGCGTAGCATGTCCTCCAACATCTGATTGGTGCGTTCTGTCTGCCCATCGGTCTGCGGATGATAAGCTGTACTCAACCGCAATTCTGTGCCCATGGCCTCCTGGAAACTTTCCCAAAACCGCGAAACAAATATCTTGTCTCTGTCAGACACGATATTCAGGGGCACACCGTGAAGTCTCACAATCTCTGAAATGAAGAGCTGGGCATACTGTCCCGCAGTGTAATCAGTCCTAACGGGTAAAAAGTGAGCGACCTTGGACAACCTGTCCACAATTACCCAAACGGAGTCGTGACCCCTCTGCGACGTAGGCAACCCCGTGACAAAATCCATGGATATGCTCTCCCACATCCACACCGGAACCTCCAACGGTTGTAGCAATCCTGCTGCTCTCTGATGGTCCACTTTGACAAGCTGACAAGTGGCGCATTTCGAAACAAACTCAGCGATATCTCTCTTCATACCGCTCCACCAATACTGCCGTCTCATGTCTTGGTACATTTTGTCCCCTCCAGGATGTACCGCGAACCGTGAGCCGTGCGACTCTGCCATCACCTCGTGCCGCAATTCTTCCCCTTCCGGGACTACCAATCTCCCATTGAAGCGTAATCCCCCATCTGAGCTAACGGTATAGGATTCAGCTCCCTCAGTTAGCAATCGAACTATCTTCTCCTGACAGAATGAGTCATTAGCCTGTGCCCGTACTACCTTCGTAAGAATCTGCGGTGTAACGGTCATCACAAACATGAAAGATCGGGCCACTGCATCCTGGTGTCCCAATTCCTTCCATTTAGCTTTCCACACCTCTGCCACCTCATCTGCTGGCCTACGGCTCAACGCGTCTGCTACTACGTTAGCCTTACCCGGGTGGTACTGGATGTCGAACTCGTAGTCCTTCACAAATTCAAGCCACCTACGCTGCCGCATATTCAGTTCCTTCTGCGTGAACAGATACTGTAGTGACTTGTGATCCGTGAACAGCTGAAACTTCTCCCCCAAAAGATAGTGCCTCCAAATCCGTAAGGCAAATACCACTGCCGCCAACTCCAAATCATGTGTGGGGTAATTCTTCTCATGAGGCTTAAGCTTACGGGAAGCATAAGCTATGGCCTGTCTCTCCTGCTGCAATACACCTCCAAGCCCTTGCAAAGACGCGTCGGTGTAAACCAAATACTCAACTCCCAGTCTTGGCAATGCTAACACAGGTGCTGAGGTCAATTTGTCCTTCAATTCATCGAATGCCAACTGACAGGCATCACTCCAGATGTATGGCACACCCTTACGAGTAAGATGTGTCAAAGGTCCTGCTATCTCCGAGAATCCCCGAATAAATCTCCTGTAGTATCCTGCTAGACCCAAGAAACTACGAATCTCCGTTGGTGTCGTGGGCTGTCCCCACTCCCTCACCGCTGATACCTTTCCCAGATCGACAGATATTCCCTGATCGGAAATAATGTGACCCAAGAACTGTACTTCCTTCAGCCAAAACCCGCACTTCTCATATTTTGCATACAACTCGTTCTGACGAAGTGTCTGCAAAACTTGCCTCAAATGCTCGGCGTGCTCCTCCTCTGTCTGAGAGTAAACCAGAATATCATCAATGAAGACAATGACAAACTGATCTAAGAAGTCTCGGAACACTCTGTTCATCAAGTCCATAAACACTGCTGGAGCGTTGGTTAAGCCGAAAGGCATAACCCGAAACTCGTAAGAACCATATCTCGACAAGAACGCAGCCTTCGAGACATCCTCCTCCCTGATACGCAACTGATGGTAACCTGACCTCAAGTCAATCTTCGAGAAGAAAGAAGCTCCTCTCAACTGGTCGAATAAGTCATCGATTCGAGGCAACGGATACTTATTCCGTATCGTGACCTTATTCAACTCTCGGTAGTCCACGCACAATCTCAGTGAACCATCCCTCTTCTTCACAAACAAAACTGGAGCGCCCCAAGGTGAGGTACTCCTGCGAATAAAGCCCTGCCCTAACAGCTACTCTATCTGATCCCGTAACTCTCGCATCTCAGCTGGAGCCATACGGTACGGTGCACGTGCTATAGGTCTCGTACCCGGTAGCAAATCAATAACGAAGTCTATCTCTCGACTGGGTGGTAAGCCTGGTATCTCCTGAAACACATCCGAATACTCCCTGACAACCGGGATCGAATCTAAAGGAATAACAACCTCCTTAGAGGTATCCTCCTCTAAGTAATACAGATGAGCGGTCGATCCTCCCTCTGGGCGAGGCATCGCCACTACAAACATCTCTTGCCCCGGAATGGCAAAAACAATGCTCCCGCTGAAGCAATCAATCATGGCCCTATATGCTACGAGCCAATCCATACCAATGATCACATCGTGAACATGCATGTCTAATACTAACATGTCTGCAGGCAATACCAAACTTCCAACCTCTACCCCGACTCCCCGGCATATAAAGAAAATAAGTGACCCACTCCCCAATGGTGAGTCGACACACGTCACTGTGCTCTCTGCCGTAGCTAACAATCCTAAAGCTTTCGCGAAGTGTGTAGCAATAAAACAGTGTGTAGCACCCGTATCAAATAACACCCGACCCATAGTGCCATGGATAGGAAACGTACCCTCGATCGCGGGCGGTGCCTGTGGAACTGCAGCCTGGTGAACGTTGTAGACACGTCTATACTGTAGCTGCCCCTGCTGAGCTGGGACTGCTGGAATGGGTGGCAATGCTGCCATCTGTGGCGGTGCAGGAAGAGCGGCGGGAAACATAGGTCTCTGTGGCTCCTGGCGAGCACCCTGCTGCTGCTGCTGTGGGGCCCTGCCCCTATCAGGACAATCCTGCTTCTTATGGCCAGTCTTGCCACAAGTAAAGCACTTCCCTGGGAAATTCCCTCCCCTCTGCCCCTGCTGTCCCCGGCCCTGGTGGCCGTTACCATTCCTCCCTTGGCCCTGCTGGCCCTGATGGAACTGCTGCCCATTCTGTCCCTGTTGGCCCTGCTGGCCGTTTGGACCCTGATGGCCCTGGCGGAAACCTCCCTGTCCCTGCCTGTAGTTCCCTGACCGGAACCTCTTGTTATCCCCCTGCTGGGAGCCCTGCTCAGTCTGTCTCTGCCCCTGACCCGATTGTGCCCCAATGGCACCATGTCCTCCGGTCCTGCCCTGATGGCTAGACTCTCCCGACCGCTTGCCCTCGGCCATGTGAAAACGGTGGTCCTGGCAGTGCAATAACGCAGCGTTAACCACATCAGAATATGTGGCCAACGATAGGTTCCCTAGCAGATGCTGGCGGATCCTCCAATTCAACCCATCAGTGAACTTCTCTATCTTTTTCTTCTCTGTTGGAATCTCGTCTGGAACGATATTCAACAGGTTAGTGAACTCGGCCTCATACTCGGCCACTGTCTTGCCCTCCTGCTTCAAACTCATCAGCTTCCTCCTCATCTCTGTATGAACTGCGGACGGAAAATACTTGCGGTCGAACCGCACCCAGAACTCCTGTATCGTGAGGGTATCCCTCTCCTCTGCGGTGGTAATAGACTCCCACCACTGTAGCGCAGATCCAACTAGCTTGAAAGTAGCTAGCACCTGCTTCTGAACATCTGTGCACTCATGCATCCTCAAATGCCTCTGCATGTCCTTCCTCCACTGGCTCGAGACCACTACATCTGAGCTTCCAGCAAACTCTGGCGGATGCGCTTTTTGAAAAGCGTCTCGTACACGCTCCCAAGAAGACGGGAATGCATTAACCTGTACTGGCGCGGCAACCGGCGCCTGCGGTGGTGCCTGCTGAATCACGGCAATCGCAGCATTTACCGCTTGGGCTACTATAGCAGCAACCTCAGCGGCGTTCAACATGCCCTGAACTGGAGCGGGCTGTGGTTCGGGCGTGGCATTCCTGGGAACTCGTCGTGCACGTCGTGGAGGCATCTGAAATAAGAACAAAGTTTATAAGTTCACGGTTTATAAACTTAACATAGCTGAAGAACGAAGCATATACAAAAGAATACAACAGTCCTAAAATATAGGGCTCTATATCAAAGAAACGTAGCGGAAACATAATAGCCGTACAGATCCTAAAGGACACTAGAACCTGATGCTCTGATACCACCTATGACACCCCGACTAATTAAACACCGGGTAGCTACTCCTTTATAAAATTAATTCAAAATGCCAAGTTGGCTCAGTTAATAGCATCACTGTCGAAAACATTTTAAAGATTACTAACCACCTAGTATTTAAAAAGTAAGTGCCAAATTTTATTAAATCTGATTAACATGCAACAAAAGTAATGAAGAAATAAATAACACCATTCACCATACTGAAAAGAAATGAATAACCATCACAATAGAGTAAATAAAGTCTGGAGGAAACCCCTCACTACAATCCCATACAGAAATAAATAACTGAAACTGAAATACTACATGCTAAAGTCTGAAAACTGAAATGTAAAAGATGCTCTAAATAGGAATGGGCAACATGCCCTACAACTGATAGATATATCGTGACTCTGGAATCCAAAAGATAGAAGCGTCTATGAGCAAATCCCTGTAGCTTCCACAAACAGCTACAACTCGTCACCTGAATGAGTACCTATGCTTGGTGTCCTTGTGGCTGGGCACCTAAAATGGTTTTACAAGAAAAAGAGATTTGAAGAAGCAAACGGGTCAGAGCCCGAATGTGTTATATTTTAAAAACCTGCAAGTGCTTTAAAAACATTTAAAACATTAAATGCAAAATACATGTTAGGACGTACACTGGCATGATATTCTCACCTCTCGTCTAACTGTGCACTCCTAACGTAAGTACCCATCCATAACTACCCTTTCCACTAGCTAAGAGACAACGTAAACTAGCTAGACAACCAAAGGTTCTACCCATTTACTCGGTTAATTTAACATAACAACGCTCGTAATTTAATAGAGGTTTAACGTAAACTCAGTTACTACGCATACCATTGATATAACTAACAGCTAACTCATATATAACTCGAAACAATACCGTAATATTTTTACAACATTAACATGAGGATTCCCATTAATATAACGTATATTATTCATCTCATAAATATACAATACAAGCACCCCGCAATCTAAGCTGTAGTGCACACATACTCTGCTATCCATCCCGGTACATCACGTACATAAGGATCACATATTCCGAATATCTCAGGAATAGTTTACCGATAATAACATCACAAATATTGAAGGCGAACACAGTCACCATCACATGGGTCACGCACATACCTACGCTCCCATGGTCAGCGTACTTATTAATATCACAATAAGTCTTTCAATGACCTATGTTCATCAAGGTACCAGTCTATATCCCCCCCGTAGGCACACAAGGATTAGAGGGTCCTAAGCGAACGAAACCTCCCGTGATAACAAGTATGGTAGGTATGTCATACATACAATCCATATATCAATACTAAGTAAACACACTTCTTAGTAATACCGTATTATATTCGTAGTACATATTGCACTCTCGTACTAACTAATTATCACAACTTATTTTATTCCGGTTCATAATTATACGCGCTATAATTCATCCTCACATCGTAGTAGACACTCACGTCTCAACCCAAATGATTCATTGAATATAACTCTCGTATATGATTTACTCATCCCAACAACCCAAAAGTCCCAAATAAGTCACTATATCATCAAAGGGATGCTAACTCTACCCTTGAACCATCTCCCGGAACTCCAAAAGTCAAAACAGTCCAAAAAGGGTCAAACTGTCAACTCGTTAGAAGTCTCGTTCGAACGAGGCTTCGAACGAGTTTGGACTGTCAGGTCGTTAGAAGTCTCGTTCGAACGAGGCTGTTCGAACGAGATCCCAGTTCGTTCGAACGAACTGACCCTTCTAACGATATCTCATTCGAACGAGATATCGAACGAAAATCCTACTCGTTAATAACGACTGGTCAACTCGTTAGAAGCTCGTTCGAACGACCTGGGGGTTGCTTCTAACGAGATGCCAGTTTCGGCCCAGAATTTCCCAAAAATCGTTTTTCACCATATTTACTCCTCAAACCTCTTCTAAAATTCGTTCCCACAATATATTGAGTTCTCTAAACATCCTCAAACATGTTAAGGGGTTATACTAACATCATTAAAGGGTTTGATATCATCTAAACATCATTAAATCACAATTTCCACACTAATTCCCAATTTTCTTCAAGAACATAAACCCTAACTTTTTCTCATCATAAATTCCCAGATTTTAATTCGTTTATACATCACCTAGATATGAAATATCCGAAATTAAATCTCCCAACAATGTTTCTACATGCAAACCTATCCCAACATTCAATAACACTTCAAATTTCATGGGTTTTCTTTTAATCTTTCAAGAACAATTAAGATTCTTCAATTTCTAACATGGAAAAGACATTCTCAGTAATTAAATGGAAATAAAGTCACTTGCCTTGGTTTGATTTCTGAATTTGGTGTGGATTCGGTGTAGAATTTCTGCAGAATCTCTCTCTCTCTCTCCTTCTCCAAGCTTTCTTCTCCAAAAGGCTATGGTGGCTAGGGTTTGCTTTGGTGAAACTTATGAAACCTAATTTCAATAAACCTCCGTAGCTTGTTGGGTTAATAAGGGTTGGTTGGGGTCAATCCTTATCAGATTACAACTCTCAATTTTCGTCACTTTTAATTACCCAAAAATACCAAATTACTAAAATACCCTTTAAGTTACCGGTATGGTCTAAAATTACCCCGGGATCCAAACTATACCCCCGGCTAGTGTTTTCTGACTATCTCGACCCTTCCGGACGCGTTGGCGCACTCAAAACGACCATACGGATTATCGATTTTTATTTCACTTTTATTAACAAAATATTATACCGTGACGCGGCGGTCCCTCGCGTCTCAACAAAATTTCCAAATTGCCGTATATAAATCTCACGACAAATTTTATAATACCAAATACATATATAATCATATATGTACATAAACAAATACCAAATCGCATCATATTAGTATTTATAACCCGGATTAATTTCCAATTAATACGCATTTAATTAATTAATCCCAAAAATAAATATAGCTAAAAGTACGGGGTATTACACATGAGAGTTTGTTGTGGTGTAGAGAGGTTGTGGTTGTGTTATTAGTAGATGAGAATGAAGGACGTGTAAGAAGAAGTGGTTTACGTTTTGGATTTGGAATTACAGAAGAAGAGAAAATTGTGGGTCTGCTAAGCGCGGTCGACCTCGGTCCCAGGACCGGTCAACCGGGACTTTAGGTGAAAGCCTACTACTTTCTTATACAAGTATAAAATTAGAGCGCGGTCGATCTCGGTCGATTGGGCTTCCCAAATTGAGCCTACTGCATTCTTTTGTAGAAAAAACCATTGAGGCGCGATCGACCGCGGTCCCATGACCGGTCGATCGGTCCCCTGTTTTTCACCCTTAAATGCTTAGTTTCTTGTAGCCTCTTTCTTTTAAGAGAGGGACTTAGGAACCTTCTTGAATGAAGTAAAACTAGATAAATTAGAGTCTAGTAGTAGGGTATCTAAGAGCCTAAGTTATAAATGAGAGTTGGGACTTAGATTAGGAACTAATTAAGATAGTTAAAATAAACGTAGATAAATGATTCCCTTATAGAATGAGTTAGTAGGTCTAAAGGGAAATAGAGCAATTTAATGTGGACTTCTAGAATTGGGTTGAAGTCATATCATACATTATGGTTTGAGGAATGAATGTTTATTCATGGAGATTTGTAATGGAGAAAATTAAACATTGAGGTTTGTAACGATGGCCTTAAATGCTTAGGGCTCCGGATAAAATGTAATGTATGTTTTAAAATGATATCGAATTGTGAATCATAATTTGTATATACACACCTTTCGAAATGCTATCATAAGGGAGGTTACACGCATGAGGTGAAGTCCCCTGGCTAGTGAATGCAGGGTGAATATAGTCCTCGGCCATAGGACCAGTTGTTATATATATTATATGATTGTTGTTCGAAGTGAGGTAATTCCGGGTGTGGTTGTGACTCACTGTCGAAGGTATATGGCCGCTTCTGAACGTCACGTGATATAGGATGCCCAGGTTGTCTTGGTGATAGGTCCTGGAAGATGATAGATATTTAGGGGCGCGTCCAGTGGGGAAACTCGGAAGGACGGTCTTAGAATCGTTATATGTTGTGTAATATAACTATTCTTATTAAAGTGGAATCTTATTGGTGATACGACACTTTCTGAAATAAATTTCTTTGAATACGCTTCCTAATGAGAAAAGGAACGGTGAAATGAAATTATGTAAAAAGGAAATGGAATCTCTATGAGTAATATATAATCAATATTCTTCGGCATAATTGAATTGTGATCATTATTATTGATATTGCTTTAGGTTATGCTTTTAGATTGAGAAATTAGATTCCTTATCATTACTTATGGTGAATGAAATAAGTTTATTCTTGATGATTTAATTGTTCATAACTGTCATGCATGTTATTCACATGGTGATCATATCAAACTGGGCCCTGACCCGTTTATATCTTTTTGTTTTGCATGAATCTTATATTCGACCAGGTGTTCCGCCGTAAGGATGCCCGTATTGACTTTTCTATTCCAGTGTCCTGGAGTTGTAACACTTTGCGGATGTTATGGGATATTTGATATAGACACTTCCATCCATTTTTGTATTCTAGTTACGATCGGTTGCGCATTCGGGCGTGTTACCCAAGTTTGTACTTGTATTATATATGTGATATTGTACTTTAATACTCGGTGTAACCTAATTGTATATGTCTGTTGACCGACAGTTTATTCGGTTATTTTGTTATATGTAGTTGCCGATTTAATATTTGTCTTTATTTGTATCCACCTTCTTTTCAATTGGATTGTTTAAACATTTTTTTTTACTTACAAATAAAATTTTGACAATCTGTTTTCTAAAATAATTGGTGGTTATCTCGTATACTTATTGTATTACTGTGATGCTAACAATGGACCATCTATGATTCCTGTTATTATTGGAGTATCGGGATGGCCACCTCTTATTTTAATAAGCGGGGTGTCACAGATGGTATCAGAGCATCAGGTTTTAGAGTCTTTAGGATCTATGCGTACTTGTCACATTCTACCGTAGCGTTCTTTGATATAGAGCCTTATTGTTAGGATTGTTTTGTTTGTCGATGTTTGCGATCTTCTGCTAAGATAAATTGTTCTTAATTATATTCCAATTCAGTTATTTCTTCGTCTCAGATGCCGCCTAAGAGTGGTCGCCCTGCGAGAAGAAATAGAGTTGTACAAGAGGAGATAGGTCCTCCATCGCCACAATAAACTATAAATGCCGCTGAAGTAGCCAATATTATGGCCCAAGCAGTTAATGCTATGATGACTGCCGTGGTTCAGCAATTTCCCCAAGCCCAATAACCACGAGCTCCTGAGGTACAAGTCCCTGTGGGACCTTCTCCTTGGGAAAGACTCAGAGAATTCTTTTTAAAGGGTCATCCCCCAGAATTTTAGGGTGGTTCTAACGTGATTGTAACTAACCAATGGAAAAAGGATATGCAATGTCATCTTCACTTGATAGACTGCAGTGAAGAACGAAAGCAAATCCTTGCTACTTTTAAGCTAGTTGGAGCAGCCTTAAATTGGTGGGAGTCGATGACCACGCCGGAGAAAAGAGAGGCTATGACTATCACTGACTTTTGGGTTTTGTTTGATCGAAAATATTTTCCTCCGGCAGTCCAAAGAGAAATGAGGAGGAAGCTTCAAGATGTAATTCAAGGTGAACGTTCGGTGGCAGAGTATGAGGAGAAATTCACTCGTTTGGCTAGTTTTGTGCCGAATGAGGTAACTCCAGAGGAGAGGAGAATATCAAAGTTTATTGGAGTCTTACATTGGAGGATACGACAACACTTGCTGGGCAATCTAACCTTATAAACTTTTGAAGATGTGATGAATGCCGCGTTACTTCTTTGTCAAGATCATCGGTTGCATGTTCAAGGAAGTACGAAAGTTTTAGTTGTGGGTCAAGCAAGTAAGCCTAGAGGAAATGGTGCAGGAGGGGGAGCACTACCCTCATCCCAATCATCGGGAGGTGAGAAAAAGGAAAGGGATGCCCAACAAGGGGATTTGACCAAAAGACAGCGTTTCAGGGGATTTAATTTTAGTGGCAGTAATTTCAGGCATGGTCAAGGTGCCCAGCAACAGCAGAAGGTAGGTCAGGCAGGTCGGGGTAACAATGGGAGTCGAGGCCATCCGGGCCAAGGCTTTGGGCAGTTCAGAAATAATAGGGGCCGTAATCAGGAAAATATGGTGGGTCATTTCTTTCAATATGGGGAGCCAGGCCATTATAGGAAGGCGTGTCCGCAGTTGATTGGGGGATAGTTTTCTAGAATTCCACGGCATCAGCAAGCCCAGCTACCGCTTCCAATGCCCAATCCAGCCGTCCCTCCACAACAGGGATAACTACAGTATGGGCGTGTCTACCACATACAGGATGCTATGCTCCCGCCAGCGCCACCAGCTATTAAGGGTAAGTTTCCCATTCAGGGGCATAAAGGTCGTGTTGTTTGATACGGGTATGACTCAATTGTTTATTTATAGAAGTTTTGCTCAATCGACGGAGATAATTAAATCTGCAGAGAGTACTTTCACTAGTGTCGAATCTTCTATGGGTGATGGTTCGCTCATTTTCTTTGTTTGTAAACGAGTAGTAATAAATCTTGGTAACTTGTGTTTTGAGGCCGATTTTCTCATCCTTGATATGGTCGGGTATGATGTAATACTGGGTATGGATTGGTTAGTGAAGTATCGTGCGATTGTAAACTTCTATGGGAAAAGTATAGTTTTTGCCATTCCGGAGCAAGAGATGTTTTTAGTGGCTATGCCTCACTTAGAGGGAGGTTCTAGCACTTATTTGTATTGCATTACGGAGGAGACTTGTTATGATGTAGTCGTTTCCTTAGATTCAATTTCCGTTGTTAGAGAATTTATGGATGTTTTTCTAGAGATATCGGGTTTATCTCCAAGTAGGGAGATTGAGTTCGTGATTGATTTAGCACCGGGAACGCGACCGATTGCTAGAGCTCCATACCGTATGGCTCCTATTGAGATGAGGGAGTTAAGAGATCAGATTCAGAATTTGTTAGAGCAGGGGTTTATTAGGTGTAGTACGTCGCCATGTGGAGCTCCTGTATTGTTTGTGAAGAAAAGAGATGGCTCTCTCCGGTTGTGTATAGATTACCAGGACTTAAATAAAGTCACCATCAGGAACAAATACCCACTACCTTGGATTGATGATTTGTTCGATCAACTTAGGGGAGAGTCGTACTTCTCTAAAATAGATTTGAGGACTGGGTATCACCAGCTGCGGATACGAGAGCAAGACGTGTCCAAAACTGCGTTCCTAACTAGATATGGGTCCTATGAATTTTTGGTTATGCCTTTCGGGCTAACCAATGCCCCCGCAGTGTTTATGGACCTTATGAATAGAGTGTTTCGAGACTTCCTGGACTAGTTTATTATCGTGTTTATTGATGACATCTTAGTGTATTCTCAAATAGAAGACGAGCATGCTAAATCATTTATGGTTGGTCCTGCAGACGTTAAGGGAGCATCAATTGTATGCAAAATTTGAGAAGTGTGGTTTTTGGTCGCAGGAATTACAGTTTTTGGGTCACATTGTGACAGCTTAGGGTATTTCGGTAGACCCGAGTAAAGTTATTGCGGTGAGGGAATGGGGTCAACCCACGACACCTATCGAGATTCGTAGTTTTTTGGGTTTGGCTGGTTACTACCGCAAATTTATCAAGGGTTTTTACAAGATTGTTAGCCCTTTGATAAATTTAACTCGGAAGGGGGTGACGTTTATTTGGGATGATTCTTATCAGCTAGCTTTTGATGAGCTGAAAGATAAGTTGACTTCTGCTCTAGTACTTGCATTACCAATGCCAGGGTTAGAATATTTGGCCTTTATAGACGCGTCTCTGCAAGGGTTGGGAGGTGTGTTACAACAAGAGCATCGGGATATTACTTATGCTTCTCGTAAGCCAAAGCCCCATGAGAAGAATTATCCGGTTCATGATTTGGAACTTGCTGTAGTGGTTTTTGCCTTGAAGATTTGGAGACATTACCTCCTGGGGGAGAAATTTAGTCTTTTCACGGACCATAAATCGTTGCAATATTTATTTTCACAGAAGGATTTGAATATGAGACAACGTCGACGGTTAGAGTTTGTCAAAGACTACCAATTTGACATTCATTATCACCCAGGTAATGCGAATATAGTGGCGAATGTGTTGAGTTGGAAACCCGAGGGGGAGTTAGCAGCGGTATGAAAGGCTAAATGGAACGAGCTCAGGCAAGAAGACGTTGTTTCTAGGGCATTTATGTCGGTGTTGAACGTTACGCCTACTATAGTGGCAAGGGTTGTGGAAGCTCAAGAAAGGGACAAGAGTTATCAGGACCGTATACACCAATTATTAACCGAGGGAGCAAAATTCTACTCTATAAGTTCTGAGGGTGGGTTACGTTTCCACGGGAGACTTGTTGTCCTGGACGAAGGGGATTTAAGATGGGCCGTAATGACAGAATCTCGTGGGTCTAAATTTGAAGTACATTCTGGTGGGTACAAAATGTACCAAGATATGCGCCGTCAATATTGATGGGTGGGTATGAAACGGGACATTTCTGAATTTGTTTCCCAATGTACTACTTGTCAACTGGTGAAAGTAGATCATCAGTAACCGACGGTATTGTTACAACCCTTGGAAATACCAGTATGGAAGTGGGAAAGCATCTCGATGGATTTCATCACGGGATTGCCAATGTCACAAAGCGGTCTTGATTCCATTTGGGTTATCATTGATCGCTTAACTAAGTCGGCACATTTCTTACTGGTACGTACAAACTACAATACTTCTCATTATGCCCGGCTATTTATTGCGGAGATTGTTAGACTCCACGGGGTGCCCATTAATATAGTCTCCGATCGAGATTTTTTTTTTCCCATTTTTGGCAAAGTTTCCAAAAAGCTATGGGAACTTAATTGAAGTTGAGTACCTCCTACCACCCTCAAATAGATGGCAGACGAAAAGAGTCAACCAAATGTTAGAGGCTATGCTCAGAATGTGTGTGCTTGATTTCAAAGGAGGTTGGGAACAATACCTTCCCTTGGTCGAATTTTCTTATAATAATTCGTACCAATTCACTATCGGTATGGCACCCTATGAAGCATTATATGGTCGACCGTGTAGATCACCTACTTGTTGATTAGAAGTAGGGGATAATAAATTTCTTAGACATAAAATGATCCAGGATACTTCTTCGAAGATTAAACTCATTCCCAATCGCATCCTAATAGCTCAAAATTGTGAAACGAGTTATGTTGATCCAAATAGAAGGCATGTCGAATTGGAGGTTGGAGATCAAGTTTTGGTGCAAGTATCGTCAATGAAGGGCATAAAGCGATTTGGGAAGAAAGGAAACCGTGTGCCGCATTATGTAGGCCCTTTTCCTATTATTGCTAAAGTAGGCCCAGTCGCTTATCAACTTGCCTTACCGGAACACTAACAACAGATTCATGATGTGTTTCATGTTTCATCCTTGAAAAAGTACAATAGGAGTGAAGGAGCTCACTGGCACATTCCTTTGGATGATATCGAATTGTAGCCCGATATTTCATACGAGGAATAATCATTTGCAATCGTAGAGCATGGGGAGCGTAGGCTAAGATCTCGAGTGGTGCCATTGGTTCGGGTCCAATGGGGGCATCACAATGCCGAGGAATTAACGTGGGAGTGTGAGGACGATATGCGAGAAAAAGTATTGACATCTCTTTTTGCAAGGTACGCCTAATTTTGAGGGCAAAATTCCCTTATAAGGGGGGAAGTATGTATTAACCCTCACTTTTGAGTGATTTATTTTATATTAATTTTCCATGAGAGGTAATTATATAAAATATTGGATAATGGGGTAAATATTGTTTTAAGTGAATTAAAAGATACTATTTACTAGAGTTTTGCGTATTTACTGTTATGTGAATGTAAATAGCATTATGTTACGATTTATGATGTCGTTGTGCTTTAAAAGGCATTTATGGTTTAAATGAAGTTGGAACTTGAAATGATTTATATTGTTTCGGATGCCAATTTATAGGGCGCGGTTAGTCCCGAAATAGTTGAGATAGTCAAAATAAGTGTCATATTGTATTTTGGATTCCGTGTACTTTTATCAGGTTATGACTTAATTATGTAGTTACGAGTCATTTTAATGGTATATTAACATTTAAAGATGGGAATTAATGCTGAAGGCACAATTAATTCTTACAACCCCTTTTATTTCTCAAGTGTATTCTTACCAAACCTAGAAAGAAAGAGAGAGAAAGAGAATTTGGGGAAAAGAAGATAAAGAAGAAGAAAAGGAAGAGAATTGAAGATTGAAGCTTGGATTTGTTGCTACCGGAAGAAAATATGAGATTACAACCTTAAGGCAAGTTTCTTTCTTGCTAATATATGATTTAATGTGAATAATTTGTTGTGATAGTTGTGTTGTTGGAGAATTAGAACAAATAGTAGGTTTTTATAAATATTGATGTTTAACCCTTGGATCTTGTGGTTTGTATGATTTAAGTTGATCATGAGAGTTTGTTGTGGTGTAGAGAGGTTGTGGTTGTGTTGTTAGTTGATGAGAATGAAGGAAGTGTAAGAATAAGTGGTTTAGGTTTTGAACTTGGAATTATGGAAGAAGATAAAATCGTGGGTCTGCTAAGTGCGGTCGACCGCGGTCTCAGGACCGATCGACCGGGCCTTTAGGTGAAACCTACTGCTTTCTTATACAAGCATAAAATTAGAGCACGATCGACCGCGGTCCCAGGACCGATCGATCGGGCTTCCCAAATTGATCCTACTGCATTCTTTTGTAGACAAAACCATTGAGGCGCGATCGATCGCGGTCCCATGACCGGTCGACCGGTCCCCTATTTTTCCACCCTTAAATGCTTAGTTTCTTGTATCCTCTTTCTTTTAAGAAAGGGACTTAGGAACCTTCTTGAATGACGTAAAACTAGATGTATTAGAGCCTAGTAGTAGGGTATCTAAGAACCTAAGTTAGAAATGAGAGTTGGGACTTAGATTGGGAATTAATTTAGTTAGTTAAATTAGACGTTGATAAATGATTCTCTTATAGAATGAGTTGGTTTAGGTCTAAAGGGAAATAGATAGATTTAATGTGGACTTCTAGAATTGGGTTGAAGTCATATCATAAATTATGGTTTGAGGAATGAATGTTTATTCATCGACATTTGTAATGGAGATAATTAAACACTGAGGTTTATAACGATGGTCTTAAACGCTTATGGCTCCAGATAAAACGTAATGTATATTTTAAAATGATATCGAATTGTGAATTATAATTTGTATATACACACCTCTATAAATGCTATCATAAGGGAAGTTGAGTGCATGAGGTGAAGTCCCCTGGCTAGTGAATGCAGGGTGAATATAGTCCTCGGCTATAGGATCGGTCGTTACATATATTGTGTGATTATTGTTCGAAGTGAGGTAGTTCTGGGTATATGGTCGCTTCCCTATGTCACACGATATAGGATGCCCAGGTTGTCTTTGTGATAGGCGCTGGAAGATGATAGCTATTTAGGACCGTGTCCAGTGGGGAAACTCGGAAGGACGGTCTTAGAATCATTATATGTTGTGTAATACAACTATTCTTATTAAAGTGGAATCTTATTGGTGATACGGTACTTTATGAAATAAATTTCTTTGAATACGTTTCCTAATGAGAAAACGAACGGTGAAATGAAATTGTGTAAAAAGGAAATGGAATCTCTATGAGTAATATATAATCAATATTCTCCGGCATAATTGAATTGTGATCATTATTATTGATATTGCTTTAGGTTATGATTTTAGATTGACAAATTAGATTCCTTATCATTACTTATGGTGAATGAAATAAGTTTATTCTTGATTATTTAACTATTCATAACTGTCATGCATGTTATTCACAAGGTGATCATATAAAATCGGGTCCTGACCCATTTATATCTTTTTGTTTTGCATGAATCTTATATTCGACCAGGTGTTCCGCTACAAGGACGCCCGTATTGACTTTTCTATTCCAGTGTCTTGGAGCTGTAACACTTTGCAGATGTTATGGGATATTTGATATTGATGCTTCCATCCATTTTTGTATTCTAGTTACGATCGGTTGCACATTCGGGCATGTTGCCCAAGTTTTGTACTTGTATTATATATGTGATATTGTACTTTAATACTCGGTGTAACCTAATTGTATATGTCTGTTGACTGACAGCTTATTCGGTTATTTTGTTGTATGTAGTTGCCGATTTAATATCTGTATTTATTTGTATCCACCTTCTTTTCAGCTGGATTGTTTAAACGTTTTTTTTTACTTACAAATAAAATTTTGACAATTCATTTTCTGAAATAATTGGTGGTTATGTCGTATACTTATTATATTAATGTGATGCTAAGAATGGACCATCTATGATTCCTGTTATTATTGGAGTATCGGGCTGGCCACCTCTTATTTTAATAAGCGGGGTGTCACATTTTAGTAATCCTTTTTTGTGAGATTCTACTCTTATTTATCAGTTTATCTAATTAGTTTTGGGGAGGGTTAGTGGGAATCCTTTAGGATTGCTAACTAAATATTCCATTGGATTGTTGTATCTTGGAGGTAATTTGCCTAAAATTCGATAGTAAACTCTTGTAGTGTGGACAAATAAAACCTTAAGGAAAGTGATTCTTCACGTCTTAATCTACCACAAATATATGTTTCAATATTTACCCCCTAAAAATTTTTTCATCAGGTATAACAAGTCAAAAACACTTTCTCTTTTTCCATTTCTATAGGACCAAGTTAAAGTGCATAAACAATTGTAAAACTAAAAAATAACTATTATCTTATGTGGTGGTTGTTTTTTATGTGTCCTCGATTTTAACAACACCATAATATTATTAACAGTGGGTTCATTTGTTTGATTAAACTTTATCTTGTAATTGGTCTTAATAAAATTATATTTGATCTCCGTTTTTCATTAAGCATGCTTAAATTAATTAAACAAGACAACTTACCTCGATTCAATACTATGACTCAATTTTTTGCAAAAATTTCCTTTGAATCATGTTAATATTTGTTCAAGGATAACCTTTATCACTTTGGTCAAAAATTTAATTTGAAAATTTAGAATTTCTTCATTTTCATCATAACATTATCATGTTGCTTTAGGCATCGCTTGTTGATGTAATACAATCTACAATTTATAATTTTCTTATAAAACTATCAGCAATCGTAGTAGAGTATGATTGGGAAATCATCCCACCATAATTATCTATCCTTAAAACTCAGGTGACTTGTCCAAAGAAATACTTATCGAATTACATCAAGTAGGACACTAGTATTCAATTATATAATTAATTATGAATTTAACTTAATTCCAAGATTAAATTATATATTAAATTAGTCATTCAGTCTTTTGCTTTGTCCATCTAATAACTCCACTTATAATGTGATTCAAAGAATATAAGTCGCGCAATAAATTATTTAATAGTCTTCATTAATTATTTATCTTAATTAAAATAATCCACCAATGTGAGTTGTGACGGTTACAAAGTAATTTGAGAGCATGATTCATTCAATGTATTATACCACTAGTGTCTTATTCAATTATGAGTATAATTTGGGTTTTCAATACTGGTCCCATAATATCTTTATAAAAAGTTTATTTTAGTCACATTCATTCATTCACATGTATGTATACAATATAAACAAAAAACATGAATTTCATAAATACTTCAATGATGTCATAATGTAGTGTCAAACAAAGAAGCACTAACAATCTACAATATTGACACTTATTGGCTACACTTAACACCCATATCTTAAGCATGCATCAATAATATCTTTGGTGATAATCAATTTATGAGTGAATTTGATATGTTAACACTTGTACAAATATGTTCAAGTGACATTCATTATTTCATAATATTTTCTTTAACTGAAAGGTCTTTCCATTCAATGTGCTTATTTACTTCTGAATACTTATCACTCATTTATAAAGAAGACTGCAATGACAATATCATTATGTTTAAGTGGTTTAGTAATAGTGTCGAAAATTCCAAATTCTGAAATGAAGTTTTGTTGCCATAATCCATAAATTCTAGCCTCAAAGTATCTATAACTCATTTTTTTTATAATAGATAATTGATTATTTTGCACTTTATCGTAATATCAACGATTAAAACAAAACAAACATCCTAAATCAAGAGTTCACTTATGCATTATCTAGTAAATCTTGGTCAGAATAACCAAACATATTTAAATAAACACCCACCATGAGGGTGAGGATATAGTATTTTAAGTATCTTTTTACTTCATTGTACTTTTCAAATCCATATAAAATATTTCATTTCTCTACTTTCTACTTCCTTACTTGTTTATTATAAAATATATAAACTTACTATAATACCGCGTATCTTTACGGATTAAATAAATAATTTATAATTAACTAATATGTACTTGTGTAAATTAACCTTCATTTTGTAGATATTTTTGTTAGTTTGAATTAGTAATTAGAATTTAAAGTGAGAATTTATAAAATATGTGACCGATTCCTTAATTTAATAATATGGTGGTGATTAATTTCTATGTTATGAGGTGGTATGGTTGGATCGATCTATTGAAGAAGATAGATGCCCAAAGTGGTGTTTTTAATGTGTCAAGTTAGATCCCAGGGGTAGGTACCCCTTTAGACCAAGTTTTAGGATTATCTTGTTAATGATATGTGCTTAATCCTCATTAATCATCATACCACATCGTATTTCATAACCTACAGCAAAGGAAAACTTGAGGAGAAGTCGGGGAGAAAATAATAGTGCTTAATCAAGTGTTATCTGTATAAAGTAAAGAAATACTATCTTTCTTATCCTATTAATGTAACTTATTTATAATTTTTATTGTTATATGTTAATCAATTAATTATAAACGTGATACTAGAATTTAATTTTGATTACTGACTTGTAAATTTGATTATTAATCCTATTTAGATATATGTTTAAATTGATTAAATTATAGAATCCATGTTCACGATTAAGTTGGATGTTTATGTTGTTGTGATGATGAAAACCTCGAATAATTTGTTGTAGAACATTATATAGATGGTGAATTTGATTAGAATAGCTAATGAGACAATTATCCATTGTTAAATTGCATGTTTAATGGAGTTCCTAGTTGATTATTAATCTAAATTCATGCTAAAGGATGGCTCATATGAAGAACATGTAAAAACAAATGTTTATGCCCTCAATAATATAATTAAACATTTTTTTATAATCACTAAAAGGCTGGGTTATGAATTAAGAGTGATTATAAATCACTATAGAGTGTTATGGAGGCGTTTGGAGATTTAAAAGACTCATTTGTGGCGAACTAGGATTTTATATTCGCAACATTGTGCTAGTTGGAGAAAAACAACTAAACTAAATCGTTTTGGGGTGGAGGTTAGAGGGAGGTCGCAGGTCTGGTGCTTTTGGGCAAGAATGCAGTTTTAAACTCCATGTGCATGAAACTTTGGGCTGCAGACGCAAAATAAGCCGCGAATTAAGGGGTTGTTAGGGTGGTTGACTGAGTTTAAGCTAATGTGTTATTGATTTTTAAGATGGTTTTATGGGTTTATCTAGGATGTTTTGGCTTGGGTTTAAGTATGGTTTAGGAAACCTGGGGGGGGGGGGGGGGAGGTTAGTATAGTAATATCTAAATTAACACATATAGGATATGAGGTCATAAGTTTTGCATAATTCAAATACATGTGATTTTATGGGTATATATTGGTTGGTATTTTTTTGCATTTATACATGTATAGGTATACTGGAGAATTCAAAATTTGTTGTAAAACTAACTGTGACACCAGACTTATTCTAATAATTGGTGATTAATAAAATCACATAGGAATATCAGTCTGGTTCATTCTTAGTATCACTGTCAAAAACTATTTTAATTACTAATAACCTATTAGTCCCGATGTCAAATTTTAAAAACTTAATAACTTGCCTTATTAAAAAAAACAGTCTAAGTCACCAATCCAATATATAAATAAATGTAATCAGTCTAAATAAGCATTCATCAAAAGAATATAATGAATAGTAATGACATGAACTAAATTAATTAACCGAATAACTCTCGGTAAAACTAAATACAATAATCCATTTATACGGAAATAAAGTAAAGTCTGAACAATACAAGAACTGTCTAACGGGGCAACATGCCCGAATAGAAACTGAAGTAAACATCCTATCTCGATCATAATGATAGAAGCGTCTAATCAATCCCTTTAAGCATCCACAAAAGCTGCGGAATGGTCTAATTGGAAGGATAGCTAAGCTCGACGTCCCTATGTCTATGCACCTAACAGATTCTAAAAAAGTATTTTTGATATGGGTGATATCCAAAAACCATTTGAAATATATTTTGCAAGTATTTAAAATGCAATAATGCAAATACAACAGAATGGTTCATAATTATCCGGTGTCGCAATCACATGAGAATATACTCACCCCTCATCTATAGTGCGCACCTAACACATGTATTTTAATTCCCTAGTTATGCTACCCCGCCTAACTAGTAATCACTTAACTCAGCCTCACCCACTAAACTCTAGCCCAACTATGCTACACGTATTTTACTTTGCTTTGTTTTTCATTTGGCTATCATGTAAGTTATATAATTATAATTCTCAATTACAATTTCATCGTTACATTATTTACATAATTATACACTACTTATAATTTCAATGTTCAGACATTCATTTTATCACACGCATATATATTCTTTTATATGTATATTCCTAGCCTCTTCGATCTATACTCCCGGATACAATCCCTATTATGCGATCAGGCTCCACGAACCACTACTGGGCCACTGGGTCATAGTCTCACCACCGATCCTAAATAAAAAAAACACATAAACTCGAGGCGGTCGTAGACATACATCCGTGGGTCATAACTATACCACACTACTGCACTAGACTCACATACAGTGGTCATGCAACAGTCTTTTATGTAGGGAATCGACCCAACATCTATTGGTCATGCCTTACATAAGTGTACATTAGTTATAATTTCAATGTTCACACATTTGTTTTATCACCCATATACATATAACCCTCTTCTATATGTAGGTTCATAGAATACTCTTGTGTCCTCCCGAAAGCAATCCCTATTACGTAATTAGTCTCCAAATACGTCACTTACCACGCCCAAGCCAATAGGTCGGAGTCTCACCATCGAGCCCAAATCGTAAACACATAAATCGAAGGTCATTATAAGCATACATCCGTGGATCATAGACATAACAAATTACCCCACCAAATTCTAAACTTATATACAGTGGTCATGCAACAGTCTTATGACATGGGGAATCGACCTAACACCTACTGGTCATGCCAGGGTGGGCCACCCACTACGCGGAAACGAGAACATATCTAGAGTAGGTATGTTCACATATATCAGTCACATATAGATGCATCCATATGTACATAGTATAACCCTCAGTATGTATAGATATACAGTATACACATAACTGGTAAATCGTGCATATATCACTCGTAGCACTAGACCATACATCCCAAGTCTTCCTCGCACTACACCAAAACAAGGTTTTAGAAAGAGATTATTTTTTTTATTACTAACAGTATTTTACCATTAATATTACTGACAGTAAATTAGTGTAAGTAATATAATATATCGGTTACTAATTTTAGTTGAATATTTTAAAAGTGTATATTAAAAAAGAAAAAGGGAAATCCCCCCCCCCCCCCCCCCAAATTAAAAAAAAGCTCCGATCGCATCACATAGGGTTTCTCCTCCTCAAGACATCACACAGATCGTCCAGTCCTCAGTGTCTTTATGTTCAAGACCAAGGTAAATCTCATCCAACACATCTTATTTTGTACTCAATGTCCAGTCCTCAGTGTCTTCCTGTTCAATACGTAAATCTTATTTTGTACATCATCCTTCAGTTGTTGATTATCACCTTTGGATATGGTATGTTTTTTACGGAATGATTGTTTCTTGCAACTATTTCAATGGGTTGAATCACGAGGTCTACCTATGCTGTAAATTCCTAGGTTAACACATAACATATGAGGCACTTGAGCATGCCTCACACATAATTTTCAGAATACTTCTGACTTATTGTTGCCTACAGTAATTGTCTAGGGGTATAGGGGTAATAGTTGAACATGTGGAGGGAAATTGGACATATAATTGGTGCCAAAAATAGTAAATGGTTTGTTAATGCTGACTTATTATTGCCGACAATAATTGTCCAACCTCGACCATCTACATGTGCTAGGTTTATGGGGATTTTAAAAGTATTTAATGTCTAGGGTTTGTACTCAATGTCTTTGGGTCATGGTCATGGTAAATTTAAATCTTATTTTGATGACTTTACAAGAGTTTTGCTCGATTTATACATGTGCTCATATATTTCGAATTGACGACGTTGATTGATTCATCATAAATTGTGTAATAGATTTTCCTCATATTAATTAGTGGAGTGTTGTATCTCTATATCCATGAGAAGATGTTTTTTATGCAATTTGAATGAA
Organism: Sambucus nigra; assembly: GCA_949130495.1. Taxonomy (NCBI): domain Eukaryota; kingdom Viridiplantae; phylum Streptophyta; class Magnoliopsida; order Dipsacales; family Adoxaceae; genus Sambucus; species Sambucus nigra. Next base: position 429,479,994 of record OX422223.1, read on the forward strand.
GGAAAATGCTAGAGCGATCCAAAAACGCGACTCAAAAGTGCGACGCAGCTGGTGTCTCCAGTGTTGTTCGGACACAAACGGTCGCATTTTTGGGTCACCGTAGCTGTTTAAATACTCGGTGATTAACTGTTATTGATATAATGGGAGTGGTGGAGTTGTTTAATCATTTTGAACACTTTTATTAAGGTTTTCTTGTGTATTGTTTCTTCAGCTCCAGTTAATACTAGGGTCTTATTATTATTATATTTTGTTTGGTGTTCATTTGTAGTATAATTTATTGTAGTCTTAATCTTTTTCTTTTGTTGGTAGAAACTAATTCTTAATATATGGGAAAGCAAAATAATAATGGAATTAAAGAATGATATGTAAGGATGGATGCAAGAATAACATCTGCAACTTTAATGCAATTCTAGTGTTTTGAACAAAAAGGAAAAGTAGATCACTTTAATATTGCTCTTAATGTTCTATTTGGTTCGGGATATGATGTTTTTTCGAGCGATTTAAATTAAAATGATGGAATATGTTTTTCACCTACTTAAATTTAAATTTTGTTCACTATTTTTTTTTAAAGTTACATAATTATAGGATGTATTGAAATGAGCTACCATCATATAAGATGGTATTAATCATCCACACTTAATGTATTTCTTATTTATCTAATTAATTATACGATTTTGTATCTTTTTATGGACCTTTTAGATTAACGATATTAATTTACTGATTCTAAATCTAATGTCTAAACATGAGTTAATGAAAATTCACATAACAAGATTATGTAAGGACCCAACACGTAGATATTTTATACGTAAACTTACATTTATGTTTAATTATTAAATTATTTTTGTGTCATGATTTGTTCTTTGACTTGTGTCTAGACTCGTGTTGTGTTTATGCTAGTTGTTATTTTACTTATATGTGTATCAATAATTTTGCTTTTGTATATATCAATAATTTTGTTGTGATTTTTTGGTAGTGTAAAATGTCACAAACTTTGAACAAATATTGGATGAATGAGAGGAATATATAAGTGAGGTGTACACAAATGGAGTTGCGTCTTTTCTTAATTTTGCAATTGCAAACAATGGCCATCAGTTCTCGACCTTTCCTTGTCCATGTGTTAAGTGTTGACATAAGAAGTGTTTCACTATGGTAGATATCAAGGGTCATTTGATAATGAATGGTATAGACATGACATATACTAAGTGGGTTTTTCATGGTGAAACACTATCATCGAACCTCACATGTCCCGTAGTAGAACATATTGATTGTCAAGTACATGATGAAGCTGATAACAATGAGAATGAAAGGTTGTGAAACTTAGTTGACACATGTTACGGAGTGCATGAACAACATTGTGTAGAACCCGACGAGGATGGATTCTCTGAAAAATCATACATCGACAATGAGAAGTATAATCAATATAATAAATTAGGGATCGAGAAATTGTACTCTTCATGCGAGGATCTTGAGACTACTCCCTATACAATTGTGGAATTGCATAATTTGAAAAAGCAGTTTGGTTGGTCGGGAAATAACGTGTGACCTCTCTCTTGTCAGTCTTAAAGAGGTGATTTGAAAAAGCAGTTTGTCTTTTCTTTCTATCACACTTTACTTGATTATTCTGATAGTAAATAGTTTTAGATTCCAGATGTGTGGTCCTGTGGCATGACGCTAGTCTCCTAGAAATAAAGCTATTGCTAAGCAGATATTCAGTTTTCCAAACAATGAGATCCTCCCCCGCCCCCCAGCAAGAGTTATAAACTGAATTTTTCTAGATAGCTGAGAGGGAACACATTGATTAAATTTTTCCTTATTGGAGTTCAAGAAATCTTACACAGTGAGCCTGTCTCCCTCTATATTTCAACAATAGATGTTATCTAATTCTCATATTTTCATATATCAGTTTAACATTAATATGTTGATTTACAATTTTTAGTTAAATCGTAGTAGCATTTTTTAAATAGCTTCAAGATTTTTTGTGTTTCACTGAAATTTATGTTTTCTCCTTTGACAGGATGTCAATTTTTGATGAAATTGTCAAGCTCGTGTCAAGGCTGGAATTGGCGGTGAGATATGGCAATTTTTGTTTCTTTGTTTCTTTAGTCTTACAACTTTATGCTTTTATTTTATTTTATTTTATTTTTATATAATTCTATTAGACATGAACACTGATAGTCTTAGTTGGAGTGGAGGCAACTCTAGGTGACATTCATATGTTCATTTTCCATTTAAAATGATAATCAGTTGTTTAGCTTGAGTGGTATCTCCTTCCACAACCTTAAGAAACTGAATTTTCATTATGATGAGATCTTCAAGATTTTACCTTGCATTTTCTTTGTAGGGAAACTTTTCACAATTCTCACGCTACTACAATTATTAATAACTAACTAATATGTTCTCAAATTTAATAAATTACTAATATTCAAGATAAATGGCAGATGTTTGGGTAAGTAAATAAAAATACACTTACACGGCGGCAGCACCCATGAACTACCACTGAAATTTGACAAGGTAACTCTTCCTATGAAGCACAGAAGCAGATAGAAATTTTCTTTCCTTGGGAATGCCTTTGAGATAATTTTCGTTAAGAACGCATTTGGATATCTTTAGTTTAGTGATTTTGAAAATTTTCACGTAAAAAATAATGGAAATTATTTTAACGAATGATGAAATTTTAGAAGAGGATAAATATTAACACCTTGTGGGAAGGTGTTTATCATGCCTTGTGGAATTTCTAAATATTTTATTAATAGGATTGGGAGTACTGAAAAGGATTACATCTGTTGCATTACATATTTTCGTATCTCTTCTTCTGATTTTAATTTTCCCCTTTCATTTTAACCGGGTGAATGCTATAAAATTTAATGAGTATGCATATTTAGTTATTTCAGTAGGCTACGGTCGTTCCGTGAGTGCTTGGGACTGTATATCTCACAGCACTAAACCAATTCAGGCTAGGGTCGTTCCGTGAGTGCTACGGTGCGTGCGCTTGTGCGTAAACATCTTATTGGGTGGCCTTAAAATGCTTATATGGATTTGTCTTGCACACGTTCTATTTGTTGTGCAGATCATTGACACATTTCTGGACAGTGTTATGTCGGTTTTCTTAACGAAAACTGAGATTATTGCGAAAAGTGCTGATGGAATTGTTCGTACATTTGACATTTGAATCGATAGGTAAGTAACTCCATTATGAGGTAGTATTTTGTTAATTTATGGAGGGGGATTTGTAGACATTTTTCCTAATCATATTTTGATGCTTTAAAATAGAGAAATATCCAATGACTTGGGGTAACCTGTCAACTGTATTTCTCTTTCCGATGATGGTAACAGATGGATGTAGAGATAACGACCCAATATCCACCGACAGAGCATAGATAAGGGCCTACGACCACAATGTCGAAACAACGGCTCTCACAACTAAAGTTGAGTCTGGGTGGAATATTCTTAAAGTTGTGTTCCAACGAGGGCGTGGAAGATCAATGATCTCACAGCGGCGCTGCTGCTACTTCTTCTTGTGCTTCTTCTTCTTCTAGTTTTGGTCATTTTGAGATTGATTCCATAACAAGGAGGGTAAATTTTCGAATTGTCTTATTGAGTTATGTTATTGTTTTATCTAGTTGTTAATTTTTCATTTAATCACTTCTCGGTTTTTAAGTGATCCAACTATATATTCTATTATGTTCTTTAACTGAATGTTTCACTAACATTATTGGTTTTGTGTTTGTTGTTTTGTTGTGTTTTCATATTTATACATAAATCATATCCTATCTTTTGTCCTCTTTTATTAACCCTTCCTTGAAATTGTATCTTATTTGATTCACTTGGGGTATTTCTCTTTGCCAAGTATTAATCATTTTTTATATTCTAGAAAAGTTGGGATTTCAGATGTGGGTAGAATTTTGTAAGTGTGGGGTTGGTTCTTGGTTTGTTTATTATATTACAACATCCTAGTAAAGTGAAAATCATCAAGTTATTGTTACATTGTATTTTAATTCAGTTCTGTTATCTTTTTAAGGGACATGGGTTGTCAAATTTTCATTATGTCATTATTGGATGTTAAGCGAATTATATATTTTGTGTTCTTAAAGTGAATTTTACATTGACATTTGTAGTATTTTGATAGAGACTTATGGATATCTATATTACACTCCAGTTATAAACAATTGGGAAGATGCAAACTTACTGATTCAGCTATTACCTTTGCATGTGGCCAAATATTTGTGCATTTTATTCAATTTACAAGCTCTATTCCTTATTTGATAATTTAAACATATTTTTCATTGTGAATCCTACATCAAACACCTAGGATTACGAATCAAACACCAATGTAATCCCACACAAAAAATTATGTGTTTATACACCAAATTTATACAGGAACGAGTGAAAACACAAAAGTAATTATAGCAAGATAAACACTTTCTTTCTAACTCTTAGAGTTTTTGAATTCTTTCGTTGTGATCCTCTTTAAGTATTGATCTCAATTCTCCTCCAGGGTCATTTTTCTTTTGTTTCTCTTGTTTTTCCCTACTTTTTTCTCATCTCTCTCAAACCCTAAGCCTTTTGGATTGTGAAATGGTTTCCCACTCCATCCACCTTCCCTAGATATCACTTTAAACCTTATTAATCCCGAAACTAGGTTAGGCTTCATTTGTAAAATCTCTAAAGCGCCCTTCTACGGGTCTCGTTAGCCTAAAAAGTCCCTGAAACCCAATTACAACCCCCATGTACTTAATTCTAACTATCTCGACCTATTTCGGATCGTTGACACACTCGAAATCACCATTCGAGGTATCAAACATTAAATTTCTATCTCATTCCCAACACGACCCTAACTGCGTGTCCTGAAAGAGATTCGTCAAATCCGTCAATTTTACTCACTTACGACGTAATGTAAATTAACATGTTTTCATTAACTTATCACACAAGTAAATATAAGATCACATAAATATGAATCCTTATGATCTCTAATTAACATTTATTCAATTCTCTTTATTTCTCAAATTGATTAAATTGCGTGCACATGTGAAATTTAAAATACTTTAAAAATACGGATGTTATATACTCCCCCCTACAACGGAATTTCATACCCAAAATATATATATATATATATATATATATATATACTTTGTACTAAGATCTCAGAATACTTATCCTGCATGGCATCCTCACGCTCCCAAATCAACTCAGGATGATACTGTGATGCATCCACTATACAGACATTAACGTTACCATCTTGACCAAAGTCTTACCCATTACGGTCCAAAATAGCGACAAGTCTCTTCTTATCATTATATGCGATATACTATGTCATTACTAAGGTCTCTCCTTTATGACGACACACGAAACACAACGTGAACTCCCTATAAATGCTCCAGTAAGATGAGCATATACACCACTAGCTCTATCATCTCAATAATGAGGAGTGGCCCCATATCCCTAGGTGCCTAACTCACTTCTTCCAAGCGTGTATCTCCCTACATGGGAGACACCTCCAGTAAAACCTAACCACTCACGTTAAACTCAAAAATCTTCGGTTCTCAACGATATAACTCTTTCGACGCTCTTGAACTATCCAAAAATAACCCTTGATTAACTCAGTCATCGTCGACGTACCCTAACTCACGTTCGATCCGAGAAGCTTGTTATTCCTCACCTCTAACCAACCAAAAGGCAAATGACAAGGTCTCCCGTACAAATCCTCAAAAGGAACCATGCCAATAATAAACTGGTATGAGTTATACGCAACCCTACCAATGGTAATTATTGCTCGCTCCCAATTACCTAAAAAATCCAGAATACAGATCCCAATCATATCCTCCAACATTTTAGTCAACCCTCCCATCAAACCATTACTCTACGGGTGATACGCCTTGCTCAAACGCAACTCCGTCCCTGCCACCTCCTGATAATCCTACTGAGACACCCACTTATTAAAATAATGAGTGGCCAGCCCTCTACTAAATTAAGACATGAATCTCATTGACACATTCTTAGCATCATTATCGAATTAAATTAATTTCTAAAATCTTATTATTAAATTAAGCCATGTCTTAATTTTAATATTATTTGATGTGATACAACAATATAATAATCAACAATAATTATCTACACAACCTGAAATAAATTCCACAACCACAAAGAAATCAAAACTGTAAATTTATTATATGCCAAACTATTTCGATTAAATTATCGAAATAAATCTCCATACAATAATTCTCAAGATGAAGTAAACATAAACTGAATATCTTAGGCAACTTGCCTAAATAGGAAAAGAGTCATGAACTAGAATTTAAAAATAGAAGCGTCTAATCAAGAATCTACAATAATCCACAATTATCGCAGCTCCGGTACCTATGAAGATGATCACGCTTAGCGTCCCTGTGGCTAGACACCAAAAATGTTTTGAAAATAATTTTGACACGGGTCTGAGCCCGAATGCATTTAAAAATATTTTGCAAGTAATTAAAATTCATAAATAAATGTACGTCCATTTACTCATATATAAATTGGTACCACACTCTCTCATGAGACACTACTCACCTCTCATCTAAGGTGTGCATCTAACGTATGCATTTTAATTACCTGGTTATGCTAAACGCCTAACTAGTTACCAAGTATCCTTAAATTCTATACGTTATCCCATCATGTGTGATGTATTTATTTAGCTTTCACATTTGCTCATTGTGGTGACAATTATAATCAACACAAATAAATAAGAAAAGCGCAATCACCAAAGGAAATAAAGAACAGAAAATTCCAATCACACAACACAGTATATACGTGGTTCAACAAGAATGCCTACGTCCACGGTGGTGCAGTCAGTATTATTTCTATATACTCCGGAGAGCGTTTATAAAGAATACAGTCGTGCCTTTTGCCCCAGGCTTAGGGTTTGTTATATACATGTTTTTTCTTGGGGAGTGGGGATGTTGGACTCCCCCACATCCATCTTCTTCTCCTAGAATATCTCCTTACTAGATTTTAGGAGTGGACTAAGTCGGAACTATATTCAGTTGGGATACGAGGGGCCCAGACTTTGAGCCATTCATATTGGTCTACTCGTCTAGGCCTATGGAGGCAAATTCGGGTACCCACAATTGCCCCTAAAGTTGTTGGACCACAATTGGGATCAATAAATTTAAATGATTTGTCATAATGGCTCTCTTGTAAATTGTATAACTCTTCCCAAAGTTGAGAACTGATTTAGGCGGCAACTACTTCGTGTCATGTGCATGATGATTAGGAGCATTTAAAAGTTATTTGGAGCAGCATTCTGCAGTTGTCGTTTCAAACTCCTTAAAATTTTCTCATCTTTCTCAAGCTTCTGTTGTTGCACACTCCTTCTCAGGTCCTCGTTCACCTTGCTTTCAATTTTCTTCATCATTCAGGCCTGTGATCTTGCGTGGTTCCAGCCAAACCTCCATCTCGTAAGTCCCCTTTGCTCTCTCTCTGTTTTTTCTCTTTTGTTAAGATTTCTTTGAACTCGTAATTGGGGTTTATAAATGGCTAAGATAGGCAATAGGATTGTGTCGGAGTTTAGAGAGTTCTATAATATCCTAGACTGGGTAGATATTGAGTTCGCCCCTTTCCCTAAAAATATGAGAGAGATAGGGGGCGCTCACTGAATGCATGTTCTTTTGTTGTCCCAAGGAGGCCTCACTTTCCCTCCGAGTAATTTGTTCTTACATTTCTTCGAATATTTCAATATCATTCCTGCGCAGTGCTCACCAAACATTTGGAAGATAGTTAATGGTGTCCATAGGATAAACCAACTTTATGGCACCAATCTAGGGCTTGCGAAAATATACTTCTGCTATTCCTTCTTGCAAACGATCTCTGGTCTTCTTTACCTCAAAACCAGGAGTCCTGGTAGGGTATCGGTAGTAAATCTACCTGATTCCCACAAGCACTATTGGCAAGAGGGTTTTCTTGCTAGAAATTGGTAATTCCCTCCCCATACCGAAGGGTCAAGATCTGACAGGTTCATGGTCCCCTTTTATGGGGAGGAGTTCATAGGTAGGTTTAATTTCTGCTTTGCTCTTTCGATCTTCTTATTAATGTATGATTTATCTGATATTCTTCTCTCTTATTTTGAGAGAGGACAAAGAATTTAGAACCTGCTCTTAGTGAGGTTCGAACTGCTGAGCTGATCAGTTCTTGGAACATCAGGGAGCCTTTGGCTGAAGGTGAACATCCCCGATTGGCCACTTTTCTCCTGGAGTATAAGAACTTCGGGTCTAGTTTCATTATGTGGCCCGTAGATAACATTCATGTTCTAGATATTACTGAAGAAGTTGCTGTTGACCCCATCCAATTAGACGAGGAAGAGACCAGTTCTGAAAGTGATATTGAAGAAGGTGCTGAAGGTGGTGCTGGTGAGGCGAGCTCCAGTAGTGAAAGTTCTTCTAGATCAGAAGAGGTTTCCGAGGCTCAAGAGTCTTTAAGTACATCTAGCAGCTCTAGCGAGGAAATGGCCCCCTAGAAAGAACCTGATCCGTGATGATGAGGAGGAGGAGGTTGTTCTTCTTGCTCAGTGGTCGAAGAAGCAAAAATTCAGTAGTGGGGCTATTGCCACTGGTTCTCAGTTTGCTGCTCATGGGCAGGAGAAGAAGAGAAAAGAAGAAGAGAAATTGAGAGAGAAAGAAAGAGGGAAGATGAGAGGAAGAAGGCTAAAGAGAAAAAGAAGGTGGAGGAGAGGAAGAGGGCAGAGAAAGAGAAGGAGAGAAATGAGGAGAGTGGAAGAGAGGACGAAGGCTGGGCAAGCTTTAGTGCCCGTGTTTACACTGCCAGAGGGGGCCTCGATTGCCATCTCTCCCCAACTGGCTCCTGCGTTGCTCGAGAGAGAAGTCCTGCCTGCTGATCGCCAAAGGACAATGGGGACTGACCAGTTAGAATTACAAGCGAGTCATAGGCTAGCCTTGGTCAGTCTATTTCTTTTCTTTAACACTTGTAAAAATCTGTTTGCTGCTTTCTTCTAATGCCTTCTTTTTACTTGCAGTTCGTGACTAAATTTATCGTGCTCTATCGCTCTCGCGACGAGCTGGTGAATAAGAATGATGAGCTGGAGAAGCAAAATGCTGCTCTGAAAGGGAAGAGTATCGAGCTCGAGGCCAGCTTGAAGACTACTTATATTGCTCGAATGCCTTATAATCTTGCCCTTATTAAAGCCAATCGAGCGAGGGAGGTAGTGGTCAAAGATCTGAACGAGCTGCGATAAGCCTATTATTTAGTCTGCTCGAGCAAGCTAGCGGTGGTGGAGGAGAATAAGGTACTGGTGGAGAAGCTGAAGGAGTTTGAGGCAGCCACCATTAAGGAAGATTCATATAATTCTAGGTGGGCTGCCACATATGAGGATGATGAGGTTCAGATAGGATACATCAACCGTTTGAACTTCAAGAAGGGCTGGAACAAGGCTCTCTTGGCTTTCGGGGTGGATGTTGATTCTCCCTTATTTGATGAACATGATCCAGGCCCAAAGCCAATCATAGATGAATCTCCTGCTCCAGCCGTTGAAGGTATTGACTCTGCCTCCTTGTCAGTTCCTGTTGATTCCCTTCCTGCTCGGGGGACAGAAGTTGTCCCTTCTGAGGAAGATGCTCCTACTACTTCTAATAAGGGGAAGCAGCCAACTTCTTCCGAACGAACCGAGGTCACTAGGTAATCTACTCTTAGGGTTTCTCTGTATTTTTACTTTACTTGTACTTCTATTGAACAAATCGATGTAATTGTACCCTTTTATTTCAATGAAGTGAGAGTTCTTTCCTTTCTATACAATGATTCTTCTGCTTTTTTACTGCTTGTATGTGTTGTAGTTGACTAATGTAGATGAGTATATACCTGCCACCTCTCAACTATGAAGGACCCTTGGTCCTAACGCCAGTCCTCAAGTTCCCCAAGCCTTCGTTAAGATCTGTAAGTCCCTCAGGACGAGGAATCAAAAGTTTAAGGACTAGTCTGAGCTCGTTGCCAAACTGAAGGACAGACTTTAAGAGATGGAAGAAGTTGGTGCCTCAGTCCAGGAAGTGAATACTCTGAGAGCTAGGCTTCTGGATGCCTCTGAGATCAACCGGGTAGGAGAAATTTTTCAACAGGAGAACGATGCTCTAAGGAGGGAGGTTTCAAGACTCAGGGAGCATGCGTCGAGCATCGCCCCTCGTGTACTACGAGGTTCCTCTTCATCAATTATTCTGCGAGTTGGCATAGAGCCGAGCGGTGCTCCTCCAGCCTTGTGACGCTCTACCTCATCGTCTACTCCGTGAGCTGGTCCAAACGTAGGTGGTTCATCTAGGGAAATGGACGATCTCTGAAAAGATATTCGTTGAGCATACGTGATTTCTACTGCGCTTCAAAGGGATGTTACATGGTTGAGACATCTGTTCAAGAAAGGTCCTAGATGAGTGTGGGCTGATGGTTACGACCATGGTTGGGCAGATGCTTCGACGAGGCTGATAGTGTTTGAAGAGATGTCTTTTATCAAGGGATGGTTGAGTGCTCTCAGGGAACTACATGTCCTCAAGAACTCTATACTCTAGTATCGTCATGAGATCTTTCCTTCAACTTTGAGGCATAATCCCTTCAGGAGGTATGATCAATGGATCCCTATCGATGCCATCCCCCGGTAGCTGTTGGAGTCAGATGCGAATGAGGTCGAGGAAGAATTATCTCTTCATCCGGATGACAGTCGAAGAGCACAAGTGGATGATTATCTTGTTCAGAGGCCTCAGCCTTATTAGGATTTTACCAGCTGTAACTCTGTGTACATAATTAATAAAGTAATGTAATATTGATGTTTTGGGCGATCTCACCGACTAAACACGGGTTGTACATTCTTGTTGTAAATGTGACGAAGTAATATAATATCTATGTTTTGGGAGATCTCGCCGACTAAACATATGTTTTATATTTTTTACGCCATTTATTCTTCGCTTAATAATCTTGGGCCTCTCATGGCCAACTAGATTGGTAAGTTTGCATTGTCGAGTAAGTGTCCTTCCAGTCCAGTATGCTTATGAGATACCATTCTACCTCACTTTACCTTTTAGGTCGTGTCGTCACACTCCCTTAGGCCTAATTATGGCAATTGGCGAGGACACGCCTGGGGTTGGATGATCAATCTGATCAGGGTTTTGTTAACCAAACATTGTTTGGCGGCCAATTTGACTTGGCCAGACTGCCTAAGGATCTCCTGTAGGGCTTCATATATTTCTAGGGGCAATGCTAAGAGGTTGTTCGTGCTTCATAACGAAAACCTGAGGAGGGTGATTTCCCTGCTATCGTGTACTGAGTAGTGTGCCTGTCGCTTGAAAAGGGTGTGCAAGTTATAAAGTTAATATACTTGTTAATTGACACTTTATAGAATGCGACTGTCAAACAACTTTTATTAATCACAAGTAAATGAACTACCAGTTTCATAAATCTGATAAAAGATGAAAGAAAAAACTAGAAATATAATTTCTTAAGATTGGCTGCATTCCATACTCGGGGTATCTATCTGCCTTCCATCGTTTCTAAGTGATAGGCTCCTTGCAGATCATCTCTTGTTATCTTGAATGGTCCTTACCAGTTTGGTCCTAACTTGCCGTCTGATGGTTTTACTACACTGCCAAAGACTTTCCTTAGGACATAGTCCCTAACTCGGAATGCCCTTGGATTGACCTTCTTGTTATAGTGTTTTGCGAGCTGTTGTTGATAGCTCGCAACTTTCACAAAGGCAAGTTCTCTAAGTTTGTCAGCTAGGTCGAGTTCAGCGAGCAATGCTGCATCATTTTGGCCCTAGTCGACAAGGGTGGACCTCATAGTTGGTAGGCCTACTTCCAATGGGATGATCGCTTCCATTCCATATGTTAGTGAGAATGGGGTTTCCCCCGTTGCCCGCAGTGGGGTGGTGCGATAGGCCCACAGAATATGTTGTAGTTCATTCACCCACGCGCCTTTGGCTCACTCTAATCATTTTTTTAACCCATCGATCACTATTTTGTTGGAAGCTTCTACTTGTCCGTTGCTCTGAGGATAGGCCATCGAGTTGAAATAGTGCCTGATTCCGTGGTCATTGCAGAAACTCTGGAAAGAGCTGCTCTCAAATTGTGTTCTATTGTCGGTGATGATGGTTCTAGGAATCCCAAAGAGGGTAATTATATTTTTTCATATATATCTCATCATATTTGCATCTCGGATGTTCGCCAGTGGTTCTGCCTCGATCCATTTGGTGAAGTAGTCAGTTACGACTAACAGATATTTACGATTGTCGGTCGTGGTAAGAAGAGGTCCCACGATGTCCATTCCCCATTGGGCGAATGGCCATTGGCTGGAAAGTAATCTTACGTCGCTGCCAGGTTAATGGACCATGGGAGCATGTAGTTGGCATTTCTCGCATTTGCGAGCATATACTGCAGAATCTCTTTGCATATATGGCCAGCAGTAGCCTTCCTTCATTGCTCGAAAAGCTAATAACCTTCCTCCAATATGGCCTCCATAGATTCCTTTGTAGACCTCATGTAGAATTTGCTCGACATCCTTCGGGTGAACACATCGAAGGTAAGGGCCGGAGAATGATCTCTTATATAGCTTGCCCTCAGGAGATAAGTGAAAGCGAGCAGCTTTGACTCTTATCTGGTGAGCGGTCTTCCTATTGTTTGGAAGTGCATCATCTTTTAAATAGTCCCTTAAAGGGTCCATCCTACTCGGTGCTGACTCAATCTGGAGCACATGCTCCACGCTTGGCATCTCATTGCTCTGGTTGATGCTCGGATGGGCGAGGAAGTCGATGGGGATCGTTCTTTTTAAGTCAGAATTGATTGCCGAACTCAGGGATGCCAAGGCGTCGGTTCAGCTGTTCTGACCTCTTGGAAACTACTAGACACTGACTTCCTCGAAGCTGTCCATTAGCCTCTTTGCCAAGACGAGGTAGGCTGCCATTCTTTCATATTTTGCATTGTAGTCCCCACTTATCTGAATGGAGACTAATTGTGAGTCGCTGAACACATGTAACTGCTTCACCCCCAACGTGTGTGCCTTCTGGAGGCCGGCTATCAAAGCCTCATACTCTGCCTCATTGTTGGAGGCTTCAAATCCAAGCCTGATTCCCTGTTCGAGGATTATATCTTCTGGAGTAACAAGCACAATGCCTTCTCCTGCCCCCTTTGAGTTGGAGGCTCCATCAACAAATAATTCCCAAATTCCCTCTATTGCGTGAATCTCTCTTTGCTTCATGGGTTGAAGTTGATCGAGAGGTTGCTCGCCTGTGAACTCGGTTATGAAATCAATAAGGACTTGTCCTTTAATTGCATTCCTTGGTTGAAATTGGATGTCAAATCGTTCGAGCTCGACCGACCATTTAGTGAGTCTGCCAGACAAATTCGCTTTCCACAAGACTGGTTTAAGGGGGTGTGAGGTAAGGACGACGATAGTGTAAGCTTCAAAGTCGTGTTTAAACTTCCTCGAAGCTACTACGAGTGCAAAGGCGAGCTTTTCTAGTGATAGGTACCGCTGCTCAGTGTCTAATAAAGTCTTGCTCGCGTAATAAACGGGGAGATGGATTCCTGCTTTCTTGCACACCAGTGCAGAACTGACGGCGTGGATGGAAACGACTAGGTATAAGTACAAGGAATATCTTTCTTGAGGTATGACGAGCAGGGGTGGTGAGCTAAGGTAAGCCTTGAGCTCGTCCAATTCTTGCGAGCAATCTTGATTCCATTCTACTGTCTTATTTCCCTTCAACAGATGGAAGAATGGTTTGCACTTCTCAGAGGACTTTGAGATGAAATGGTTCAAGGCAACGAGCATGCCGGTGAGCTTCTGTACGTCCCATATTGTAAGAGGGTGTTGTACTTTGTTGATTGCATCAATATCATCCGGGTTAGCCTCAATTCCTCTCTTACTGACCAAGTACCCAAGAAACTTTCCTAACTAGACACCGAAAGAACACTTACTCGCGTTGAGCTTCATTCGTTATTTCCTGAGGATTCCGAAGGTTCTTGATAGGTTCGAGAGGTGGTCTTTTTTGTTCCTGCTCTTGACGAGCATATCGTCGATGTAGACTTCCATGGTGTCTTCAATTTGGTCTTTGAACATCTTGGTGACTAGCCGCTGGTAGGTTGCCCCTGCATTTTTTATCTCGAAGGGTATGACTTTGTAATAGTATAATCCGACGATGGTGATGAACGTTGTCTTGTCCTGATCTGGTGCATATAGAGGGATCTAATGATACCCCGAATATGCATCCAAAAAACTCATTCTTTCGTGAACTGTTGTGGCGTCCACCAATTGGTCGATTTTTGGGAGAGGGAAACTGTCCTTAGGGCATGCCCTGTTAAGGTCAGTGAAGTCAATGCAGACTCTCCATTTTCCATTACTCTTTAGAACTACTATTGGGTTGGATAACCATTTAGGGAATTGAACTTCCCATATGGATCCCGCATCCAGTAGTTTCTCAACTTCTTTTTCTACGGCTTTGGCCTTCTCGGGAGCAGTTCGCTTTGCCTTTTGTGTGATAGGTTTAAAAGTGGGATCGATGTGCAATCGATGACAAACCACACTGGGATCAATTCCAGGCAGCTCATATGGTTCCCACTACGTTGCTTCTCAACAGAATCGTCAATTTCTTCTTTTCTTGATCTCTGAGAGAAGCTCCAATCAATAATATCCTATCTTTCTCGCTACCACTAGTTGTAACTTCCTCTAGGTTTTTGACGACTCGATCAGAGGGGAGGAGCCTGGTCTCTTCCACTCTGGGTCTTCCGTACTTTAACTGCTAGTTCGAAGTTATGATACCTTCTTGTTCCTCAACCTTCTCTTTGCGCTTTTCGGCCTTCTTCTCTGGTCTTGGGCGGATGGTCGCTATGAAGCACCCTCTTACCATCGCTTGATCGCCATGGATCTCCATTACTCCTCGCTCGGTCACATATTTGAGTTTCTAATGGTAGGTCGACGGGACTGCCTTCATCGTATGTAGCCACCCTATGTCGATGATATCTTGGTATGGCAAGTCAATATCGACTACCAGAAACTCAATCATCTTGGAGACACTTCCTGCCCTTACTGGCAACACAATCTTTCCCAATGGAATAGTCACTTTTCTAGTGAAGTCAACTAGAGGGACAATGGCTTCCTTCAGGTCAGTGATGCTCAACTTCAATTTTCATAATAGGTCAAGATACATTACCTCGAATGAGCTTCCTTGGTCGACGAGCAACTTGTCGACGTCGTAGTTGTCTACCCTGAGCGTAATGATCAAGTCCTCATGATGTGGGGTCTCACTCCCACTAGATCTTCATCTGTGAACACGATATGTTTGCTATAGTCGATGTCATCTTCTCATCGATGCTTTCCTGATTGTGTCTTTACTGGATCGATCTGAAAATCTTGCATCATTACTGTAAGCTTTTTTTTACTTCCATTCGAGCTAAATTTCCTTGAATCTGCTTCATATTAGATGCCCCATGAATTACTGCGAATTCATGTCCAGCATTATCCTCAAGTACATTGTCAGGTCTTATTTCTCCATTGGCAACGACTTTCTCTGCCTTCTTCTCCATAAACTCATTCAGGTGCCCAGACTGGGCCAGTTCTTCGAGGTGAGACTTAAGAGCTTTGCAGTGTTCAGTCTTATGTACTCCCTCTTTATGAAAAGTGCATCTCAACGCATTATTTCTCTTCGAGGGATCTCCTCCCATCTTTCTAGGCCACTTTATAAATGGCTCGTCTTGGATCTTCGCCAGGATCTTTTAGATTGGTTCTTTGAAGACAGTGTTTACTGCCTAAAATGTTGTCGAAGCATCATTCTTGCCTCCGTTTTTGGAGCCATTCTTGCCCCCATTCTTACCTCCTTTCGTCTGGCTCTCAACCTTATCGTTTCCCTTGGCAGGGAGCCTAGTCCAAGCGTTCTCCCCTATATTAAGGCATGTCACATCCTCCACCTTAGAGTACTTCTCGATGCGGGCCATCAGGTCATCAATGGTTGTGGCCTCCTTCTTTGTCAGGGATTAGTGTAGAAGGAAAGAGTTTGGTAGGCCGATCTTGAAGGAGGCCACTACTACTTAATCCGAACAGTCCCTGACCTCGTTAAACAATTCCCAGTACCGCTTTGCATAGTCCCGGAGGCTCTCTTGTGACGTCTTCTTCATTGTTAGCAAAGCATCCATCCTCTTAGGATGGGAGATGCTGGTGATTAAGAGATCCATGAAGAGTTCGGCAAGGGACTCAAAGATTTTGATGGACCTATGAGGGAGCCTCTCGAACCACTTCTGCACCACATCATACAGACTCGAGGGGAAGATTCGGCAATCAGTGCATCCCGGTGGCTCCAGAGAGTCATGGCTTGCCTGTAATGCCTAACGTGATCAATAGGGTCAGTTTTTCCGTCATAGATCTTGAATCTCAAAATAGTAAATTTCTTGGGCGCTTCCTATTCTTCTATCTCCCTTGAAAAAGGGGATTTCATCTGGGTTTTGAGAGCTCGTCTAGCGAGCTCCGCGATGTGCTGGGTGTTGGTCCATCTCCCTTCGGACCAAATTTTGTATATTCTCATTGCTACGACCTGGTCTCCTATAATGGTGAGCTAGTCGCAGTTGCTCGTGAAGATCGTCATCCAACTCGTGTCCCTCAACTCTTTGGGATTCGCGCCTAGGGCTCCTTCCTCAGCTGCGAGACTTTCTCGCCTGAGGGCTAGGAGTGCGGTATGGACCTCTCCTGGTGGTACGATGGAGTTCTCTCTCCATCCTTTCCAATCTTCTTTTGAGGCGAGCATTCTCAGCCTCTTGCTTGCGAGCGGACTCTCCTTGCTCTTGGAGCCTTGCCTCATAGGCATCGATCAATCTGGAGATTTGTGTGGACTTCGTTGGTCCCTGACTTTCTTCCGAGGATTTTCGCTCTAGGCGAGCCCTCTAATTTGAGCGACGAACTTCGGATCTGATCCTACGAGGAGCAGGCTGCTCTTGAATATCCCCTACTTGAGGGGCGTTATTGCTTTGACTAGACATTCTGGATTCTTTGTTGGTGAGGGATTTCTCAAGGAAGACTAACGTTTCCCACAGACGGCGCCAATTGTGGTGGCAATTATAATGAACACAAATAAATAAGAAAAGCGCAATCACCAAAGGAAATAAAGAACAGAAAATGCAAATCACACAACACAGTATGTACGTGGTTCAGCAAGAATGCCTACATCCACGGTGGTGCAGTCAGTATTATTTCTATATACTCCGAGGAGCATTTACAGAGAATACAGTGCGTGCCTTTTGCCCTGGACTTAGGGTTTGTTATATACATGTTTTTTTCTCGGGGAGTGGGTGTGTTGGACTCCCACATGTCCATTTTCTTCTCCTAGAATATCTCCTTACGAGATTTTAGGAGTGGACTAAGTCAGAACTGTATTCAGTTGGGATAAGAGGGGCCCAAACTTTGGGCCATTCATATCGGGCTACTCGTCTGGGCCTATGGCGGCAAGTCCGGGTACCCACACTCATTATTATAATTCTCAATTATAATTTATTGAACTGTTTCCAATGATTTTCACTAGTTATTAATTTTCACATTTTAATTCAACATACCGGTATATATTTTTTTGCACACACACACACACACACACACACACACACACACATATATATATATATATATATCACTGTTCTAAAAAACCCGCCTAGGCTCCGCTTAGTCACGCTTAGGCTTAAGGCTTGGGAGAAACGCCTCGCCTTACGCTTTCCACGCCTTATTCTTGGTAAAACTCTTAAGGTGCACTTTTTTCTAAAAATAACAATGTTTTAGTGAAACGATGTCGCCTTTTAAAGAATGTTTTTACAAACTGGACTATTATCTCATCCAAAATAATCAAATAGTATTTTAATTTGCATCTATTCAGACATATTTTTATGATATGTGCAATTTTTGTATTTTAATAGCCTTGTTATGGTTAAAAAATATTAAAATATATTAAGAAGGCCTAAACGCCTTTCCACGTTTTTTCACGCCTAGGCCCGCCTAGGCTTCTAAAGTTTAAGGCTTGGCATCCACGCCTCAATCACGCCTTGTGTTTTTTAGAACCTTGATATATATATATATATATAGATAGATAGATAGATAGATAGATAGATAGATAGATAGATAGATAGATAGATAGATAGATAGATAGATAGATAGATAGAGAGAGAGAGAGAGAAGCAAGCTCCCGTGCACACTAAGTTTAGTTTTTTAAAAATATTAAAAGATATTTTTAGTTGATTTTTTATGTGATATTCAAACATTCAACGAGCCCATATAAAAAATCAGCTCAAAAATTTTTTTTTTTCTATTTTTAAAAAATCGTTCAAACTTTCGGAGATTTTAAAGTGCTTAAAACAGCGAAAGTTTGATCAATTTTTTAAAAATAGCAAAAATAAATTGAGTTGATTTTTTATATGGGTCCCTTGAAATGTTTAAATATCACATAAAAACAATCAGCTTAAAAATATTTTTTTTACTATTTTAAAATTTTTGCGCAAACTTAGTGTGCAAAGGAATGTGTCTATATATATGTGTGTGTGTGTGTGTGTGTGTGTGTGTGTGTGTGCGTGTGTGTGTGGATTTTATTATCACATCATGCATACATATATATATCACTCACTATAAATGTATAACCGTCATCTCTAACAATAATACATTTATCGGTTGCGGGTCTCTAATGCTATCATAATCCAGGGAATGCTCACATAATCCTGGCTACCGCGTCTGGATCTCACACCAACTATGATAGAAAATAAAAAAATGACATTGGAGGCGGTCATAAGTTCATCGATTAGTGAGAAATAACCATACCCATAATTATCTCACCTCGAACTCAACCTTAACAGGCACGTACGTAGCAATTATGCCTGTGAATACTACTAACCATGCATTAGCTAGGCAGGGAAGATCACTCACTCACGCAACCTCCGATGATATCCCTTAGAGTAGTATGTCATTCTATTCATATAATTATATCTTTCACACCGATATAATATTTGTATATACAATTTTCACACATGTATATATTCAACAATAATTTATTTAATTATGTTTATCACAAATGGCACAAAAATGCATTATGACCGAATGTTCCATTTTATACTCAATTAATTAATTACTCACTTAATTAATCCATTCATTTTTTCAATACCAATTCTGTACACGCGTCTACATCACTCAACCAGTATCCCAATTCCCGAATTTTGCATCATAACTATTCATATTCAACTATTTTCCTCTAATATTTTAACTTCACATTCGAAATAAAAGTCCATTTTTAACTCAAGGTCCACATACCAACTTAATTGAATTTCCAGAAATAAAAAATATCAACTTTGGGTTTTCTCATCCTCTTAAGTATTTATTTTTTTCCAATTAAATAAAGTAGCCCAAATATAAAAATTCCAAAATTCTGAACCGGCTTGATCTTAAAGCGAACCAGTTCTGTTTTCCAGAAATCTTAACCGGCTCGGTCTAAAAGTGAACCGGTTCGCTTTTCCAGTCAGCTAACCTCATCCCTGCATTCTTCCCCAATTCAGTCCTAATGATCCTCAACTCAATATCATACACTAACCAATTCATAAAGAGTTTAAGGGACATTTCTAAGAAGATTCTAACATCTAGTAATCACATTAATTCCAATAGATTAATCATCAATTCATGGGATTCAAAACTAGAGTCGAGAATTTCACTATTCTAATAATTATATCACATATTCATCTCCATGTTCCATTATCTATATCATCCTCAAATTTCAGAATTTTCAAACCATCGTAATCATTTAAAAATTTATAATTTATATCAATTCCTAAATATAAATCATTTTCCAAAATATAAATTATTTGCCAAAATCCCATAGTTTATATATGTGTGAAATCATCTCCAAAAATATCATTTGCCAACTATGATATGACTAAAATTAAATAGAAAGTTAATTACTTGCCTTATAGTTTGTAGAGTCTGATTTTGATGAAGATGTCACTTAATCCTTCAAGAATTTCCATCCACTTCTTCAATCCTAGACTATTCTTGAAAAACTCTTCAATTCCTCCCTTTGACTCTTGAATTTTCTTTCCCATTTCTCTTCACTTTCTCCCTAGCTCTTTGTATAACTCTCATAACCTTTTATTTTGTGAAATGACTCTCCCTAAACCCAAACCTTTCATTTTATAACCGTAAATCCCATTTTTTTGCTATTCACATGCCACTAAGGAGTTCAAAAGTCACATAAATTGGTCTTAATTAATCAAAAATGCCCCTGAGAGCCGAACACCACCCTCGGGTACTCAATTTTGACTATTTTGATCCATTCTGGATGAACCGTGAACTCGAAATCATTATACGAGTCACTTAACAACAATTTCCCATCACAACCTATTTTATTTTAATCACACATGTCCCGATTGAGATAATAATAACTTCTAACGCGTTTACTCACTTACAACTTAATTCAATTTTTATTTACTGTAACACACTAGTAAGTACCAAGGATAAACTGTGGGGTGTGATCGAGGCGTGGAGGCCAAGCCTTAAGCCTTAGAAACCTAGGCGGGCCTTAGGCATGAAAAGGCCTTTAGGACTTTTTTAATATATTTTAATTTTTTATGTATGACAAGTCTATTAAAAATAATAAAATGGTAAATACCTTAAAAATAAGTCTAAATATTTGTAAATTAAAATACTATTTTTTTAAAATACTATTTTTTTAAAATACTATTTTTTTAAAATAATAAAAAAAATAAAAATAAAAACTCGCATTTTACACGCCTTACCCACCCCCCCCCCCCCCCCCCCCCACACACACACAGAAAAATGCTAATTTTTTCACGCCCTACCCCAGAAAACGTTGACCATCATTGATCACGCCTTAATCCACGCCTAGGACCAAAACTTGGCATATCTAAAAAGAGTTGCACCTAGGCGAGTTTTTTTAGAACACTGGTAAATACATAATCGCATAAATATTAATTCATTTCACTTTAAATTCATATTTAATTATTTTCTCATTATTTCTCGATTTATTTAAATTATGTGTCACCCACATAATTTAAATGTCCAATTAAATATATATATAAAACTATGGGGAATTACACCTACCGAGGTAGGACATAAGGATCTTATCTTGGTCCACAATAATGTTGGGCGTTACCTCATACTGGCTCATTCTTTCTTTACAATAAATATTGGGCACACTGCCCTATTGTGTAACTCACCCAAATTAGTAATAACTGCTCCATCTCGGTTAATCGATCCCAAAAACCCAAAAGGGAGTCTTGACCTCTCCGCGACTTTGGTAACCTAAAATGAACTTCATCGATCTACCCATCCATTCCTTCACTTGAATCACCAATTATTGCAAACTCTAGTTAATCGCCTAGTATCAACCTTTTCCATCTAATGAGTGGTGCACTTGGAGATAAACTTCACTATGTCTTGCTCCACACTGACCCACACGCTCTGTATCCCACATTATGTGGTACATCTTACTTCCCATCCTGAGGTATACCAAAAACTGTGACCCATACGTCTATTCCAAAAATGTGCACTTTTAGGATCCTTCTCGTCTGGTAAAATCAACTACTTACTTATGTGAAATCCACCCTCAGAACTTGATTGAGAACGAATCTATTCTACCTTCACAAAACTATTTGACCCTCCATTGGCAAGAAGGATCCCTCTCCTGTGTCTTCACATCCCCTTAACCCATCTGGGGTGTGATGGTTCTCCCTGCAATAAACATCTGGACTATCTTCATCCTCTAACAAAGTTCAGTCCACCATACTATTCCAACTCTACTGCTAACATCCCTATAGGCATACGCCTTAACACATTTATTTCCATGTTCCCTCATCTCAAATAATACGGGATATATAAATAATCAAGGCCCCCATACACCCTGTACCTTGTGCATATTTGCATAAATATCATATATGTAACTCACATGTATCAAATTCGGCCCCGCATTCTCTACTTGACCATATAGTATTGTTAGGCTCGCTTACCCTTCTTATCGCGACTCAATTATTCTCGAGATTGCTCCACTTATCAATTGGTGGTGCAAACGTTCCACAGTGCTCCCTACATAGCACTACTTAGCCCTGTTGGACTTAAATCATATAATATCTCTTAGCTCAAAGTGTTATCTACACCACTACTAGAAAAATTACAATTAAGGACACCTAATTTGCTCTCCTAAAAGCTCATTTAATGACCCCAATAGTATTTACAACAACCTTAAGGATGGTAATAGTTCTTCTATCAGGTAGACGTCATAAAGGATAAAAGGATAGCAATTGCTGTCCTTTTTGATTTTTTAGGACAGTAGGAAGCCATCCTTTTAGATCCATCCTTTTAAGTCCAAATACTACTATATGTTTATAAAAACAGATGTTGTTGTCCTTTAACATGAAGTATTAGGGACAAAAGCAGCTGTCCAAAATAAATTTTGGTGCACAAAATGTGGCGCCAAATTAATATTTAAAAGACAACTCTAGTTGTCCTAAAAGATAGAAATATATATTTTATAAATTGTAGTGGAGTTATCCGAAATTCAATTTCTAATATAATAACAGTAAATTAAAATAACAAAAAAGCAAAGTCAAATAATACCAAAATTTATCCTTTAAAATAATAACAAGACCAAATAGTATCTAATCATACTTCACAAAATAAACACCACCACATACTTTCAAATATCCATTTCCACTTCAAAGTAAGTTACATCAATACATAGTCAAGTGTGGCTATCAAAAGTATCAATTGTTATTGCTGCTGCTGCTGGTAGCGGTGGTAACGGGACGCCCGCTTCTCGTATCATATGAGAGATTTTAGTATTAGCTTCTGCTAGTGTTTCTCTCTTTTCCCTCTTGACTTTTCTTGTATCTCATTTTCTAAATTGGTAGGCACCATATCAATTTTTTCTTGATAACGATTTTTTAGCGCCTCAACTTCTCCCCGATAATAAGACTCTCACTCATTGGCCTCCTTCTCTAGTCGATCAATCTCATTATTATAATAATGAGATGTTGTCGTTGAACGTGAAGAAGTTGGTTTAATAAATACTTCCATACACAATGCTCGAGCACCCCTCACTTCTTTACTATATTGTTGATCCAGTGGTAGCACATTCAATTGTCTTATAATCATTTCTTGCAAATTAATTAAAAATAACATATAGCATAATCAAACTCTTTTTGTAACTGGAATTTGCAAACATCCACCAAAGAAAAATTCAGAATGTAAGTAAGTCGTTTAGATTGCATTTATCAATATATACATCTCTACCAGTCGCTCTATTATCGACATCATATTTAAGATCCTTTTTCTCACGTGCCCATCTCCAAACACTCAATTTATCGACGGGATCCCGTTTGGACTTCATCTAATTTATATAAAAATAGAAAACATATTAACAAAATCCAAAAAGAAAATGTTTATAATCATACTAGAGTAAGAGCATAAATACTAATTTGTTGTTTTATTAGGACAATTGAAGTTCTCCCATTTCTAGTGTGTGAATACAAATAAGATCGATTACTTATATTCCTATATGCCACTCGCTATAAGTGAAAGTAAATAATGTTAATGATATTTCAAGTTACTTGTAATTGTTTGTATATCTTCCCCATTGATACAATGTATTATTTTTAGAAAATTTTGATAGAGTTTTCTTTGTTTCTACATGTAATCCAACCTTTTTAATCATCAACATTAACATCAATAATTTAAAAACCTTATAAGATCACTTCCACCACATCAAAATATCCCCCACCCTCTGCCACGCATCCTGCCCAAACTCAAAACATCCCTCACAGCTCACCCTTACCCAAAATATTCACCACATCCCACCTGAACCCAAAATATCCCCCAACCCAACCCAAAACCAAAATAATCCCCACCTCCTACATGCACACCACTCGAACCCAAAATAACCCCACACCCTGACCGATCAAAAAATAAACCCCACCAATAAAATGTATTATTTTTAGAGAAGTTCAACAGAGTTTCCTTTGGTTTTACATGTAATTCAACATGTTTAATCATCAACATTAACATCAATAATTAAAAAAACATATAAAATCACTTCCACCAATTCAAAACATCCCCCGCCCTCTCCCACACATCCAACCCGAGTTGAAAACATTTCCCACACCCCATTGTTACCCAAAATAGCCCCCACATCCCACACGAACCCCAAATAGCCCCAACCCCCCGCTGAACCCAATACAACTACTACACTCCTCCACACACCCCGCCCAAATAAAAAATAGCCCCACACCTCACCCGAACCAAAAACAACCCCCACCCTTCCCATCGATACAATGCATTATTTTTAGAAAAATTTTACAAAGTTTCCTTTGTTTTTACATGTAATCCAATTTGTTTAATCATCAACATTAACATCAATAACTAAAAAATATATAAACCACTTCTACCAATTCAAAACATCCCCTACCCTCCCCCACGCCCAAACTCGAAACATTATTCACGTACCCCCCCCCCCACCCACCCAAAATAGCCCCCAAATCCCACCTGAACCTAAAATAGTCCCCACCCCAACACGAAACAAAAACAGCCACCACACTCCACCACATACACCGCCCCAACCCAAAACGGCCACTACCCTCGTCTACACCCCACCTGATCCCAGAATAACCCTACACCCCATTCGATCCAAAAACAACACACACCCTTTGTTCAATCATCAACATAACATCCACTATTTTTTTCCTTTTAATCCAAAAAGTTCTAAGAAAGAAAGAGATATGATACTTTTGATGCAAAGTTTCACTAATACTTTCCATTGATTCGAGTTGACTTGAGGAGGTGTATTTGCCAAATGCTTTGATTCCATGTTCAATTCCGTATAGTACTTCCTCTACGCTCATACTTAAAGGATCTCCATTGAATTCCAAATTTACGCCAACATAGGTTTTGGTAATTTTCTGGTGCATTTGTGTTGATCTAGGAACAAAAAATTCATTACTTAGATATATTAATGATTATAATTGATTTAAATAAAATAAGATTAATTTAATTTTACTTGCACTTGTTCTCAAATAAAGTTGAGCTTTCATTGATACATTTTATTCCAAGAAGGGAAAGTCAAAGGAAACAAATTCCCTTGACGTGCATAATAGCCAAGTTGACTCACCAACTTCTTCGAATATGGTCCAATTGGTTGGAAATCTTCATCCCAACCAATTATTTTTTTCTTATCGCTGCACCATTCATTCCATTGTCTGGAAATCCATTTAACTTTCCTCTTAAGAGAGGATTTACCTCTAGCATCACTTGTACAAAATATATGACTAATCATATATAAATATTTATAAAATTCTAATGTGCATATATTTTAGTATATACCTTCCTGTGAGATGAACGACTCATTTTCCACTGCACGGGAGGCTGTACCATCGATACTACCTATTAGAAAAGCATTATTAATGCAAACACATAAGACGTGGTGCAAATGAGTATATTGTGTTTGATACAATAATTGAACTCCTAGAGAAATAAAAATTGATATAGCTGAATCTAAGATTGGGGGGGTGCACGTGTTGCTCCGCTAGTAGATGAGGATATAACCATAATGAATCTGTTACAACAAAAATATGTATATGATTAGTTATTATATTAATAAAAAATGATAAAATTAAGAGAAACATATGTCATATGTCATAGTGCTTACTTACATTCATGTCAATTTACAATTTAGCAATTCTCACTCTTTGTTATCATCCTCACAATCATCACCATCAGGCATAGATGTATCAATTATGGATTCATTAGTATCTTGTATCACCCAAGACAGGTTTTTATCATCTTCCAACTCTTTCATACTAAATGGCTCAAATGGATGGGCATCTAATTCTTCTTTCGCGGTTTAATAACTATCAAACCACTCTTTAGGCGTCATTTGAACAATTACATGCCAATGTGGTTTCAAAAGATATTGCACGTATCACACTTGTTCTCCTTCAGATGCTAAGATAGAAGGTTCATTGCTCGATCGATTATCTTTGTACAATAAGTGTTTGAAATTTACTAACGTAAGGTTGAACTCATCTACTTGTTTCCCCAAACAATTTTCTATCCAATTACTGTGACACCCCGCCTAATAAAATACCGAGCGATCACTCCTATATCAAATTATAACAGGATTCTCATATGGATCATTCTTAGCATCACTGTCAAAAATCCATTTAATTACTAATAACCTATTAGGCCGGTGTCAAAATTTTAACTTTACTACTCTTTTTAAACACTAAAAATTAAAACATCCACATAGTTTTGCGTAAATGAAACTGAAATGAAATAAAATAACCGAACACTCAGTCAAAATATACAACCATATCGAATTCTGTACTCAAAGAATAAATAAATGCAGTTGGGCCGTTGGCCCGAATATTTATACAGTACCTCCTATCTAGAGTACAAGAATGGAATCGGCTATCAAAAACCTGCACGCATCCACTGACGTCTGACTCGAAAGATGTGCCATCCAGGCGTCCCTATGTCTGGACACCTATATATATATATATAATATAGAAAGAAAGGAAAATTAGATAAATGGGTCAGAGCCCGAGTTTTGAAAATATTTAGCAAGTGCATAAATGCCTTATTTTTAGAAAAAGGTTTTATCTCATATTTAAGTTTGGTATCGCACTC
This sequence comes from Sambucus nigra, assembly GCA_949130495.1. Taxonomy (NCBI): domain Eukaryota; kingdom Viridiplantae; phylum Streptophyta; class Magnoliopsida; order Dipsacales; family Adoxaceae; genus Sambucus; species Sambucus nigra. Next base: position 429,506,646 of record OX422223.1, read on the forward strand.
CCATGAGATACCCCTCACCTCTCCACTAACAGTGCACTCCTAGCGCATCCCTCTAAACATCCTAGTCAAGCTACCCTGCTAAACTAGTCTATCACCCAACCCACTATCAACCCTAGATAGTCCAAGCAATGTACTAAGGGCTAAACTTCACCCCAGTCTCAACGTTATGCCATGTTCGTGCGTGGGGTGTCTCGCAAAGCGAAATCCAAACAAGGAACCCCCCCGATACACTACTACGCAGCAAGGTCGATCGTCGAGATCCGCCAGTCCATCAATAGAGAAAGATATATATAAATATATATACCATAAGAATTAATAATATTAGAGCACTAAGGATTAAACTTCTCCCCAGTCTCAACACATTGCCATATTCGTGCGTGGGGTGTCTCGCAAAGCAAAATGCAAACAAGGAACCCCCCCCCCCTCGATACACTACTATGCGGCAAGGTCGATCGTTGGGATCCAATAGACCCTCGGCCCTCGATTCATCCATATATACATATACATTTTACCATAAACATCCGGATCTATCTCCCGGACTGAGAGTTCATATATCAAGTATTTATCAATACTTTTCATTTTCTCAAAACTTCGCATTTCCCTTTTTATACTCAGGAAATGTAAATATAAAAGCCAATTCATTATCATGAATTGCTTTAACAAATCATATACTTTTAAAAGCCAGTTTTATTATCATAAAAATGCTTTTTCGTTTTATATCATCCCATTTCCCTTTTTACACTCAGGAAATGTATTCAAAGCCATTTTCATTATCATAAAAATGCTTTGATCATATCATATGCTTCCACATCCCTTCTTCCATCCGGGAGTGTTACCGAAGTGAAACCTTTATCCCATTTCCCTTTTTATACTCGGGAAATGTAAATTAAAGCCAATTTATTAACATAAATTGCTTTAATTAAACTAAGACCGCCCCTCCGGGTTTCCCCACTGGACGCGCCCCTAAATGGCTATCATCTTCCAGGCCCTATCAAACAAGACAACCTGGGAACCTAACAAAGTCGGGAAGCGGCCATATGTCTGCGGGATAGTCATGACCACACCCAGAATCACCTAACCAGCGCAGTAAAAATAATCGCCCATATGGCCTATAGGACTATATCCACCCTGCATTCATTAGCCAGGGGACATCACCATAACGCACGCAACTTCCCTTATGATAGCGATATAGGGAGGTGTGTAACCATAATTTATTAATTATGAAAATCATTTACCTTTTTCCCATTTTGAAAATATTCATCTATATATTTTCAAAATCATTTATATCATATCATATATATACATAATCACATAGTGTATATATATATATATATATATATATATATATATATATATATATATATATATATATATATACCTACCAGAATATATAAAAATGGTCATATTTGCCAAACCATCTATCGATGACCAATAATCCCAAAGATTCCCTCAAAGAATCATAATCATGCAATCATATATGCATGATACTAAACCCAAAATATTTTCTTACTTTAACAAGTAATATATACCAAAATCCCATCTACGTATTCATTTGGATATCTCCAATTATACTAATTCACTCTAAGTGAATATACACACACACACACACACACACATATATATATATATATATATATATATATATATATATATATATATATATATATATATATATATATATATTCCCAATTCCTCAAGTCCTTTAGGACATAACCCTCTATAATACTCTAATTTAGAGGGCTCTTAAACTTTAGACTCAAAAAGGAGAAGTAATAATAATCTCCAAAATCTTGGGCTGAAAATAGGGCACCAGTCGACCGGTCCTGGACCCCCGGTCGACCTTTGGTTGCAAATAAGCCTACGAAACAAAGAAGTAGGCCCCATTTCCTTGACGCGGTCGACCGGTCACACCAGGTCCCCAAAACTAAATTCCTCAAATCCATTATCCAACAACCCAAATTCATTATCGGGGTTTCTAAACTACCCCAAAAATCATCCAAAACATCTACACGACTAATCCTAGCCTTTATTTTTCCAATTCCCGATTTGATTTCCGAGTTGATGATTTCAACCCGGAGCTGCCATCTTGTAAAAATCATATCAAATCGAGAAAAAATCATAAAAATACGGGTCAGTGCCCACGCGACCGTATCGAAAAGATCTACAATTTTTGTGTTTTGGCCGAGAGCTAAATCAATTCTTTTCCTGGCCAAAATGCCCCCTAAAGTCACGGGTAACTATTCATCATCTTCTCCAAGACGATTTCGGACATTAAAGCTTCTCCCAAGCTTTTGTCGCCTCACCCAACTTCCTACAACCTCAACCAACTACAAATACGCATATATTAAGGGTTCTAAACATCCTAGAACTGAAAACTACCAATTAATTTTCAATAAATTTCTAGGTATCTCCAATTAGAAAATTTTAGGGATTTATTTGTTTTAACTTCCCAAAACCCATTTTATCCACGAAAATCCAAGCTGAAATCTTTAGGGTTTGTTTATACCAAACTACGGTATGAGATATTTATGCAAAAAGTAAATAAAGCAAGTAAATACTTGCCTCGTGGATAAAATCCGACGACCTCGAGTCGAATCTGGTGGAGTTTGGCCCGGGATCTCCATTTCTCTCCTATTTTCTCTCCTCCTCTCTTTCTTCTCTTTTTCTACCTCTCTCCCTCCTTTTATAAGGAGAAAAGGTTTTTAACCCCTTAAAACCCAAAAACGACTCGTTTACCCAATTACGAGTTACTTTTAACTCTAAAATTTCTCGAAACTCATTTTCGACAATCGGACACTCTTTTCGACTATCTTGGCCATTCCGAGAATCATGGCGCAGTCGAAATTCCCATCCGAGATACTTGACCGCAAATCACTATTCTAACCCAAAATAAATAAATGCGAGTTTTTCAATTAAAATCTGACCTTTTTGGTCACTTTTCTCCACGACGACATAGAATTAAATTATTGTGACCTATTTAGTCCCAAAAGAAATTACAACATCCATCGGAACTCATTAAATCCTTGAAAATCCCAAAAATCACTATTTCGAGAAATTCACCAAATCTCCAATTTATATTTAATTATGGGATTTAATTGTCTCCAAAAAGGCGGGTTGTTACAATTACATTTGAACATTACTAACTTTTTTCCATTAAAATATTGAATTTCAATAATGTCAGTCAATATTCCAAAGAATGTTACATCCCTACATAGAGGATTAGAGTCTCTTCTACTAGAATTGATCTTTTGTTCATCTTTTAAAATAACTCCACTATTTTGAGTTTTTCGACAAATATCAACTTCTTTTGTTCGAAATCGAAACCCTAGAATAATATAAGACTTGAATCTCAATGCATTCTCCAGACGACCCAATGTCAAACTCAATATTTTACTTGTGTAAGAGCAACTTGATAAAGCCAGAATTTTAGGCCTTTCCTCACACCACGCTGATCGTGTTGAAAACCGAGCGTCCATGTAAATACGCTAGTCGTTGTTGTCGGCTTCCAACCACAATACAAAAAAAAACTAAACTTTAACTACACTCTTGCGGAGTATAGTGGCTAGTTTGGGTATCGAATTTTCAGGGAACTAGGACGAGTGAACGTGACGACAAAGGTAAGACTGTTAACCCTAACTTGACTCTAAAAAGAAATAAAAATAAGATGATTGAGTGAGAAAGGAAAAAGGGATAATTTTTCACATCTTTTTATGGCTAATATTTTTGGGTAACAAACGATGGCCTACTTCATTGTCCGAATTACTTATTAATTTACCATATGCGTCTCGAGATTAATTTAATTTAGAGATTTATAGCGCGCGTTTCGAGACAACATTTCATTTTCCATAATCGATCAAAACAATAAAATAGTGATCATCAACGACTTTTGTAAAACGCTGAATTAGAACTATGAGTTAACAATTAACTCGGATTGATTTAAAAACTCAAAAAGATCGATAGGCTCGAAATCTCACCGGGTTTTGTTAATCTCCACACTTATTTGTAAAGTCGTCAATTTTCGCACAATTTCCATATTTGGTCAATTTCGGCTTTGTGCATTTGATTTTTACAACTTGAGACAAAATATTTGTGACATTTTTTAAGCTTTTAAATTCCAATCTTTATTTATTTTGAAGAAAAATATTTTTGGCTTTTTTCAAAATTTTTCAATTTTTTTTTTCTAAAAAAAACACTCTTGGAAAGAATATGTGATCGAATCAATGAATCTAAACAATAAACTGGAAGAATATCCCACATCCCCTAACTTAAATGTTGCATTGTCCTCAATGCGAATCAAGAACACAACATAAAGAGAGGAAAAGAAAGATATTACCCAAAATGGAGCGATCCCCGATGAATGTGAGTCCATTGAATCTACAAAACATGTTAGGTACAAGCATAGCAAAAAGAATAACAAGAATTCTAAACTAAAAAAAAAAGTTAACTATTATACAACCTACGATTTTCAAATTCTAATAAGTTGTACACTAGAAGTCGAAAAATTTGAGGGTCCACCCAAAATACAATATGACTTTGAGGGATTAATGGTGTACCCTCACTAGAATGCATGCCTCCTAAAAAAATAAAATTCCGTTTGACCAACGGAAGGCATGTGTGAGATGGAAAAAATGAACCATCACCAATTAAAAATTTTAACGGAATGATGGGGGGTTTGGATGCTAGGTGGGACAAGTACACTTGAGAACCAAGAAAAATATAATCACCTCCCAAAGATTTTTTAAGCAGTATGGGGAGAGGGGCACATAAAAAGGGAGAGTCCATATTAGAAAATAATTCTAGCAAAGTGTCTTTGTCGGTAAAAGGTGTAAACGTTTCAGAATTTTCAACCGACTCATTGGAATCTAGCGGTACTTCTAAAGGTTCAATAATGGTGAACGAAAATGGTGATGAAATAAACTCAATCTCAAGTGATTCATCATCACTTGGAGATTGAATTTCAAGGGAGCAAGACTCACTTTCAATGAAATGTTCTTCAAAAATTTAAGGTGACACACAAGTCTCAGCCTCCTCTTTGTTTTCTAAATCAGAACGCATCTCATCGCAAAATGAGAGTATTTTCGTAACAAGACCAACATCCATTGCACTTTGGGTGGAAAGAAAATCGAGTACTTGTTTGATTAGAAAAAGCATTCTTTCTTCCAAAGTAGGATTCATTGGCTCTATAACCTCGGAAGAAAAATCGTCATTGGATTCGAATAATGCATCCAACTCTTTCTCCCAAAAACGATTTTTTTCCCGATATTTGTTTTCAAGCCTTTCATATTCATGAATTAAAAGCCACTCACCCATTTTAATAGGTCGAGGCAGAGATTCTTGAAAATAAAAAGATTGAAAACTATTCCCATATGAACCATTATAATTACCGAACTCACTATAAAAAGACATGATTACCGAATGGTTTGTAAATGGACAATCCACGTAAAGAGGTGTGCGGTTAAGGATTCAACATTTCTTGGAGATCAATTGTGCAACCCAAATATATATATATATATATATATATATATATATATATATATATATATCTTGCGAAATAGTAAATCAATTATAATCTATAACAAAACACTCCCCGGTAATGGCGCCATTTTGATCGTGTTGAAAACCGAGCGTCCATATAAATACGCTAGTCATTGTTGTCGGCTTCCAACCACAATACAAAAAAAAACTAAACTTTAACTACACTCTTACGGAGTATAGTGGCTAGTTTGGGTATCGAATCCTCAGGGAACTAGGACGAGTGAACGTGACGACAAAGGTAAGACTGTTAACCCTAACTTGACTCTAAAAAGAAATAAAAATAAGATGATTGAGTGAGAAAGGAAAAAGGAAAGAATAAAGAAGTTAACTAAAACCAATTGGAAAAATTAAGGTAGAGACACAATTCCCCAACCCTAGTGTATTGATGGTATAAAACTAATCGTAAATTTAACTGATTAATTTGACCCGGAATTTAGTATTCCCAAGCATTACGTATACGAGGTTCAAGCCCGCGTCATACTTAATCTGAGGATGAGTAAATCAATATCGCGATAGTAGCACTCGTATTTCACTCTAAATCATCACGAGTACCCAGAGGCAAACGAGATATAAAGATCTACAATTGTTGTGTAACTATGCAATACGATCATAATCAATCACTAAATTCAGCGGATTAATTTTATACGCACGCACTAACACATCAGGCTGGGTTCATGCATCCCAACCTTTAAAAACCTAGCCTAACATGGTGAATAATAATAAAAGTGCTGGAAATTAAAGTTACCACGATTGAAGAATAAGAACATGCAAGAAGAAATCAAAGATTGAAGAAAAACTCGAAAAGCTCTTGAATTAATGGTGCAAAATATGTGAATCTTTCTCCTAGATGCTCCTACTTGTTATGGAGCTTTTACATCAATCAAATCTGAATAAAAAGTGTCCTAATGACTAAATATATAGGCTAGAGGTCGTTTAGAAGAGTCCCCAAAACATAAAACTCTTTTGGTTAAAAGATAAGCACAAAATAAAAATCCCGTATCTGCCAATTTGTCACACTTAGAAAGCTTGACTAATTTTGTAACGGATCTGGAGCGTGACTAATTTCGTAACGGATCTGGAGCGTGACAAATGGGCGGACCGGTTCTTTTTTCTCAGCTTCGGTTCGGTTTGGGGCTGACAGCTTTTTTCTTGGATTTCTTCTAAACTTCAAATGGGCATAACTTCATCACCGTAACTCGGATTGAGATGCCGTTTTTTCCAGTGTTCTTGTTGAAGCACCTTATACCTTTGACTTACTTAAGTCTATATTGTATAAGTGTTCAACTTATTTGGAAATTGTGACAAAATTTGTTGTCTAACCTAGAATCCAAAGAACCTCAGAATTATTCTCTCTAATCCTCTTCTATGATCCAAACAAGGTATAAATTGAATCACACTACACACATTAGAAGTGCATACATGTGTATATATTGTTCATAATTGATTGTGTGTTTAATTCCCCTTAAAATGTTGTTTTAATAATTTTTTATGAATTTTTAAACATTTTTAAAATAATGATTTCTTAAATAAAAGTGTTTATATAAACTTTGTGGGGTTAAAATGCTATTATGAAAAATATGTTTTTCATTAGAATGTTTGATTGGGTAGCATATCAATGCGCCAGAGACTTTAGGGTGTTGCATGTAATTATTTTAGGACGCGCGTTTGCCAGCCTATGGAATGCCAACACTTGTCATGTTCCTGTTATCTCAATTTGTGTTTGTTTTGTGAGAGAACTGCCTCGTGTATTGTGGATCGTTAGATCAAACCTTATCTATGGCCTGCATGTGTTTTAAGTCTATCCATGTGCTATCACTTTGGACCAATCACCTTCATTTTAACCACCGCTATATTACCACCCTTGGATCAAGTCAATATAAGTAAGACTGAATCTCAACCGTTGATTTCGATCAGCAATCCAGAACCTTCCTTGGCTCCTATATAAACCCTCCTATTCTCAACCTTTAGGAACTTTTGGCAGTCGTCCAAATTGAGAGAAAAAAAAGAGAGAAGAGAGAAGTGAGAGAGAAGAGAAAAAAAAAGAGAGAGAAAGGGAACTGAGTTAGAGAAATCCTAACCCTAACCCTAAACAACTTCAAACCATCTTCAAACCTTCGTATATTCAAAACCCCAAACACAACCTTGAGTGTTTGAGAGAGATTGGTGTTACTGGTTTGATCGTTTGTAGCTGTAACCTCTTGATCTGTGATCTTGTTACCAACTTAGACATTTTTGGTGAGATCTGTATTTCTTTATCATAGAAATCTTAGATCTACACTTCGCATGTCACATATCACTAGATCTGCATATTTGTTTCTCGTTTTGTGAAAATTTTTGCTGATTTAGATCTGTAAATATTTTATGTTTTCTGTTCTTATGAAACTAAACCTTGACCTAGTTGGATTCTCACTTGGAGATTTTCGATCTCGAAAATATTTTTAAAAACTGAGATTGATTAAGATCTTGATCGATTTTGAAGCAAGATATCCGTGGAATCTGGGATAGATTAAAAGGTCAAAAAGGTTTTAAGTTCTGTAAGAAAGAAAGAAAAGAAAATCATAGCATATAGTCTTTATATGTAATTTTCTAGGACTGTCTGTAAAAACTAAGTGTGTGTGAGTTCATGCATGTGTTTAGAAATCACATCACAAACACTTGACACACTACCACACTGAAAGTGTTGTGAATAAGATCAAAGATTATTGAGTCGACGCAAAGGAAGCTAAAGAAAAGGGGAAGTTATCAAACTGGAAGAACATCAACAACAATCAGATCTACGAGAAGTTAGAAGGACACCAAGTGGGGTATATTCCTAAACTTAGAATAGGCTGAGTTGTGTGCATGTATGTTGTATTGTTTGTAACTGCTATTTGTTTTTTGTGGATTTTTACTTTCGTGACTTAGAAGTCACCGTGGATGTTTCCTCTATTGGGAGAGGTTTTACCACGTTAAAAATAGTGTGTTCTGATTATCTTCATCTCCTCATCTCATTCTATAGTGTGCTGATTTTTTTGAAACATATCTTAGTTTTAAAACTGATTACAAAGTCTTGGTTATTCTCGTACATAAGCTTTTTTGTAAACACATCTTGTTGTTTATCATTTTTATTTTCAAAAGAAAAGGGTTTCTTCAATAAACATCTCGGAGTTGCTTATACAGTTTGATCTTGTATTAAACGACATTAGCAACGTTTTTCAATTGGTATCAGAGCCCTGTAAACTTTTATTTCAAAAAGGATCTTGTGTTTCTGAAATCGTTTTCTGAAAATCCTAACTATGGACGAGAAGAATGAAAGGTTTGGTAATCTGTCCATACCTACACTCTTTGATGGAAACAACTTTGCTTACTGGAAAGTAAGAATGGTTGCCTTCATCCAAGGGACTTTAGGAGATGATGTCTGGGACATTATTGAAAATGGATATACTTATCCTACTAAACCAACCACTGAAGGAAGTGATGAGAGGGTAAAGAAAATCTTAAGCGAGTTTACCCAAGAAGAGAAAACTATTTCTCGTAATAACAATAAAGGCAAGAATGCCATCTTTATGTCTATTAATGAGTATGAGTTCAAGAGAATCTCATCTTGTGCCACTTCTAAGGAAGCTTGGGACACATTAATCACTGCCCATGAAGGAGACTCAAGAGTTAAAGCTGCTAAAACTCAAATGCTTACCCAGCAGTACAACTCTTTAATTATGTCTGACTCTGAGTCTTTTGATGACTTTTACATGAACCTAACCGATATAGTTACTAAGTTGCATGCTAATGGTATAACATATGATAGGAATGAGATTGTTTCTAAAATCCTAAGATCATTACCATAAAAGTTTGACATCAAGAGGTATGTTATTGAGGAAATGAGTGATCAAAACCTCACCCCTGAGTTACTCAGTAGCAAACTTAGGACTGTGGAAATGGAATTAGACTTTAACAAACAATTAAATCAGTCTCGAAGAAAACAGCCCAACTCTAACTTGAGTTTTCCCTCTAAGATATCTAAACATGAGGCTAATTTGACCAACTGTGACTCTGATGAGGAGTGTGATATAGACAAATTAGATAATCAGATTGCCTTAATGTCAAAACAATTTAAGAAAATTGTTAAATTTAGAAACAAACAGGCATCTAGACAAGGCAAGCCTAATTATCCAACTGTGTCTAATCCCAAACCTCATGAGAGAGGTCTTGACAAACATCCTAAGGACAACAACTTCAGATCTAACAGAGACCTTAAAAAGATTGAATGTTTTAGATGTGGGAAACTAGGTCACATTGCTCACGATTGCAGAGTTAATCTGAATAAAACCAACACACACAATAGAGCCAATGTCTGTAAAACTTGGGATGATTCAAGTGACTCTGATGAAGAGGTACTTGAGTCATCAAATGTACTTGACCCTTGCATGTCTTTTTATGCTAAGATCATTTACAATGATGATATGCCTGTGTGTGATAATGATACCTCTACTCTTGCTTTTGTGAATACTGCTTTGACTGGCCTAGATGCCTTGATTTCTGAAAATGTTGCTAGCTGTAGTTCCGTGTGTGTGAGTCAAAGAGATCTCGATAACGACGATGTAAATGGGTGCGTGAGTACTAAAACTGAATCGTTAGGGGTCACTACACACACTTCACTTAGCGACTCAGACACAGATGACCTCCCAGATATTCATACTTTGTATTCTAAAACTCTTAAAAAAGGCACTAGACTGGAAAAGACTGTTAGAGACCTGACTAAGAAATTAGATGATCTAAGTCTTATTGTGAAGCTGAATGCCGAAGAGTACACTAACCAGTGTCTGACACATCAATCTGAAATTGAAACTTTTGATCAAAAATTAAAAGAGTTGACTAAAACTAACGAAACCCTGGAAATGAAATACAAGGGAACATTATTAGAACTACGGGAAGCAAAAACAAAGACATCAACTGTTTTCAAAAAAAATTCTAAGTTTGAAAACAATTCAAATTGTTTCACTGACTTTGTTGTTGACTCCAAGACCAATTCTGATGATAGAACCGGTATTGGATTCTGCCCTAAGAATAAACCACAAACTAAAAATCTTGAACCTATTAAGTTTGTGTCTGGGGGCAAAAGACCAATCGAAACATGTCCAGATTTTCATTTTATTAAAAAGGAATATGATCAAAAGCAACAACAGAAAGACATTGGAGAGTCTAGTAACTCTAAGGCTGACAGTACACTTGAGACTAAATACGTCTGTCCTTTGATCAGAAAGGGTGAGTCTACCTTTAAAACCATACCTCCTAGGAATAAGAATTCTGAACAGAATCCTGTTAAACCCATCTTTAGAAGTTTTCCTAAGGAAGTACATCCCTCAAGCAATCAATATTGCTTCTACTGTGACGTTTATGGTCATTCTTTTGAAGGTTGTTATGCTAGGCGTCTAAACACCCCTGTGTACAACACTCCTGTTTATAAGAACTTTAACTATTCTAGGCAAAATCGTAACCATTATGTCCTTCCAAGACAACCTGACAAGAACTCTAACTACAGGAATAGAAAGACCAAAACTAAGAGTTCATTTAAGAGAAAGGCTCCCAGAAACTTTCCTAAACCAAAAGCTCAACTTTTCCACAAAAATCAGTTTGTTGCTCCAAATGTTTTTCGACAAAAAGCTGCTTCTCGAAAATTTTATCAAATGAGAGCAAACTTGCGCAAAATTAAAACTAGAGCTATTTGGGTTAGAAAAGATGATCTTTTACCCCAAATGAAGTGTAACATTGTTACCACTGCCTTAAAGGCTGAACACACTTCATCTGGTTGGTATTTAGATTCAGGATGCTCCAAACATATGACAGGAGATGAAACCAAACTCTTAAACAAAACCATATTTTCTGGAGGTAAAGTAGTTTTTGGTGACGGAGTTTCATCCCAGATCATAGGTAAAGGAACCCTAAAAGAAGAGGGAATGCCTGTTTTGGAAAATGTACTTTTAGTTAAAGGCCTTAAAGCCAACCTCCTAAGTATATCACAATTTTGTGACTCAGACCATACTGTTACCTTTTCGAAGAACAATTGCAAAATTCTAAATGATAAAGGTGAATGCATCATTACCGGATTTAGAACACCTGACAATTGTTATACTATCAAGACTAGTTCTGAAACCTGTAACATTGTCAGAATGGATGACAATGAAATCTGGCATAATCGTATGGGTCACCTAAGTTATGATATCCTTGGTAGATTGTCTAGTCAAGAGATTGTTAGAGAAATTCCTAAAATTAAACCTATTTCCAATGTTGTCTGTGGTCATTGCCAGGAAGGAAAAATAGTTAAGACTTCGCATAAAAAAGTTAAAGACATTCTCACCTCTAGACCTCTAGATCTCATCCATATGGACCTTATTGGTCCCTCTAGAACTGTTAGTCTTTGTGGACACAGTTATATCCTTCTCATGGTTGATGATTTCACACGATTTACTTGGGTTGCCTTCTTGAAACATAAATCTGACACGTTTCAGAAATTTTTGAAAATTTTACTAAGAATTGAAAATGAGAAGGACACACAAGTCAATCGCATTCGTAGCGATAGAGGGGGAGAGTTCGTAGACACGGGAATAGTTGAATATTGTGACTACAGCGGTTACAAACACGAATTCAGTGCCCCTAAGACTCCTCAGCAGAACGGTGTTGCTGAAAGGAAAAACCGAACTCTTCAAGAGATGGCGCGTGTCATGTTGCATGCCAAATCTCTACCTAAGTACTTTTGGGTAGAATCTATTAGAACTGAATGTCATATCATTAATCGGGTTAACCTTAGGAAAAATACTAAACAAAACTCTTATGAGTTGTGGTACGGTAAGAAGCCTAATCTGAAATATCTAAGAACTTTCGGAAGTCAGTGTTATGTCTGTAAAGACAGAGAACATTTGTCCAAATTCGAGACGCGTGGAGATAAAGCCATCTTCTTAGGTTACTCTTCAAACAGTCGTGCTTATCGTATATACAATCTGCGTACTAAGACCCTTATGGAGTCGATAAATGTAATTGTAAGCGACACTATTGTCGAAAATAAGATATCTGAATCACCTATTGTGGTTGAATCTGAAAATGATTTCAAAACTGATTCACCAGAAATAGATGACTCATTACCTATTGAGAGTCCAGAAGTACCTGGCTGGGTCTCTAAAGATCATCCCATTGACAATGTGGTCGGTAATCCTAATGAGCCAGTCCGTACTAGATCCCAGTTAAGAAATTATGCTAATTATGCATGTTTCGTCTCCCTTGTGGAACTAAAAAATGTTAATGAAGCATTGAATGACACACACTGGATTTCTGCTATGCAGGAAGAGCTTTTACAATTTGTCATTCACGATGTCTGGTATCTTGTACCGCGGCCTCAAAACAAAAATGTTATTGGAACACGTTGGATCTTTAAGAACAAATATGACGAAAATGGGGTAATCCTTAGAAATAAAGCTAGACTAGTTGCTCAAGGTTACTCACAAATAGAAGGGATAGATTTTAGCGAGACATTTGCCCCTGTCACTCGTCTTGAATCTGTTCGACTTCTTTTCGCCATAGCATGTCACTTAAAATTTACACTTTATCAAATGGATGTCAAGTCTGCCTTCCTCAATGGAATTCTATCCGAAGAAACGTATGTAGAACAACCCAAAGGGTTCATTGACCCAAAATACCCAGACCATGTCTTTCGTCTAAAAAAGGCTTTGTATGGCTTAAAACAAGCTCATAGAGCTTGGTATGAACACCTATCCAACTTTCTGTTGGATAAGGGTTTTAAGAGAGGAGGAAATGATCAGACCCTCTTTGTCAAACATTTTGACAAAAACATTATTATATCCCAAGTCTATGTAGACGACATCATCTTTGGGTCTACTTCAACATCTGAAGTTAAATCCTTTTCTGCTATTATGCATAAGGAGTTTCACATGTCCCTTATGGGGGAGCTACAGCTTTTCTTAGGATTTCAAGTGAAACAGAATTCTGATGGATTATTTGTCTCTCAAACTAAGTATGCCTTAGATCTTGTTAAGAAATTTGGTTTAGATAATGCTAAAGTTGCCAAAACGCCCATGAGTACTACTGTTAAATTATGTAAAGATGAAAATGGGAAGTCAGTTGATTCCACACTTTATCGTAGTATGATTGGTAGTCTACTCTATCTAACTGCCTCACGACCAGATATAATGTATGCTGTATGTCTGTGTGCTCGTTACCAGAATAACCCTAAAGAGAGCCATTTATCTTGTGTAAAACGTATAATAAAGTACATAAAAGGCACTCTTAATCTTGGACTTGGGTACACTAATGATACCTGCAGCACCATCATAGGGTATACTGATGCTGATTGGGCCGGTTGTACTGATGATAGTAAGAGTACATCAGGTGCCTTTTATTATGTCAGCAATAATTTAGTAGGTTGGAGTAGCAAAAAACAGAATTGCACATCTTTATCTACGGCTGAGTCCGAATATATAGCAGCAGGAAGTTGATGTACTCAATTGTTATGGATAAAACAAATGTTAAGCGATTATGGTATTAAAGAAGATCAGTTACAATTGTATTGTGACAATCAAAGCGCCATTAACATATCTAAAAACCCGGTTCAACACTCGCGAACTAAGCATATTAAAATAAGACATCACTTTATACGCGAACTTGTTGAGAATAAGGAGTTAGAAATCCATTACCTGCCTACTGATCTGCAACTTGCAGACATGTTCACTAAACCTCTAGACTATAACAGATTTCTATATTTGCGTAATTCTATAGGTATGGTATGTGCTGATTAAACTCTTAACACCGTAATTGAAGTTGCAGGGTTATATAGTCTTAGTTTAATTCGTAGAATACACACACACACTTAATCCAATTTTATTATTTCTATGAAAGATGTATTCTTCTAACTCAATTTTAAATTTAGTTTAACAAATTTGCAAGAACAAAATTCCAATTAAATTCATTTTATCCTAAGCATGCATCTAGGTGATAAGATAAAATGAAAGTGCGAAAATCCCAACCACAACACGCCGATGTACGAGGAAAACCCAAATGGGAAAAACCTCGGACGGCTGGGCCTAGACAAAATCCACTACAACAAAAGGTTTTACAAGAGACTCAAAAGACTTACAGACATTGACTCACTCAAGACATGCTTATGCCGTCCTCGACCTCTGAAGTTGTAGTCCGCGAAACTCCAACGCGTTGCTCAACACTCCTCGTGTTGCGGTATCCACCGAAGCCCAAAACCACCGTCTCCTCGAAGCTTGAATGCAGAGTTCCACCGCAATCTTGCTTGTTGAATATGAATTGATTAAGGGGTTTTGATTTGAAAAGTTAATAAAAATGTTGGAGTAATTTTTCTCAAAAAGGATGGAAGTTATGGAAAAAGTTCTCTTTGAAAAATGATCTTCCTTAAGTTATAAAACTGAATTTTCGTCCATTAGAAAATAACTGAAAAAGTAGTGGGCAAAAAACAGTTGTAGAAAAAAACTGCATTAAAAAAATAAGTTTAAAAAATCAATTATGGCGAAACTCGTTCGAACGAGTTCGTTCGAACGACATGTCGTTCGAACGACTTATCTAACGGCGTGCCAGTTTAGGATGGTTAGATGTCGTTAGAAATCTCGTTCGAACGAGGTCGTTCGAACGACATTTCTAACGAACTTCTAACGAACTACTAACGAGGCACCACTTCGTTAGAACCAGGTCGTTCGAACGACCTGGGATAAACTTCGAACGAGAATCTGATTTTTGCCCAAAATTTTTCCAATTTAATTCAAGAACTTTTTCAAAATTAATATAGCTTATATATGAACATTTGCTTATTTGAAATTTCTTGATTAGTCAAAATACTCCAACTTATAAAATTGTATTTAGGTCATATACCTTCGTAGGATAAATAGCACGGCATGAATATTGATGATGCGTGAACTTTGAATGCGATGCTTGAATCCTTGTGTTGAATGATCGTTGATGCAGTATGACCCAAAAATGTTTTGTCCAACGGAATTAGGCCAATATAACAAATGACTCGATTGGAAATTTGTCCTTACAGTAATTTTTACCCTTTGTCTATTCCGGGACAAAACAAAATAAAAAATAAATAAATAAAAGATTGAATTTGCTAAGCCAGCCGTCAAGCCGTATCTAAGTCCCGTCCCAAAAACCCAAAAAAAATACAGACACAAAGACAAGACTGGCGAGCTGCAAAGGAGTAGGAGATGTATCCTACACACATGAAACAACAAATTCATAAACGCATGGGGAAATAGAGAGATGTTATATATAAGACAATGCGATAGAATATTTTGTGCATGGTGCATAAATGTCTCAATATTCAATATGAACAGTTTAACTCCCCCTTAATTGTGCATACGGTCAATATTAGAATCAATTTGGAAATTTAATTATAATAACTTAATTCAATTATAATTACCTTAAATTATTATTAATTGCAATGAATATGAAATGTCAATTAAATTACCCAAATTTATCAAACTCCCCCTAAATATGAAGTCATATTAATTAAAATTTTCTCCCCCTTTTTGCCCGGAAAAGACAAAGGGATAAGGGGGCCTGCAAAAGAAATGAGAATAAATAACAAGGCAGGAAATAGAAATAATGAATCATGACAAGGAAAAGAGGGAGCATGCATTAAGTAAGGGGTAAAGGGGAAATAGCTAAGAGTCAGACAATGAAATAACCAAGGGAAATAAATCCAAATACAACATAGTATGAAAGCACTCATCCTCACAAAACATAAAGAAACAGGAAATGAACAAAATAAATCAAGAGGCAGGATCAGCAGGTGGAGTGTCATCGGGGAGTGAGCCGGTGCCGGAAGAGCTTGGCCCGCGGCGTAGCTCCATATGGCGGATGGCAGCAAGATGCTCTAAGAGAAGAGAGTCCCGACGAGCCTGGGCTTCATCCCGACGTGCCTGAGCTTCATCCCGGGCGGCTTCTCGACGGGCGTGGGCCTCGCGGTCCTGCTGCATAGACATAAGAAGCTCCTGCATAAGTGCGCGGTCCTGGCGGCGGTCCTCCTGAAATTGATCCACCTGTGAACGCAAAAACATAAAATCCTCCGACGCAACGGGTGTGGGAAGCTGGGAAGGGGCGGGGTGATGGACAGAGCGGGAGTGAGCTGGACGACTGGGAGCGGGGTGAGATGAGGTGGCGGAGTGGGAGGAGGCGAAGGGGGTGAGGTGAGGGGTATCCGGTGGCAAATGACCACGGGAGCGACTAATGGAGGTGAGGTCAACGGTTTGGTATTTTGTGGTGGGGATATCGGTGGACACACGGGGGCAACCGGCGGCAAGACAAATACGGGTGATAAGGGCCGCAAATGGGAGGGCCTGGTGAGTGGGGCTGGTGGGAAGAACCCTAACAGACCGGATCACGCTATAAAGATAGGAGGGAAGGTCAATGTGGGCCCTAATGCTTATAGCAAACATGAGATCCACGTGTTGTTTGGTGATTTGGGTGGTGTTGGCACGAGGGAGAAGGCAGGCACAAACAATCCAATTAAGGACCATAAAATCGGGATGTAAATTTTTATGAAAAATAGTAACCGTGCCAGAAGGAAGAATCCTAAAAACGGTGTTAAAAACAAGAGTAGGATCGGGGGTGGTCTCGGATGTCCATGGAAAAGAGGGATTATTTACCCGAGGGAGGGGAAGGATGTGAGCAATCGAGTCGGGAGTGACTAGAATCTCCCGACCTCGCACCCGAGTGTAAAGATGAGTATCCCTATTAATCAGGCTAAAATAAAATTCCCGTACTATGTCGGGAAAAACAACATCGGTGAGGGAGAAGAGTGGGTCCCACCCTAAATCAGATATCCATGAATGCACGTTTGTGCCGTGGAGGGAGGGGAGATTAATCACTTTCTCCCGTACAACAGAACGGGTTGCAAACCCTTGGGTGTGATAGCGGGTATGTTGGGAAAGGGTGCGCCAACGTAGTTTGAGGTCGGGAATACCCCGGGATTCCTCATCCGAGGACGTGGTGCGTTCCTCGGGGGAATCGCTAAGTCGGCGTTGGCGGCGATTACGAGCCATGGAAAGATGACAAAAGCTAGAACCTTCCCGAAGACAATCCAACCGAACCACCAATTACACCAAAAAAAAATCCAACACCAATCAGCATAATTCCCATCCTCCTTTAAAAAAGGCAGAAAAAAAATTAAATTTGATTAAAATAAATGCCATGAATAGTACTGAATTGGTATTTTGAGAAAAAATATTCATGAGAGGTATTTTAATCAGGGGCAATAGAAATAATTAACACAATAAAAGAGCCCCATTTAAAAATATACACACATGCATATAGAGTAATGTGGAGATAATGGTTGAGAATCAAGTTTGAAAAAAACAATCCCCAACATTAGGTATATACACATATATATATAGATAATATATTTACGATATATAGAATATATATATAATATAAGATAAGATATTTACAATATAGCTATATATATATATATATATATATATATATATATATATATATATATATATATATGCGTATAGATATATATATATTGACAGAGAGAAAGAACAAAACAAATACCAGAAATGGAAGAGGAGGTAGGAGTAGCAGAAATCGGAGAGAAGAGGAATGAAGAAATGGAGGAAGGAGGGTAGGAGGAGGGAAATAGGGGAAGAGAAAGAGTGGGGAAAAATCGTGGGGGGTAGTGAAAGGAGAAGAGGGGAAATGGAAGAAAGGGGTGAGAGAAAACAGGGAAAGAGGGGAAATGGGGTATTGGAAATCGTGGGTGAGTGAGAGAAGAATTGGGAAACGTGCTGCAGAAATGGGGAAGGAAAAAAAAAACTGACCGTTTTAACTGCAGCTCGTTCGAACGAGTGATGTCGTTCGAACGAGGGGATCGAACGACGAGACAGCCTCGGGTCGTGAGATGCCTCGTTAGAAGGTGGTTCGAACGAAAATTGTCGTTCGAACGATATTTCGAACGACGAGACAGCCTCGGGTCGTTAGATACCTCGTTAGAAGGTGGTTCGAACGAAAATTGTCGTTCGAACGATATTTCGAACGACGAGACAGAATGGGGCTAAAAAATGTCGTTAGAAAGCTCGTTCGAACGAGAATTTCTAACGAAAATTGAAAAATTTTGAAAAAAATATATTATAAAAGAGATTGAAAAATACCATAATATCAGGAATTGGGATGGCCAGATCATTTCCAAAAATGTGATTGTATTAGTCCAAGCTCGATCCAACATATCCAAATGGTGGGAGCAGAAATGTAGGGGTGTGAACAATACGCGTGAAAGTCTTTAGACACAACATTTTTACAAGTGCGTAATGCCAAACAATATATACGAGCAATATTCACTCAGATTAGCCTTGTGTCAAAAATGAAATATTGTTGAACACTGAACCACGAATGTAACAAGCATATAAAATAGATGATTCTCTCGCCAATAAAGTCACAAGAAGAAAGCAATAAATTAATGAAATGTGCATGCCCGTTGATCTTCAACTTATATCTCCCAAAAATATCAAATAGATTGAGACGAATCTTTTGAAGACTCAATCAAGCCTATTATTTTGGCTTTGCATTGGATATATATCATTTTCAATGCTTCTATTTTAGTCACACATCTGAATATGCAAATGGAGGCTTTTCACGCAAAAACTTTGATGTTTTTCGCAGCTCGGTTCCATTGCTAGAAACGGAAATCAACCGGAAGAATATAGTCATTTTGTTTCAATCCGGGCAACGGATGATCATGCACACTTTCGATTGCTTATAATGGATGTGACAGGATTGAGAAGACAACACCAAATCTCACTTTGCAAGTACAATGCGAACAAGATATTCGAAATATTATGTGTACGGTGTGTGCAAAAGGCAAAATATGTGAGGAAATCACAACATTATATATCATAAAACAAAGCATTATTTATGGTGCACAAGATAAACCATGTATGGATTAACTATTCATCGTAGGCCACGTAAACATGGAAAAAGATAGGGATTTGAATACATCGACCACAAAGCCATATGGACAAAAGTTTTGATAGCATTATCTAACCATTCCCGTTTTCCTTGAAAATGAAGAAAATAAAAAATATTTTTGAGATTTTTGAATAAAATATATACAAAGGAAATCTAGTTCATAGGTAAATAGATATGCAAGAGAAGCAACCTAAACTAGATAAACGGCTTCGATCTCAATCAATGGAGCAAACCCCAATTGATTTCCTAAGGTTTTCAAACCTAAGGGCATCTAGAGGTTTAGTAAAGATATCGGCCAATTGTTGATCGGTAGGAACGAAGCTTAGAGAAACAATTTTCTCTTCAACCAAGTCACGAATGAAGTGTTCACGGATCTTAATATGCTTGGTTCGAGAATGTTGAACGGGATTACGGGAAATATGGATTGCACTAGTATTATCACAATATATAGTCATAGTGCCTTGGGAAATGCCGTAATCTTCCAACATTTGTTTCATCCAAATGAGTTGAGTGCAACAACTCCCAGCGGCAATGTATTCGGCCTCCGTCGTGGACAAGGAGATAGAATTTTGTTTCTTGCTCATCCATGAGACAAGTGCACTTCCAAAATAGAAACAACCGCCGGATGTACTTTTACATCCATCAACATCTCCTGCCCAATCGGCGTCTGAATATGCCGATAGACAATCATTGGTGTCAAAGGAGTACCAAATGCCAAAAGACAGGGTCCCACTAACATATTTGATGATACGTTTAATAGCAAGTAAGTGAGACTCTTTTGGTGCGGCTTGATAACGAGCACAAACTCCTACACTAAAGGAAATATTTGGACGACTCGCAGTTAGGTAAAGTAAACTACCTATCATACTTCTAAAGAGTGTATGCTCTACATCTTTTCCATCGGTGTCTTTACTAAGTTTAAAAGAGGAGCTCATAGGAGTACGAGCATGTTTAGCGGATTCCATGTTAAATTTCTTAACAAGGTCTTTAGCATACTTAGTTTGGGACAAAAATATCCCATTTTTGAGTTGACGAACTTGAAGACCTAGAAAGAAGGTAAGTTCACCTACCATACTCATTTAAAATTCATTGTGCATTTCTTTGGAAAAAATTTGAGTATGTTTATCACATGTAGACCCAAACACTATATCGTCGACATAAACTTGAGCAACAAGAATACCTTTTTCATTACGCCGAACAAAAAGTGTCATATCTACTCCCCCTCTCAAAAAGCCACGAGAAAGGAGATAAGAAGTGAGTCTTTCATACCAAGCACGGGGGGCTTGTTTTAAGCCATATAAAGCTTTCTTTAACAAGAAGACATGAGTAGGATGAGTTGGGTCCCCAAACCCTTTTGGTTGTTCAACATATACTTCCTCTTGGATAATACCATTTAAAAAAGCACTTTTGACATCCATTTGATATAATTTAAATTGAAGATGACATGCGATGGCAAGTAAGAGACGAACCGATTCTAACCTAGCAACAGGAGCAAAAGTTTCTTCAAAGTCAACACCTTCTATTTGAGTATACCCTTGAGCCACTAATCTAGCCTTGTTTCGAATAATGACACCATTTTCATCCATTTTGTTTTTAAAAATCCATTTAGTGCCAATGACATTGGTATTAGAAGGCCTAGGGACTAATTCCCAAACAACATTTTTCTTAAATTGAAACAATTCTTCTTGCATAGCATTAATCCAATGTTCATCTTTTAGGGCTTCTTTATAGTTTTTAGGTTCAATATTAGAAGTATAACAGAGATAAGTAACTTCATTTTCTAATTGCGCCCTAGTCTTGACACCTACCTCGGGATCTCCTATAATTTGTGAAGTATCATGATTTTTACGCACCCAAGGAGTAACTTCCCTTTTATCGGTAGATGGAACACCCAAATCATTTTGAAATACAATACTTTCATCATTTGACTCAACATCACACTCACATGATAAAACTTCCTCATTATTAATTTGTGTGGCCGGAGCATCATCTTTTATGACCACATTAATGGCTTCCATTACTTTAGAGTTGCTTAAGTTAAAGACTCTAAAAGCTCTACTATTTTGAGAGTATCCTAGGAAAATACCCTCATCACTCCTCGAGTCAAATTTTCCTAGAAGTTCTCTATCTCTAAGAATATAGCATGGACTTCCGAACACTCTAAAATAGGACAAATTGGGTTTCTTACCCGTCCACAATTCATAAGGAGTTTTGTTAGTGTTAGGACGCAAATAAACTCTATTAACCGTGTGACAAGTAGTGTTAACCGCTTCGGCCCAAAACCTACGAGCCACATTTCTTCCAAGGAGCATGGATCTTGCCATTTCTTGGATCGTTCGATTTTTACGTTCAACTATACCATTTTGTTGAGGGGTTCGAACGGCCGAGAATTCATGTTTTATTCCTATTTTATCACAGAAGGCATTCACACCGGATTCCTTGAATTCGGTTCCATTATCACTCCTAAAGCGGTTTATAGTAACACTGTGAAGATTTTGAAGAGCTCTACATTTAACAGTAAGAAAGTCAATTGTTTCAGATTTCTCTCTCAAAAAGCCTACAATAGAATATCTAGAGAAATCATCCACCATAACCAAGATGTATCTTTTTCCTCCTATACTCTCGGTACGAGTCGGACCCATAAGGTCCATGTGTATCAATTCTAAGACACGAGATGTCGTTATCGAGTTTAACTTTTTATGAGGACTTTTAATTTGTTTACCAAATTGACACGGTCCGCAAATGGTGGACGTTGGCTTTCCTAGAGGCGGTAAGCCTCGAACAAGCTCTTTTCTCACAAGTCTGTCAAGATCTCTAAAGTTAACATGACCTAATCTTTGATGCCAAAGGTCGGTAGAGGAGGTTTTTACATTATTGCAGACTAACGAAGATTTTGGAATGATTCCATAGCAATTGTCACTTGTTCTAACACCATGTAAAATCGATTCACCTGACTGATCATAAACTATGCATTCCGATTGACTGAATTTCACATCAAGATTATCATCACATAGTTGGCTAATACTTATCAAATTAGCCTTTAGACCATCAACATAAAGAACATTTTTAAGTTTAGGGAATCCTGAGATTTCAATAGAACCTCTACCAATGATTTGGGACTTGTTACCATCCCCAAAAGTTACTTTTCCATCTTTATGGTTTTCGAGAGTGGTAAATAGAGATTTATCGCCCGTCATATGTCTAGAACAACCACTATCAAAGTACCATTGAGAGGTATTTTGTGCCTTAAGAGCAACGTGAGCGACAAAAGCTTTCTTGATTTGATTTTTCTTAACCCAAGTTTGAGTAGTTTTCTTCCCTTGATTGGCTCTAGTCTTATAATTAGAGTTATTTCTTTTGACATTAGAGAACCTAAGAAACTCTTCCATTAGATTTTTAGAAGTATTGACAAGGTACTCAACTTGACTCTTAAGATTAGCTAAGGAGCTGTAAGGTTGTTTTGAATTTGTGAATTGAGGGTTCTTTCCAAGTTTGTAGCAAAAATCTTTAAGGTGACCCTGTTTGTGACAATATGAACATACATAAGGTTGTTTTGGGCCAGCTTTTAAATGTTTCTTAGAGGGATTAACTTTAGGAACATTAGATTTGTTATCTTTAGGAACATTAGATTTTGTAACAAACTTAGCAACAGGTTCAGTTTTGACTTTTGAAGAATTTCCTTCTTCATATCCTATTCCCTTTCTTTCTTGATACCCTTTCTCCTTATATCCTAAAACAGGACCTAGAAACAGTTTTCCCATTCTTCCTGAATTGTCCTCGAGTGTGACTTTAACTTCACGAGAGGACTCGAGATCTTTTTCAAGTTGGACTATTTTAGTTTCTAGAGATGTTCTAATTTCATGAGACTCATTAAGTTCTTTGTTAGCACTTTCTAAGGAGATAATCAAGTCACATTTTTCTTTGCCAATCACGATAAGTTTTTCAGAAAGAGATATTTTAATAGCCTCGAGTTGACTGACTAAGGCCTCCTTCTCCTTCAGGCCTTTCAACTCTTTTTCTAAAGTTAAAACTTTCAAGGTTAATCTTTTGTTGACTTTTTTAATACGAAGAGATTCATTGTAGAGTTCGGAATAGGCAGTTTGTAGTTCACTCTCATCTATATCACTATCACTCTCTTTTTCATCACTACTAGTAGAATGAGTAGAAACCACCTCTAGATTATGTTCAGAATTGTCAACATTAAGGTTTGACTCACACGAATTACTAGCAAGGCTCGCCATAAAGGCAGTGAAGTTATTTCTAGGCGAGTTAGAGTCATCAGAGTCTTCAGACTCATTATCACTGTCGCTTAAAGTAGCATTGTAAACGGCTTTCTCTTTGCCTTGTCTTTTAAGTTTTGTGGGGCACTCGAAAGCTCTATGACCACGTCCCTCACATTCAAAACATCTTTCCGAATCATCCTTCTTAAAGTTGTCTTTATTGAACTTCTTAGTATCCTGATTAGTGAACTTTTTATTTCCTCCTTTGTTTTTATTCTCAAATTTAGGTTTTTCAAATTTGGATATTTGTTTTTTAAACTTGAGAAATTTTTTAAACTTTTTGGCAAATAAGGCTATATCATCAGAATCAAAGTCAGACTCATCAGAATCAGACACATCAACTTTCTTAACTTTTAAAGCTACTCCTTTATCTTTCCCTTTGTTATCTTTAGGAAACATATCAAGTTCATACGTTTGCATATCACCAACAAGTTCTTCAAGTTTTAAGGTATTTAGGTTTCCTAAAGAATTAAGTACAGTGACTTTGGGAATGAAACGCTTAGGAAGACATCTAAGTATTTTCTTAACCACACGATTTTCAGGTATTCTTTCACCTAAGTTAAAGCAAGAGTTGACTATGTCAGATAAACGAGCATAGAACTCATTAAAAGTTTCAGTTTCTTTCATGGTGATAGTTTCAAATTGTGTAGTTAAGTTTTGAAGTTTTGATGCTTTAACAACACTCGTTCCCTCATGAGTAACTTGGAGAATGTTCCAAGCTTCCTTTGATGTTTCGCACGTCATTATACGACGAAATTCATCGGGAGACACGGCACCAAATAAGGCATTTAATCCTTTTGAGTTAAAGTTACACCATTTTAAATCTTCCTCGCTCCACTGTTCAACAGGAGTCAAAATACGTTCATCATTAACAACCATTGTAGGAGGGGACCATCCTCTGCAACAGTGACCCAAACACGTTCATCAATAGATTTAAGAGCGGATCTCATACGTGCTTTCCAATAGGTATAATTTGATCCATCAAATAAAGGTAGTCTATTCGATGAAAAACTATCCATATAACCTCCAGGATTCATCTAAATAACTTATAGAAACAAGCTCTGATACCAATTTGAAGTTGCAGGGTTATATGGTCTTAGTTTAATTCGTAGAATACACACACACACTTAATCCAATTTTATTATTTCTATGAAAGATGTATTCTTCTAACTCAATTTTAAATTTAGTTTAACAAATTTGCAAGAACAAAATTCCAATTAAATTCATTCTATCCTAAGCATGCATCTAGGTGATAAGATAAAATGAAAGTGCGAAAATCCCAACCACAACACGCCGATGTACGAGGAAAACCCAAATGGGAAAAACCTCGGACGGCTGGGCCTAGACAAAATCCACTACAACAAAAGGTTTTACAAGAGACTCAAAAGACTTACAGACATTGACTCACTCAAGACATGCTTATGCCGTCCTCGACCTCTGAAGTTGTAGTCTGCGAAACTCCAACGCGTTGCTCAACACTCCTCGTGTTGCGGTATCCACCGAAGCCCAAAACCACCGTCTCCTCGAAGCTTGAATGCAGAGATGCACCGCAATCTTGCTTGTTGAATATGAAATGATGAAGGGGTTTTGATTTGAAAAGTTAATAAAAATGTTGGAGTAATTTTTCTCAAAAAGGATGGAAGTTATGGAAAAAGTTCTCTTTGAAAAATGATCTTTCTTAAGTTATAAAACTGAATTTTCGTCCATTAGAAAATAACTGAAAAAGTAGTGGGCAAAAAACAGTTGTAGAAAAAAACTGCATTAAAAAAATAAGTTTAAAAAATCAATTATGGCGAAACTCGTTCGAACGAGTTCGTTCGAACGACATGTCGTTCGAACGACTTATCTAACGGCGTGCCAGTTTAGGATGGTTAGATGTCGTTAGAAATCTCGTTCGAACGAGGTCGTTCGAACGACATTTCTAACGAACTTCTAACGAACTACTAACGAGGCACCACTTCGTTAGAACCAGGTCGTTCGAACGACCTGGGATAAACTTCGAACGAGAATCTGATTTTTGCCCAAAATTTTTCCAATTTAATTCAAGGACTTTTTCAAAATTAATATAGCTTATATATGAACATTTGCTTATTTGAAATTTCTTGATTAGTCAAAATACTCCAACTTATAAAATTGTATTTAGGTCATATACCTTCGTAGGATAAATAGCACGGCATGAATATTGATGATGCGTGAACTTTGAATGCGATGCTTGAATCCTTGTGTTGAATGATCGTTGATGCAGTATGACCCAAAAATGTTTTGTCCAACGGAATTAAGCCAATATAACAAATGACTCGATTGGAAATTTGTCCTTACAGTAATTTTTACCCTTTGTCCATTTGAGACACAATGGGGGAGAAATTTGAGTCTTACGGGTTCAATGTTTTGTTCACATTTCATCTAAACTGCTTGATCTTAGTGTGCATATTTGCAGGAACCTCTTCTACTGATTTTCTACCATTTCTAGTGTACAAATTTGTAAATAGTTGAGTTATGTAATTTTTGACTTTCTAGGAAATGGGTAGATAGTATCTTTTGTATAGGACTAGGTTTTATTTTTTTGGTTCCCTAAGAGTTTAAGCTAACTCAAAGGAGATTTTGTCTCATATTTCCCAAGGGGGAGATTGAAGCACCATATACCTTTGACGTACTTAAGTCTATATTGTATAAGTGTTCAACTTATTTGGAAATTGTGACAAAATTTGTTGTCTAACCTAGAATCCAAAGAACCTCAGAATTATTCTCTCTAATCCTCTTTTATGATCCAAACAAGGTATAAATTGAATCACACTACACACATTAGAAGTGCATACATGTGTATATATTGCTCATAATTGATTGTGTGTTAAATTCCCCTTAAAATGTTGTTTTAATAATTTTTTGGAAATTTTTAAACATTTTTAAAATAATGATTTTTTAAATAAAAGTGTTTTTATAAACTTTGTGGGGTTAAAATGCTATTATGAAAAATATGTTTTTCATTAGAATGTTTGATTGGGTAGAATATCAATGCGCCAGAGACTTTAGGGTGTTGCATGTAATTATTTTAGGACGCGCGTTTGCCAACCTATGGAATGCCAACACTTGTCATGTTCCTATTATCTCAATTTGTGTTTGTTTTGTGAGAGAACTGCCTCGTGTATTGTGGATCGTTAGATCAAACCTTATCTATGGCCTGCATGTGTTTTAAGTCTATCCATGTGCTATCACTTTGGACCAATCACCTTCATTTTAACCACCGCTATATTACCACCCTTGGATCAAGTCAATATAAGGAAGACTGAATCTCAACTGTTGATTTCGATCAGCAATCCAGAACCTTCCTTGGCTCCTATATAAACCCTCCTATTCTCAACCTTTAGGAACTTTTGGCAGTCGTCCAAATTGAGAGAAAAAAAAAAGAGAGAAGTGAGAGAGAAGAGAAAAAAAAAGAGAAGAGAGAGAAAGGGAACTGAGTTAGAGAAATCCTAACCCTAGCCCTAAACAACTTCAAACCATCTTCAAACCTTCGTATATTGAAAACCCGAAACACAACCTTGAGTGTTTGAGAGAGATTGGTGTTACTGGTTTGATCGTTTGTAGCTGTAACCTCTTGATCTGTGATCTTGTTACCAACTTAGACATTTTTGGTGAGATCTGTATTTCTTTATCATAGAAATCTTAGATCTACACTTTGCATGTCACATATCACTAGATCTGCATATTTGTTTCTCGTTTTGTGAAAATTTTTGCTGATTTAGATCTGTAAATATTTTATGTTTTCTGTTCTTATGAAACTAAACCTTGACCTAGTTGGATTCTCACTTGGAGATTTTCGATCTCGAAAATATTTTTAAAAACTGAGATTGATTAAGATCTTGATCGATTTTGAAGCAAGATATTCGTGGAATCTGGGATAGATTAAAAGGTCAAAAAGGTTTTAAGTTCTGTAAGAAAGAAAGAAAAGAAAACCACAGCATATAGTCTTTATATGTAATTTTCTAGGACTGTCTGTAAAAACTAAGTGTGTGTGAGTTCATGCATGTGTTTAGAAATCACATCACAAACACTTGACACACTACCACACTGAAAGTGTTGTGAATAAGATCAAAGATTATTGAGTCGACGCAAAGGAAGCTAAAGCAAAGGGGAAGTTATCAAACTGGAAGAACATCATCAACAATCAGATCTACGAGAAGTTAGAAGGACACCAAGTGGGGTATATTCCTAAACTTAGAATAGGCTGAGATGTGTGCATGTATGTTGTATTGTTTGTAACTGCTATTTGTTTTTCGTGGATTTTTACTTTCGTGACTTAGAAGTCACCGTGGATGTTTCCTCTATTGGGAGAGGTTTTACCACGTTAAAAATAGTGTGTTCTGATTATCTTCGTCTCCTCATCTCATTCTGTAGTGTGCTGATTTTTTTGAAACTATCTTAGTTTTAAAACTGATTACAAAGTCTTGGTTATTCTCGTACATAAGTTTTTTTGTAAACACATCTTGTTGTTTATCATTTTTATTTTCAAAAGAAAAGGGTTTCTTCAACAAACATCTCGGTGTTGCTTATACAGTTTGATCTTGTATTAAATGGCATTAGTAACATTTTTCACTTGTAATTGAAAGATCTTCAACTTTCCAATCGTCCCCACCTCCGGATTAAGGCTGCAAAATTACGAAAATGCCCGTCAACTCCCCGATTCTTGGTTTCTTTCACTATTTTGAGTTCTCTTTTCCATCTTTCTTGCATGAAATATCTGTAAAACACATAAGAGATACACAAAATACGAAATACTTACCAAAAAGGGTTAGTATCATAGATATGAGATAAATCCAAGTTATTTACACCGCACGGGATCATAAAAATACCGAAATTACGGGGATAAATGCGAAGAATTTATGCCTTATCAAACCCCCCTAACTTAGAACTTTGCGCGTCCCGAGCAACGTAAAACAATGAGAGTATGAGTTAAGGACCCTTCAAAAACTTTATTGGGATAGAATACCTCTTTCGCGGGCAAGCGATTGCATTTAGCGTATGCAACAAGCCTTTAAACCCCTAGGTTACCCTAGTAGGACGAGTGGTGTCTCGTGAGGGTTTGCGGTGAATATACCCACAAAATTCATTATTGACTCAAAGAAATATCAAAATACTTAAAAATTGTAAAATTTAAACTCCCCAAAAATAGTCACCTTAAAATCTTATTTAGGAGTCTCAAGTCAGAGAGTGTGTGTACGAAGCCAAAAATTGAACCGCTAACTTCCACCGATTGATCATTACGTTACTTTTTAAAAATTCGTTTTAATTCAAATGCTCATAGGATGCTCTCTCAAACGAATCTCTCGGAATGTGGATATTCTCTCGGTATGCGTGATTTATAAAGAGTAAATATAATGGACGCAAAGTCACGCATACAAATTGAAAGACAGAAATTTTTGGGTGAAAATATCTCTTCATCGGAATACAGTCATAGGAAAATGGGAACCATCATATCTTTTTCACACCATGTAATCTCTTTTATTATCTTTTTGTATTTTAACTCTCCACGCGGTAACCAATTTCGCAATTCGGACTCAGTTAGGACTTTTTCGGGTTTAAGGTGTAATTGGGTAACATGAAATGGTTGGGAAATTCGAAATTGGAAATTTTTCTTATGATGTCCGTTAGTGCTTTTTTTTTTGGGGGGGGGGGGGGGCTATTGCTCATTTTCTCTTCTTTTTCTATTTTTTTTTTATTTTTTTCACACTTTTCTTTTCTTGCTAACTTTTGTTGAGCATTCTTCTATTTTTTTCTTGCCCCTTTTTGTTGCACTTTTCGGACTTAAATTAAGACTTTTTTCATTTTTCACAATTCCGGGCTATTTGGGTTTTTCGGGTTACCAAACGAAAAGGATAAATTTTATTCGGCTCAATTGGGTTATCAATGGGATAATTTTTCACATCTTTTTATGGCTAATATTTTTGGGTAACAAACGATGGCCTACTTCATTGTCCGAATTACTTATTAATTTACCATATGCGTCTCGAGATTAATTTAATTTAGAGATTTATAGCGCGCGTTTCGAGACAACATTCCATTTTCCATAACCGATCAAAACAATAAAATAGAGATCATCAACAACTTTTGTAAAACGCTGAATTAGAACTATGAGTTAACCATTAACTCGGATTGATTTAAAAACTCAAAAAGATCGATTGGCTCGAAATCTCACCGGGTTTTGTTAATCTCCACACTTATTTGTAAAGTCGTCAATTTTCGCACAATTTCCATCTTTGGTCAATTTCAGCTTTGTGCATTTGATTTTTACAACTTGAGACAAAATATTTGTGACATTTTTTAAGCTTTTAAATTCCAATCTTTATTTATTTTGAAGAAAAATATTTTTGGCTTTTTTCAAAATATTTCAATTTTTTTTTCTAAAAAAAACACTCTTGGAAAGAATATGTGATCGAATCAATGAATCTAAACAATAAACGGGAAGAATATCCCACACCCCCTAACTTAAATGTTGCATTGTCCTCAATGCAAATCAAGAACACAACATAAAGAGAGGAAAAGAAAGATATTACCCAAAATGGAGTGATCCCCGATGAATGTGAGTCCATTGAATCAACAAAACATGTTAGGTACAAGCATAGCAAAAAGAATAACAAGAATTCTAACTAAAAAAAAAAGTTAACTATTGTACAACCTACGATTTTCAAATTCTAATAAGTTATACACTAGAAGTCAAAAAATTTGAGGGTCCACCCAAAATACAATATGACTTTGAGGGATTAATGGTGTACCCTCACTAGAATGCATGCCTCCTAAAAAAATAAAATTCCGTTTGACCAACGGAAGGCATGTGTGAGATGGAAAAAATGAACCATCACCAATTAAAAATTTTAACGGAATGACGGGGGGTTTGGATGCTAGGTGGGACAAGTACAATTGAGATCCAAGAAAAATATAATCACCTCCCAAAGATTTTTTAAGCAGTATGGGGATAGGGGAACATAAAAAGGGAGAGTCCATATTAGAAAATAATTATAGCAAAGTGTCTTTGTCGGTAAAAGGTGTAAAAGTTTCAGAATTTCCAACCGACTCATTGGAATCTAGCGGTACTTCTAATGGTTCAATAACGGTGAACGAAAATGGTGATGAAATAAACTCAATCTCAAGTGATTCATCTGTAATACCCCGTACTTTTATTGATATTTATTTATGGGATTAATTAAATTAAATGTGAATTAATTGAGAATTAATCCGGATAAAATACTAACGAGATGTGAGTTGGTATTTGATTTTAATGTGTATAAATGGCAATATATGAATATGGAAAATATTGAAATTGTCACGAGTCTGAAATACGGAAATTTGGAGAATTTAGTTGGGACGCACAGGCCAGTCGCGTCAGGATTGTAATATTTGAATTTAAAAAGTGAATTTTATTTTTATCAACCGAATGGTCATTTTGAGTATGCCAACGTGCCCGGAAGGGTCGAAATAGTCAGAAAACAATAGCCGGGGGTTTAGTTTGGGTCCCGGGGCATTTTTGGGCCATACCGGCAACTTAAAAGGGTATTCTATTAATTTTGAAATTTTGGGAATTATAACCAACGAATTTTGGGAATTAAATATGGGATATTTAATAACCCACTAAACCATTACCAGCACTTAACTGATTAGAGGACTACGGGAGTTATAGGAGGAAGTTAGGAGAGGTTCCCAAAAGAGAAAAACCATAACCACCATCTTCAACCTTGGGAGAAATTGTAGAGAAAGAGAGAGCAACCTTCAACATTCAACATCAAATTCAGAGAACAATCCGAGGCAAGTGGTTTAATTTCATTAATTTCAAGCGAATGTTTCTTCCATGCTTAGAGTTGATAGAATTGTTTTATATTGGGTATTTGATGAAAACCCTTGAAATTTGAGATAGGAATTCATGATAAGTTATAGGGATTGCATGTAGAAAGATATTGGGTGATTGTACTATGAGAAACACAACTTTTTATGATGTAAAAACGGATTTTTAAGGATAAAATTGAAGACATAAAATTCTGGGTTCATACCCATAGGGTTTGGGGTAAAATTGGGGATTGATGATAATTTTGTGTGATTTAGGAAGATTGGAACCCCAATAATATGTTAAAATCCGATCTATGAAAGTTTAGTGATGTTTAGAAACCTTAAAATACTGTTGGGATGATTTTTAGATGATATTAGAGGTGAAGAAAATTGGGAAAAACGGAGTAGGTAAATCTGGGCTCGAAACTGCCATCTCGTTAGAAGACCTGCCCAGGTCGTTCGAACGAGTTCGTTCGAATGAGCTTCTAACGAGGTGACACTTTGCCTTCTAACGAGGGGGTAGTTCGTTCGAACGAACTCTAGTTCGATGCCCTTTCGTTCGAACGAGACTTCTAACGAGTTGACAGAATGGCGTTTTTGGCCTGATTTGATTTCTAGTGTCCCGAAACCTTGTTTAATTGATGAGATAACTTTACCTTGTTAACTAATTGGTATAGTAGGGAGATTTGGGATATATTGAGGAGTAACATATAGAGGAGTGATTTGAACCAAATGATATTTGTGGATTAGGACGTGAGTGACTAATCACGATGCGAGGATAATTGATGACTTAAATACATATACACCGGGGGCTTGTGATTGTGTAATACTAAAAGTTGGTATAAGAACGAGAAGTATACCACTACTAAAAATATGGTAATTACTAAGATGTGCGCATGCTTAGTATATATGATTTTATGTGTATGACATACCTACCATACTTGCTATCACGGGAGGTTTACGTTCGTTTAGGGCCATCTAATCTTTGTGTGCCTACGGGGGGATTTGGATTGGTACCTCGAGGACATAGGTCAGAGAAGGACTTATTGTGAAGTTAATAAGTCTGCTGATCATGAGAGCGTAGGTATGTGCGTGACCCATGTGATGTGAACTATGTTCGCCTCCATTGTTTGTGATTTGCTATTATCTGAGAACGATTCCTGAGAGATTCGGAATTCGTGATCCTTATGTACGTGATGTACCGGGATGGGATAGCAGAGTATGTGTGCACCGCAGCTTAGTCTCGGGGTGCTAGTATTGTATATTTATGACGTGAATAATATACGGTTAAATGAATAGAATTTTCATGTTTAAATTGTGAAGTGTAATTATCGTAATGATCGCTGAAGATAAAAAGGGATAACCTGTAGTGAATTGTATTGCTAATAATTGAGGATCCGAGAATTTAAGTAAAACTCTCTATTTAATTGATGAAGTTGGAATTAAAGCACGAATCGAGTAGAAGGGTTAGATTTCATTTTGATCTAGATAGATATGAAGATCACTTGAATGGGTACGGTACGTTAGGAGTGCACAATTAGTCGAGAGGTGAGTATTTCATGCGAGAGCACGTCCTAACATGTATTTTGCATTCGTTGTTTTAATGTTATTAAATCACTTGCTGTTTTTAAAATATTCTCCACATTCGGGCTATGACCCGTTTGCTTTCGAATCTATTTTTGTAAAAACCTTTTTAGGTGCCCAGCCACAAGGACACCATGCGTAGGATTTCTATTCAGGTAACGAGCCGTAGCTGTTGTGGAAGTTACAGGGCCTTGACAGTAGACGCCTTTTTTACTAGTCTTGACTCCATGTTCAGTTTATCAGTTGTTGGGCATGTCGGCCCACTTCCTTAGAGACATTTGATATTTCAGTTATTCAGACTTTGATTTGTAATTTATTCAGGATGCAGACTGTTTTACTTATTTCACTATTGGGATTGTTGTGAGGAGTATTTCCTCCAGACTCATTATTATTTGTTGGTTACTCTATTGAGACTTTATTGTGTATGGTTATGTCAACTTTTATAATTTTATTTATTGCATGTTAATCAGATTTAATTTAAAATTTGACAACTCACTTTTTAAATACTAGGTGGTTAGTAATTATTAAAATGTTTTCGACAGTGATGCTATTAACTGAACCAACTTGACATTTTGTATTAATTTAATAAAGGAGTAGCTACACGGTATTTAATTAGTCGGGGTGTCACAGGTGGTATCAGAGCATCAGGTTCTAGTGTCCTTAGGATCTGTACGGCTTATTATGTTTCCGCTGAGCTTTCTTTGATGTAGAGCCCTATATTTTAGGACTGTTGTATTCCTTTATGTATGCTTCGCTCTTCAGTTATTTTGAGTTTATAACTGCGAACTTATAGACTTTACTCTTATTTCAGATGCCTCCACGACGTGCGGAACGAGTTCCTAGGAATGCACAGCCAGAGCCACAGCCTGCACCAGTACAGGGCACCATGAATGCCGCCGAGGTTGCAGCCATTGTAGCCCAAGCGGTAAATGCCTCCCTAGCCATTGTACAACAGGCACCACCCCAGGCGCCAGTAGCCGTGCCAGTTAAGGCACATGCATTCCCGTCTGCTTGGGAACGCATTCGAGATGCTTTTCAGAAAGCACACCCTCCGGAGTTTGCAGGTAGCTCCGATGTTGTGGTATCCAGTCAGTGGAGGAAAGACATTCAGAGGCACCCTAGGATGTATGAGTGCACCGATGTTCAGAAGCAGATACTAGCTACTTTCAAGCTAGTGGGATCTGCATTTCAGTGGTGGGAGTCCATTACCACCGTAGAGGAGAGGGATGCTCTCACTATACAGGAGTTTTGGGTGCGGTTCGACCGCAAATATTTTCCGTCAGCTGTTCACAAAGAGATGAGGAGGAAACTGATGAACCTCAAGCAGGAGGGAAAGTCTGTGGCCGAGTATGAGGCCGAATTCACTAATTTATTGAACATTGTTCCGGTTGAAATACCGACTAAGGCGAAGAAGATTCAGAAATTCACAGATGGATTGACTTGGAGGATCCGTCAGCATTTTTTGGGGAATCTCTCGTTGGCCACTTATTTCGATGTGGTTAACGCTGCACTGCTACACTGCCAGGATCACCGTTTTCACATGTCTGAGAGCAAGAGGTCAGGAGTGTCCAGCCATCAGGGCAGGACCGGGGGAAATGGTGCCAGCGGAGCACAATCTGCTCAGGGACAGTACAGGGTGACCAGGGTTCCCAGCAGGGGGATTCTAAAAGATTCAGATCGGGGAATTTTAGAAACGGACAGGGAGGTTTTAGGTAGGGCCATCAGGGTCCGAACGGCCAGCAGGGTCAGAATGGTCAGCAGCAGCAGTTTCAGCAGGGCCAGCATGACCAGGGGAGGAATGGTAACGGCCATCAGGGCCGAGGGTAGCAGGGACGGCGAGGGGGACACTTCCCGGGGAGGTGTTATGTTTGTGGCAAAAGTGGCCATAAATGCCAGGATTATCCTAATAAGGGCAGGGCCCCACAGTAGCAGCAGCAGGGTGCTCGACAGGAGCCACAGAGGCCAATGTTTCCCGCTGCCCTCCCAGCACCACCACAGATGGCATCATTACCACCCATTCCAGCGGTCCCAGTTCAGCAGGGACAGCTTCAGTATGGGAGATTATATCAACTCCAGCATGCCGCAGCCCCACAGGATCCACCGGCCATTGACGGTATGTTCTCTATTCAGGGGACTCTGGGGCGCATTTTATTTGACACGGGGGCCACACATTGTTTCATTTCCATGAGATTTGCACGCACTATTGGGTTGTTAGATACCGCCAAGAGCACGGTTACTTGTGTAGACTCACCGTTTAGTAGGGGTTCTGTGATTTCCCTTATATGTAGAGGTGTGGGTATAGAGATCGGGAGGTTTACTTTACCCGCTGATATGTTAGTGTTAGAGATGACCGAGTATGATGCCATTATTGGTTTGGATTGGCTAATTGCGTACCGAGTCATGATTGACTGTTTTAGTAGGAGTATTATCTTTTCCATTCCCGGGAAGGAGATGTTTTTAGTGGCGATGCCTCGCCCTGAGGGAGGATCGTCCACTCACTTGTACTATATAGGGGAGGAGACCTCTAAGGAAGTGGTGATACCACTTGATTCGATTCCGGTTGTTCGAGAGTTTGCCGATGTATTTCAGGATATACCTGGACTACCTCCGAGTAGAAAGATAGATTTTGTGATCGATTTAACGCCGGGCACTCGGCCTATTGCCCGCGCAACTTACCGTATGGCTCCAGCCGAGATGAAAGAGTTACGGGATCAGATTGAGCAGTTGTTGGGTCAGGGGCTTATCCGGAGGAGTAATTCACCGTGGGGTGCTCTTGTGTTGTTCGTAAAGAAGAGGGATGGATCGTTGAGGTTGTGTGTGGATTATCGAGAGTTGAATAAGGTCACGATACGGAATAAGTATCCGTTACCCCGAATCGATGACTTATTCGACCAGATGAGAGGAGATTATTTCTTCTCAAAGATTGATTTGCGATCAGGATACCATCAGTTGCGTATCAGGGAAGAGGACGTCTCGAAGACTGCATTCTTAACGAGATATGGTTCCTACGAGTTTCGGGTTATGCCTTTTGGCTTGACCAACGCTCCAGCCGTGTTTATGAACTTGATGAATAGGGAGTTCAGAAAGTTCCTAGACCAGTTCATCATTGTCTTCATCGATGACATTCTGGTTTACTCCCAGACAGAGGAGGAGCATGCCGAGCATTTGAGGTAGGTTTTGCAGACGCTACGTCAGAACGAGTTATATGCAAAGTATGAGAAGTGTGGGTTTTGGCTGAAGGAGGTTCAGTTTTTGGGACATATCATCTCAGACCAGGGGATATCTGTTGATCCGGGGAAGGTATCCGCGGTGAGGGAGTGGGGACAGCCCACGACACCAACTGAGATCCGTAGTTTCTTGGGCCTAGCAGGATACTACAGGAGGTTTATTCGGGGTTTCTCAAAAATAGCGGGTCCTTTGACACATCTGACGCGCAAGGGTATGCCATTCATTTGGAGCGATGCCTATCAGTTGGCATTCGATGAGTTGAAGGACAAGTTGACCTCAGCACCTGTGTTAGCATTGCCGAGACCGGGAGTTGAGTATTTAGTCTACACCGATGCGTCCTTACAAGGACTTGGAGGTGTATTACAGCAGGAGAGTCAGGCCATAGCTTATGCTTCCCGTAAGCTTAAGCCTCACGAGAAGAATTACCCCACCCATGACTTGGAGTTAGCGGCAGTTGTATTTGCACTTCGGATTTAGAGACACTATCTCCAGGGGGAGAAGTTTTGATTGTTCACGGACCACAAGTCCCTACAGTACCTATTCACGCAGAAGGAGTTGAATATGCGACAACCGAGGTGGCTTGAGTTTGTGAAGGATTATCAGTTTGATATCCAATATCACCCGGGGAAGGCTAACGTGGTAGCAGACGCGTTGAGCCATAGGCCAGTAGATGAGGTGGCCGAGGTGTGGAAGGCTAAGTGGAAGGAGTTGGGACACCAGGATGCAGTGGCCCGATCGTTCATGTCTGTGATGACAGTTACACCGCAGATTGTCACGAAGGTGGTAAAGGCTCAGGCAAATGACACGTTATGTCAGGAGCAAATAGTTCGATTGCTAGTAGAGGGAGCAGAGTC
Organism: Sambucus nigra; assembly: GCA_949130495.1. Taxonomy (NCBI): domain Eukaryota; kingdom Viridiplantae; phylum Streptophyta; class Magnoliopsida; order Dipsacales; family Adoxaceae; genus Sambucus; species Sambucus nigra. Next base: position 429,543,919 of record OX422223.1, read on the forward strand.
CTATACCATTAGCTCAGACGGGGGATTACGCTTCAATGGGAGACTAGTCGTTCCGGAAGGGGAAGACTTGTGACACGAAGTAATGGCAGAGTCGCACGGCTCACGGTTCTCGGTACACCCCGGTGGGGATAAAATGTACCAAGACATGAGACGTCAGTACTGGTGGAGTGGGATGAAGAGAGATATTGCCGTGTTTGTTTCTAAATGCGCCACTTGTCAGCTGGTAAAAGTGGATCATCAGAGACCGGCATGACTTCTACAGCCATTAGAGGTCCCGATGTGGATGTGGGAGAGCATCTCCATGGACTTTATCACGGGGTTACCTACGTCACAGAGGGGTCACGACTCCATTTGGGTAATTGTGGACAGGTTGACCAAAGTTGCTCATTTTCTACCCGTAAGGACGGACTACACTACGGGACAATATGCCCAGATTTTTATTGCAGAAATAGTGAGACTTCACGGTGTGCCCTTAAATATCGTGTCTGATCGAGACAAGATATTTGTTTCACAGTTTTGGGAGAGTTTTCAGGAGGCAATGGGAACGGAATTGCGGTTGAGTACGGCGTATCATCCGCAGACCGATGGGCAAACCGAGCGTACAAATCCGATGTTGGAGGACATGTTGCGTATGTGCATCATTGACTTTGGGGGTGGATGGGAGCAGTATCTTCCACTGGTGGAGTTTGCTTACAATAACTCCTACCAGTTCACCATTGGCATGGCTCCATTTGAGGCGCTGTATGGTAGACCTTGTCGTTCCCCAGCATGTTGGTTAGAGGTGGAGGACAATAAACTACTTGGGTCGGAGGTGATTCAGGATACTTCGGTAAGGATAGAATTGATACGGAGTCGCATTCGGGTAGCTCAGGATCGGCAGAAGAGCTATGCTGATGCGAAGAAGTTCTTCAGGGAGTTCAATGTGGGGGACCAGGTTTTACTCAGAGTATCTCCTATGAAGGGGATTATGCGTTTTGGAAAGAAGGGGAAACTGGCACCGAGATATGTGGGGCCATTTCCTATCATCGAGCGGATTGGGTCCGTTGCATATAGATGTAATACCCCGTAATTTTAATGACTTTTAAAATGAGTTATATTTTAAATAAATGGATTAATTAGATTTTATTATTAATTAATTCATTTGGGTTTTATTCGGACTGTGGATATGAATATGGATGGTTCTGAATATTACTTAAATATATTTAGGTAATATATGAATGTGATGTCATTGATATGACTGTATGATATAAATTCGGTTATTTATATTTTTAGTCAGACGCGGTATGGGACGTGTCGGGACTAGTTTATTAAATTAAAAAGGAAATTTATTTTCTATCGATCTAATAGTCATTTCGACTGCGTCGTTGCGTCCGGAAGGTTCGAAATAGTATGAAAAGTCTATTTGGATGTCAATTTTGAGTCTCGGGTCATTTGGGAATGAATAGACAACCCGAAAGGGCATTTTGGTCATTTTTCTAGGGGGATGAATAGTGTTTCGGATTTAGAACTATTATAAGTATTGTTAGATTAAGTGAATGGGAGTTATTCATCTCCTCTTCACTAATAAGAGCAGCCATCTTCTTAGAGTAAGAGTAAGAGTGTTTGGGAAGGGAAAAGTCACTTGGGAAGGAGAAGAACAAGAACCAAGGTTCACCACCACCAACCACCACCGGAGTTTGACCGGAGAAGGGACAACCAACTGAGATATACTACACCAAAGGATCAGACCTACAAGAAAGGAAAGTGTTTAATAATGGCAAATTCAGTTTGTATATTGTCCATGTTAGAATAATATGAAAAGAGAAGATTATTATTGTTTGGAAGAAATAATGGATCATTAAATGGATTTCTGGAAAACTGAAATGATATAGGAATTTAACTCATGTGTTAGGATGTTAATAATCCACGAATTAGTCATGAATCTATTGAAGAAATGATGGAAACCATTGTTATGTTCTTGAAGAGGTTATGTTAATAAATTTCTGGGAATAAGGAGATAAACATGCTTTTTAATCCAATCCTTTGATGATTCTAGGATGTTTAGAGTATTGGAAATCGTTCATATGTGTTGATATATCATGAAGTAAAGTTTATAAGTCATTTGAGATGTTTAGATGAAGGTTTAAATGATCAAAAGTTGTTAAACCCGTAGTTGCAGAAAATGCAGAAAATGCAGGCCTGGAACTGAGGGATCGATCGATCGACCCCTGCCTTCGATCGATCGACCTCCCCAGTTTATGTAAAGTTGTTTCTTTTTAAATTTTGATTCTTATCCCAAACATTTTGTGGATCTTTGGTGATTATTATTTGGAGATTATAGGACCTAGAAAATACCTGTAAACCCTTGATAAGATGTGAATTAAATTTGATGTGGATTCGAGAGATTTAAATGATGGAAATTATATCGAATGGAACTTCGGTTGCTAGATTCAATTGTTAAATTCTAAATGGAGATGTATGAGGATTAAAGTTAGGACCAGTAGGGGTGATTGAATATAACATCTGGGTATCCTTAAGTTTACAAGAGGGTTTAATCCTAAGTGTAAGAATATGTGTTTATAAGAGATTTGAAACTATCGGTTTTAACCGTAATTAAAAAGGAGAACTAAACTCGTACTAGTTCGGGAGAAATAATGTAATGGACCAGTAGGATATTAGTGACTTCTTACTGAATATATGTTGAGGAAAATCTTATTTGAATCATGTACATTGAGAGAGGGTAGCCTTAGGGTATGAGGTTATCCCAATCACGTATTTAAAGTTGACAAACCTCCTCGCTCGACAAAGTTAAGTAGTAGTGTATTGGAGGGGTTCCTTGTTTGGATTTCGCTTTGCGAGACGCTCCGCACATGAACCTTAACGACGTCAGGAGTGGAGTGATGTTAGGATATGAGAATAATTATATTATAAGAGCGTAGTGGTATGGATCCTAGATAGAAATGGGAGTTTGGAACACATTTGGTTGAAAGAGGTTATGAGGTTATCCCGATCGCATAGTTTAAGTTTTCGGACCTCCTCGATCGAAAAAGTTAAGTAGTAGTGTATTGGAGGGGTTCCTTGTTTGGATTTCGCTTTGCGAGAAGTTTCGCGCATGAACCTTAACGACGTCGGTAGTGGAGAGATGTTATAGGATGCGAGGATAATTAAATTATGAAGTAAAGATATGATATTTTAATACGTGGAATTTAAAAGAGATATAATGCTACGTATGGGGAATATCTTAGGGTAGTGATAATTAACTTATTGATATTATATTATAGGTATGATAATACCTATTTGATTGATTGATGATTATGTGTATGACATACCTAGCTTACTTGCTATCGGTGGGAGGTTTACACGTGAGGGCAGTCATATCCTGATGAATCCATGGGATCTTTGATTTGTCGCTCGAGAACATAGGTCTATGAAAGACTTATCGGGGAGTTGATAAGTCCGCTGACTATGGGTACGTAGGTATGTGCGTGACCCATGGATACGAGAACTATGTTCGCCTCCAATTTGTTTGTTGTTTGTGGTTCGTGGAATTTTACCGAACCTGTAGTCCCCTATTCAGCGACATGCGATGATGGGACATGATAGCAGAGTAATGTATTGCACCACAGCTGTGACTCGGGGTGCTGTATTATATATGAATATATATATATATATATATATATATATATATATATATATATATATATATATATATATATATATATATATATATAATGGATTAAATAGTTACATAATTATATATTGTGTTTATATCTATCTACGGTGATAATTGTAGATCGGTGAATAGCGAAAGATAATGGAATTAAGTTAATGAATGTTTATTCTTAACGAATTGAAAAGCTTAACTCATGTTAATGAGAAACGATTTATATTAATGAATAATGACTCATGTTAATGAGAAACGATTTATATTAATGAATAATGATTCATGTTAATGAGAAACTAAATCATAATGGAGAAATATAGATATGAATAATAATGTGACGTATGGTATGGGACATACGGGGATTATGATATGGGAATGGAATTTTAATATGGAGACTAGAAAAGAGGAACCATTAACTAGGAGGTTAATAGGAAACGTTAAGTGTGCACTCTAGTTGAGAGGTGAGAATAGCAAGTGAGAGTTGGATCTAACATGTACATAATAAATTCTTTATTGCACTTGTTAAATACTTGTTGTTTTATAAATACTCTACACATTCGGGCTCTGACCCGTTTCCTTGCATATTTTCTCTTCTATTGTATCTCTATATCAGGTGTCCAGCAACAGGGACGCCAACCATAGTTGATTATGACGAGCTATGGAGTTATGGAAGTATTGTTTAGACGCATATCATCTTTTGATTCACAGTATTCTTAGTTAGGGCATGTCTCCCAAAGGATTCAGTTATCTTTTCTATTGAGGTCAAATTCTATTGTATTCGGGACTTTTTAATACATTTAACATTGTTGGGATTATTGCAAAGGATTTAAATTATTTGGGAATGTTTATTCCAGTTGCACTTAAATTCTTTTGAGTTATCTATTTAGTGATCTGTGTTGTAGAATAAAATGTGTTGTGTTATTCTTAAATTGAAAAAGGGATTTTGTTAAATTAAAATTTGAAAAGTTTTTAACACTAGCTTAATTGGGTATTGGGTGAGTTGTAAATGTTTTCGACAGTGATGCTAAGAATGAGCGAACTGTATATTCTGTTTTAATTTGGTATGGGACTGGCCACCCGGTATTTAATTAGGCGGGGTGTTACAATAGACTTGGGTTACCGGAGCATTTGCACAGGATTCATGATGTGTTTCATATTTCCTCACTAAGGAATTATCTTAGGGACGATTTGGCTCATTATCACATTGCTTTGGAGGACATCGATCTCCAGCCTGATAGCTCTTACGAGGAGGGGTCAATTGCTATTTTGAACCGAAGCGAGCGAAAACTGCGGTCAAAGATAGTACCGTTAGTACGTGTTCAGTGGCGGCATCATAATGCCGAGGAGTCCACATGGGAGCGCGAGGATGAGATGCGCGAACGTTATCCAGAGTTGTTTTTACCAGGTACTTTCTAGTTTCGAATTTCGGGACGAAATTCTGTTATTAGGGGGGGAAGTATGTAATACCCCGTACTTTTATTGATATTTATTTATGGGATTAATTAAATTAAATGTGAATTAATTGAGAATTAATTCGGATAAAATACTAACGATATGTAAGTTGGTATTTGATTATAATGTGTATAAATGGCAATATATGAATATTGAAAATATTGAAATTGTCGCGAGTCTGAAATACGGCAATTTGGGAAGTTTAGTTGGGACGCACAAGCCAGTCGCGTTAGGATTGTAATATTTGAATTCAAAAAGTGAATTTTATTTTTATCAACTGAATGGTCATTTTGAGTGCGCCAACATGTCCGGAAGGGTCGAAATAGTCAGAAAACACTAGCCGGGGGTTTAGTTTGGGTCCCGGGGTATTTTTGGGCCATACCGGCAACTTAAAAGGGTATTATAGTAATTTTGAAATTTGGGGAATTATAACCAACGAATTTTGGGAATTAAATATGGGATATTTAATAACCCACTAAACCATTACTAGCACTTAACTGATTAGAGGACTACGGGAGTTATAGGAGGAAGTTAGGAGAGGTTCCCAAAAGAGAAAAACCATAACCACCATCTTCAACCTTCAACCTTGGGAGAAATTGTAGAGAAAGAGAGAGCAACCTTCAACATTCAACATCAAATTCAGAGAACAATCCGAGGCAAGTGGTTTAATTTCGTTAATTTCAAGAGAATGTTTCTTCCATGCTTAGAGTTGATAGAATTGTTTTATATTGGGTATTTGATGAAAACCCTTGAAATTTGAGATAGGAATTCATGATAAGTTATAGGGATTGCATGTAGAAAGATATTGGGTGATTGTACTATGAGAAACACAACTTTTTATGATGTAAAAATGAATTTTTAAGGATAAAATTGAAGACATAAAATTCTGGGTTCATACCCATAGGGTTTGGGGTAAAATTGGGGATTAATGATAATTTTGTGTGATTTAGGAAGATTGGAACCCCAATAATATGTTAAAATCCGATCTATGAAAGTTTAGTGATGTTTAGAAACCTTAAAATACTGTTGGGATGATTTTTAGATGAGATTAGAGGTGAAGAAAATTGGGAAAAACGGAGTAGGTAAATCTGGGCTCGAAACTGCCATCTCGTTAGAAGACCTGCCCAGGTCGTTCGAACGAGCTCGTTCGAATGAGCTTCTAACGAGGTGACAGTTTGCCTTCTAATGAGGGGGTAGTTCGTTCGATGACTTTCGTTCGAACGAACTCTCGTTCGATGCCCTTTCGTTCGAACGAGACTTCTAACGAGTTGACAGAATGGCCTTTTTGGCCTGATTTGATTTCTAGTGTCCCGAAACCTTGTTTAATTGATGAGATAACTTTCCCTTGTTAACTAATTGGTATATTAGGGAGATTTTGGATATATTGAGGAGTAACATATAGAGGAGTGATTTGAACCAAATGATATTTGTGGATTAGGACGTGAGTGACTAATCACGATGCGAGGATAATTGATGACTTAAATACATATACACCGGGGGCTTGTGATTGTGTAATACTAAAAGTTGGTATAAGAACGAGAAGTATACCACTACTAAAAATATGGTAATTACTAAGATGTGTGCATGCTTAGTATATATGATTTTATGTGTATGACATACCTACCATACTTGCTATCACGGGAGGTTTGCGTTCGTTTAGGGCCATCTAATCTTTGTGTGCCTACGGGGGGGATTTGGATTGGTACCTCGAGGACATAGGTCAAAGAAGGACTTATTGTGAAGTTAATAAGTCTGCTGATCATGGGAGCATAGGTATGTGCGTGACCCATGTGATGTGAACTATGTTCGCCTCCATTGTTTGTGATTTGCTATTATCTAAGAACGATTCCTGAGAGATTCGGAATTCGTGATCCTTATGTACGTGATGTAAAGGGATGGGATAGCAGAGTATGTGTGCACCGCATCTTAGTCTCGGGGTGCTAGTATTGTATATTTATGACGTGAATAATATACGGTTAAATGAATAGAATTTTCATGTTTAAATTGTGAAGTGTAATTATCGTAATGATCGCTGAAGATAAAAAGGGATAACCTGTAGTGAATTGTATTGCTAATAATTGAGGATCCGAGAATTTAAGTAAAACTCTCTATTTAATTGATGAAGTTGGAATTAAATCACGAATCGAGTAGAAAGGTTAGATTTCATTTTGGTCTAGATAGATATGAGGATCACTTGAATGGGTACGGTACATTAGGAGTGCACAATTAGTCGAGAGGTGAGTATTTCATGCGAGAGCACGTCCTAACATGTATTTTGCATTCATTGTTTTAATGTTATTAAATCACTTGCTATTTTTGAAATATTCTCCACATTCGGGCTCTGACCCGTTTGCTTTCGAATCTATTTTTGTAAAAACCTTTTTAGGTGCCCAGCCACAAGGACACCATGCGTTGGATTTCTATTCAGGTGACGAGCCGTAGCTGTTGTGGAAGTTACAGGGCCTTGATAGTAGACGCCTCTTTTACTAGTCTTGACTCCATGTTCAGTTTATCAGTTGTTGGGCATGTCGCCCCATTTCCTTAGAGACATTTGATATTTCAGTTATTCAGACTTTGATTAGTAATTTATTCAGGATGCAGACTGTTTTACTTATTTCACTATTGGGATTGTTGTGAGGAGTATTTCCTCCAAACTCATTATTATTTGTTGGTTACTCTATTGAGACTTTATTGTGTATGGTTATGTCAACTTTTATTATTTCATTTATTGCATCTTAATCAGATTTAATTTAAAATTTGACAACTCACTTTTTAAATACTAGGTGGTTAGTAATCATTAAAATGTTTTCGACAGTGATGCTATTAACTGAACCAACTTCACATTTTGTATTAATTTAATAAAGGAGTAGCTACCCGGTATTTAATTAGTCGGGGTGTCACATCATCATCACTTGGAGATTGAATTTCAAGGGAGCAAGACTCACTTTCAATGAGATGTTCTTCAAAAATTTGAGGTGACACACAAGTCTAAACATCCTCTTTGTTTTCTAAATTAGAACGCATCTCATCGCAAAATGAGAGTATTTTCGTAACAAGACCAACATCCATTGCACTTTGGGTGGAAAGGAAATCGAGTACTTGTTTGATTAGAAAAAGCATTCTTTCTTTCAAAGTAGGATTCATTGGCTCTATAACCTCGTAAGAAAATCGTCATTGGATTCGAATAATGCATCCAACTCTTTCTCCCAAAAACGATTTTTTCCCGATATTTGTTTTCAAGCCTTTCATATTCAGGAATTAAAAGCCACTCACCCATTTTAATAGGTCGAGGCGGAGATTCTTGAAAATAAAAAGATTGAAAACTATTCCCATATGAACCATTATAATTACCGAACTCACTATAAAAAGACATGATTACCGAATGGTTTGTAAATGGACAATCCACGTAAAGAGGTGTGCGGTTAAGGATTCAACGTTTCTTGGAGCTCAATTGTGCAACCCAAAAAAAAAAGAAAAAAATATCTTGCGAAATAGTAAATCAATTATATTCTATAACAAAAGATTCCCCGACAACGGCGCCATTTTGATCGTGTTGAAAACCGAGCGTCCATGTAAATACGCTAGTCATTGTTGTCGGCTTCCAATCATAATACAAAAAAAAACTAAACTTTAACTACACTCTTGCGGAGTATAGTGGCTAGTTTGGGTATCGAATCCTCAGGGAACTAGGACGAGTGAACGTGACGACAAAGGTAAGACTGTTAACCCTAACTTGACTCTAAAAAGAAATAAAAATAAGATGATTGAGTGAGAAAGGAAAAGGGAAAAAATAAAGAAGTTAACTAAAACTAATTGGAAAAATTAAGGTAGAGACACAATTCTCCAACCCTAGCGTATTGATGGTATAAAACTAATCGTAAATTTAACTGATTAATTTGACCCAAAATTTAGTACTCCCAAGCATTACGTATACGAGGTTCAAGCCCGCGTCATACTTAATCTGAGGATGAGTAAATCAGTATCGCGATAGTAGCACTCGAATTGCACTCTAAATCATCACGAGTACCCAGAGGCAAACGAGATATAAAGATCTACAATTGTTGTGTAACTACGCAATACGATCATAATCAATCACTAAATTCAGGGGATTAATTTTATACGCACGCACAAACACATCAGGCTGGGTTCATGCATCCCAACCTTTAAAAACCTAGCCTAACATGGTGAATAATAATAAAAGTGCTGGAAATTAAAGTTACCACGATTGAAGAATAAGAACATGTAAGAAGAAATCAAAGATTGAAGAAAAACTCAAAGAGCTTGAATTAATGGTGCAAAATATGTGAGTCTTTCTCCTAGATGTTCCTACTTGTTATGGAGCTTTTACATCAATCAAATCTGAATAAAAAGAGTCCTAATTACTAAATATATAGGCTAGAGGTCGTTTAGAAGAGTTCCCAAAACATAAAACTCTTTTGGCTAAAAGATAAGCACAAAATAAAAATCTTGTATCTGCCAATTTGTCACACTTAGAAAGCGTGACTAATTTTGTAACGGATCTGGTGCGTGACTAATGTCGTAACGGATCTGGTGCGTGACAAATGGGCGGACCGGTTCTTTTTTTCTCAGCTTCGGTTCGGTTTGGGTCTGACAGCTTTTTTCTTGGATTTCTTCTCAACTTCAAATGGGCATAACTTCTTCACCGTAACTCGGATTGAGGTGTCATTTTTTCCAGTGTTCTTGTAATTGAAAGATCTTCAACTTTCCAATTGTCCCCATCTCCAGATTAAGGCTGAAAAATTATGAAAATGCCCTTCAACTCCCCGATTCTTAGTTTCTTTCACTATTTTGAGTTCTCTTTTCCATCTTTCTTGCATGAAATATCTGTAAAATACATAAGAGATACAAAAAATACGAAATCGTTGCCAAATAGGTTTAGTATCATAGATATGAGATAAATCCAGGCTATTTACACCGCACGGGATCATAAAAATACTGAAATTAATGGGATAAATGTGAAGAATTTATGCCTAATCACACGCCCAGAGTCATTACCTGCATAATCATTTCTGGAAGGCCGACTAGACTTAGTTTCCACATCATCATCCATATACCTTGAACAAAAAGTGGTGCATTCTTCAATAAGAACCGATTTTTCAATTCAGGCCTTAGGATGAGCATGATTGCACACAAAATGTTTTAGAGTATGCAAATACCTCTTAATTGGATACATCCAATGGTAGATTACTGTACCATCAATCACTAACTCATTAGCCAAATATATAGGTGAGTGCTCCATCGCATCAAAGAATTCCGACAGGAATAAATTCTCAAGGGTGCAAACTATAAGAGCTATACGATCTTCGAATTATTTAAAATCAGTTAAAATCACCACAGTGAAAATCAGTGGCTTAGTTCCATTAATGCTTTTATAACATGTTTTGGCAGTACCCTCCGTAGTTCTATCAAAAGTAGTTGATGCATTAGAATGTTATTATCATGGCTCTTTAAGTCCCCATACATTTCGCTCTCGAGGGTGAACACATCTCGAAATATTTAATGAATAACATCCTGGTACATTAACATCTGTAACACTTTTAGAAAAATATCCTTCATTTTGTTGCTCATTGAAAACTCAGTGATGAGTGCATTATTTTGTATATAATTTATATCCAAATTTATACTTTGTTAGTCTCGTTTTATTTTATTTAATACGTTCTTAGGATCTTTTTATTAAAAATGGAAAAAAATAGAAGAAAAGTTCAATCTATATTCAATGTGGAAATTTTAAGTACAAAGTGGACACCTCGATAATTTTATAATATTCTTGTGCTAATTTGTGAAAAACGTTGCCTAGTGAAAATTTTGCAGGTAATGATGGAAATTGGTGCAAATTGATGATCAACTCGATTTACCATGCGAAAAAGCTGATTTTTATGACACTCGGCGTGCATGTTTAGTAAACAATTATAAGACTCCTCAAGTTGGGGGAAATTTGGTCCCTTATCCCGATATAAGAATTAAAGAGGTGGAGTGATAGGTTCCAACCCCCTCCGGCCTATCAATGAGAGTTATACCACAACTTAAACACCTCACCCTTTGCCCTATAAAAGGACCCCTAGGATCAAAATATTATATAGAGTTTTCGGGAGAAATTTTTGAGTGATTGTATTCAATTTAAGGGCGAAGTATTAATCATTTTTTAGAGGATTGAGATATTTGTGACACAACTTATTGTAAATTTGATATATTAATGAAACTCTCAACTTGTTCTTACAATTTCTCTTTCATTATGGTAGATTAATTCTTCCACTAGGATTAGGGTGAAGTTTATCATAGTTAACTAATATCATCACTTTATTTCAATAGTTGTTTATTCTCTACTCGTTTTATATGTTATCAAAAATTCGGTATTCATTTTGAAACGACATGACAGCGTGTTTTAAAACCTTCCAAATTATTTTCTAAAATCAAGTTTTGATATTTGAAAATAGTAATTTTTGATGGATTATGCTTGCACTTTGATTATTTTGATAATCCATGCTTAAATACATTTTTGAACTTTAAAACTAGAAATTTTTAAGGGAATAGGGATTTTAGCCTCATTTGAGACGTTAAAAATATTTGGAACATAACTGTCATATTTTCTGAATTAAACGTAATGAGAGTCGTTTTTAATTTGAGTTATAAAAAGAGAATCATAATGTCAAATTAGTGTGAAATATTAGTAAAGTGCTAAATGGACCCTGAATCCGAATTCTTTCATAATATTTGTAAATCTCATGTGTTGCTCTCTTTATTTGTAGTTACTTTTATTTAGTTTAGTTCACAATTATTTTCTACCCCATTTAGTTTAGTTTGACAGTTGCAACTCGTTTAAAAATTAAAATTAAAAATTATACGAGGGTTCGTGCACTTGCGGTATTTCATAAAGCTGACAACAAGTTTTTGGTGCCATTGTCAGGGATTTGGCAATTTTTTTAAAAAGAAGTTAGGACTTGCGGACTAGTTTTTTTCGCTTTTTGTCAGTAAAAAAATCCAAAAATTAAAAAAAAAGAAATATTTTTTTATAGTAGTAATTTTTCGATTCCCATAAAAAAAATAAAAAAAGTTAAAATTTGTTCCATAACTGTGCTTTGTTATTTTTTATGATTAATACACCAGTAGTGCGTGTGGCGTGTTAATTTTTGTTCCTTACTTTTTTTTGCGTGTCGCATTTTACGTTTGGTGTAATTTCTTTTATGTTTTTTTCATAAGCATATTAAAAAAGGGAAAATGTGAAGAAAACTTTGGAAAAATTGTTCAACGGTGACCAAACGTGAAGAAAACTTGTGCAATGATGCCACGATCACAAAAACCTCTCAGGGATGACTGAAATATAGTGATTTTTCCCTCCGATTGACGTCAAATTAAACTTTATCCCGGAGTAAACAACTGACAGTAAAAAAATTCCCCGTCGGAGGTACGTTTTTTTTTTGCTTTTATGTGGTTTAATTTTGCACTTATATTAGCACGATGCATAAGGGAAAAACCCGCGTGAAAGATGAGGTGGAGATTTCATCACCATTCCTTGCCCTAAAAATCACTAATTAGCCAAGCATTTGCATATATTGGGCTATCATATTCAATTTAAAATCAAGTAAACATTGATATTAGGATATCACATAGCTCATAGAAAACCTCTTAACACGGCTAGAATTAAAAGCTACTCCAATGCGACTTTTCTGATCGGTTCCATTTTATCATGTTTAAGATTGATGATTTTTAATGAGTCTTTATACTGACCGCCTACCTGGGAGAAAAAGTGGGATTTGAGGCGATAATCGTAGTTGGTCATCTTTTAAATTATCCCTTGTCAAAGAGTAGGAGTTGTCTATTTCGGGAGATTAATTTGGAAATCCCTACTGTCATCTATTATTCTCGGGAAAATTAGATTTTAAAATTAAAATTACCCTCACCTAAATTAGATGATCCAATTTTCTTCGTGCTAGCTTGGAATTACGTGATTTGAGTCAAATTATATGTTCGAAATATTCATCACATAAAAATATAATAAAAAGTAAAATATAAAAAAATAAAAAATAAAAAAAAATCAAGTGAGCTCAGTGAATGCGAAGTTGGTTTCGAGATCATACTGGTCATTTGTCAAGTATGGAGTCTAACATTCCCGATACTAATGTAGGTCGATTTTAGATATTCACCGGAATGAGAGCCGAGTTAGCACCACGTGCCCTTAATGATGACATTTATCCAACTATTTTTAGTCAACCTTCATGCATACGTCTACTCGAGCACAATGGGAACAATTTTAAATTCCATCCGGGAATAATCCAAATATTGTCCATGTTTTGAGGTACCGAAAAAAAAGATCCATACCTTCATGTTTGGGGACCATTAAATACCAGCAACTCACCGATAAGATTGTTAAACATAGATTGTTCTCGTTCTCGTTGAAAGACAAAGCCAAGAGTTGGTTTAACTCGTTTAAACCTGAATTCACCACCACCTGGAACCAAATGAGCATCGCCTTTCTACAAAAATTCTTTCCCAACCGAAAGACGACGTCGATACGTCATGCCATCAATACACTTATCCAAAAGGTGGGAGAAGCCTTGTGGATGTATTTGGAGCAATTCAAGGACTTACTATTGCAATGTCTGCATCATGGGATTGAGATGGGACGCCAAGATCAAATTTTTTATGAGGGGTTCGATTGTAGTACTCAAACTATGCTCAAGTCGTTATGTAACGTGATTTCCCCATGAAAAGTGAGGTCGACTAGTGGATTGTAACAACCCAGGTTTTTGAGCGGCTATTTTATATTATTTTGCCTAATGGGCTAATTTTATAAAATAGGGGATGTTGGAGTAAATATTATTTCCCATGATATTAAGGGATAATATTTACTATGTTTTGTCTATTTACCGTATGAGAAGGTAAATAGCATTATATTGTGTTTTATTGCGTCGTTATATGTTATACGATGGTTATGACCTATATATAAATTGGAGCCTAATTAATGAAATAAAATGAAATTTGGAACATAAAAATGGTTCACTTTATTTCGAATGTCAAAATAGGGGGTGCGATTGTTTTTAGAATAGTCGAGATAGTCGAAATAAGTGCCACGTTGTGTTTTTGAGTTTCGGGCACTTTTGGGGTGTTATGACTCAATTATGTGGTTACGAGTCATTTTAATGGTGTATTAGTAATTAAAAGAGGGGCATTTATGTTTTAAGACCCGTATAAGTCCCTCAACCCTTTTATTTTCTCATTCTTATGTTAGAAGCCAAAGGAAAGAGAGAGAAGAGAGAGTTGGGAGAAATGGAGAAAAAGAGAGAGAAGTGGAAGATTGAGGCAGGAATCCGTCGCTAGTGGAGGAGAATCCGAGACTACGAACCCGAGGCAAGTTTCTTACTTGCTAGATGTTGATTTAATGTGATAAATTGCATGTATAGTTAGTTTTTGGGAGATTTAAACCATAAATGGGTTTTTGTGGATTTTTGGTGTTTAATCCCTTAATCTTAGTTTTAATTTGATTTGAGGAGATAATATTGGTTATTAATGGTGTAGAGATGATTTGGTAGAATTTATTGTTGTTATATTTGGTTGGATTTACAGATAAAAGTTTGGAGGTTTCGTTAATGGTCGAAACAGCTTCTCGGGGAAGAAGTTGTCCGCCAGGATCCATCGATCGAGCCTGGGGGATCGATCGATCGAAGCCTTCGATCGATCAACGGCCAAGGGTCGATCGATCGACGGCCAAGGGTCGATCGATCGACCCCTTCTGATAAGGTGAGATTTTTCTAGCTTTGTTTTGGCCCTTTTCTTTTAGGTTCGAAGTTTAGGAACCTTCCTTTGGGAAGTAATGGGGAGTCCTAGAGGGTTCTTTTGGGTAGACTAATGTCCTAGGCTAAGATGGGATAATTAGGCTTATCCGAGGGCTAGTTTGTATAGGTTAATGTCCGAATGATATAGGAAGTTAACCTAAAAGTAAATTGGAGATAAAATGTTAATGTGAGACTTTTGGGAGCCAATTATTGAGGGAGACTCAATTTGATGACTTAGGTTAGTGTGTTGAACTCTTGGAGGCTAGTTTGAGGATAATGGCACTTTGGGTCTTAGGGCGTTAATAAAATATGACTCTAAGAATAAGAAATGCATAATCTAAAATGTGGTACTAAATGAATAAGTACAAATGATTTTGAGAATGTAAAAATGGATGTTTTCAAATGGAAAGAAAAATGATTTTCATAAATGTTAAAATATGGATACACACCTCTCTAAATCGCTATCGTAAGGGAAGTTTGCGCGTGTGATGAAGCCCCTGGCTAATGAATGCAGGGTGGATATAGTCCCTAGGCCATATGAGCGTTTATTGTATATTTTATGCGCTGGTTAGGTGATTCTGGGTGTGGTCATGACTATCCCGCAGGAATATGGCCGATTTCCGACGTTTCGATAGGATCCCAAGTTGTCTTCATGATAGGCCCTGGAAGATGATAGCCATTTAGGGGTGCGCACAGTGGGGAAACCCGGACGGGCGGTCTTAGATTGCGTTATATAATATGATATATATAACTATGTTCAATAATGTGGTACATTATTGGTATTAAAGCATTTTATGATAATGAAATGGCTTTAATTTACATTTCCCGGATGGAAGGAAGGGAAATGGGATGTTAAATACATTTCCCGGATGGAAGAAGGAAAATGGATGATATGATGTGAAAACGTTAAAGCATTTTTATGATAATAAAACTTGCTTTAAAAATGTAATTTTCCTGGATGGAAGAAAGGAAATAAAAGTGGTAAAGAAAGTTTTGAAATGAGACTAATTAGTAAACATTTGATAAAATGAATTACCATTTATATATATATATTCCTTAAGAAAGAAATAGGAATGGTGCATGTAGAGTTATGAAATGACTTGGTAAACATTTGATAAAATGTTTTACCATTTATGTATATTCCTAAAGAAGAATTAGGAATTATGCTTTTAGATGGTGAATGGGTTTATTTATGTTTCCTTGAGTAGTTGTAGATGATACCTCCCATACATATATGTATATATTGATTATGTGTTGAGGGTCTAATGGATCTCGACGATCAACCTTTCCTAGTAGTAGTGTATCGGGGGGTTCCTTGTTTGGATTTCGCTTCGCGAGACACCCCACGCACGAATAGGGCATAGTGTTGAGACTAGGGAAAAGTTAGCCCTTAGTACTTGGGTTAATTAGAGCATCATGATTGATATTGCGCTAGGTTGTGCTTTTAGAAGGAGAGGTGAGAAATATTATTGTTAATTGCGAGAGAATTACGCACTTAACTGTCATGCATTTTAGTCACATGGGAATCATATCAAACCGGGCCCTGACCCGTCTATATTTCTATGTTTTTGCATATACTCCTTGCCGTATAGGTGCTCTATCGCATAGACACCCATATTTACATTTCCATTCCATTTGTCATGGAGTTATAGCATACTGCGGATGTTGTAGGTTATTTGTATTAGACGCTTCTTTCAATTGTACTCTAGTTATGTTCAGTTTATTTATTCGGGCGTGTTGCCCACGCTTTGCATTCATTTATTATATTGTAATAATTGAATTGTAATACTCGGTGTAACTATTTGTATTGGTCTGTTCACCGACATCTTATTCGGTGATTATTTATTATATTGTCATTTTTAATTCAGTGATTTTTTATATCCACCGTTTTTGCAAATGGGATTGTCCAAGTGTTTTTCTTTTATTTTCAAAATTTTAAATTGACAGTCCCTTTTCTAAATTGATTGGTGGTTATCTCGTACTATTATTTTAATCAACACTGATGCTGAGAATGGACCATCTATGATTCCTGTGATTATTAGAGTATTGGGCTGGCCACCTATTATTTTAGTAGGTGGGTTGTCACAGATGGTATCAGATCATTAGGTTCTAGAGTTCTTAGGAATCTGTGCTGACGTCTTTCGCTTTCAGCGTTACTTTTGATTTGATGTAAAGCCTTAGGATTAAGACCGTTGATTTCTCTTGTGATTCGTTTTCCTGCTATGATATGAGAACCCCAAAAATCTTTTGCGTGTTCGTGTGAGACTCGTAAGTCGTCAGATGAAGGGCGTCAAGGGAGGCCGTTGTGAAGGCGTCATGAGACGAGATTACTAAGAGCTGTGAGCTATGGTCGAGGATGAGGGTTGCTTTAGAGGTCGCTCCTTTTGTAGCATTATCTTATATTGCTACCGTGACTACTAAGTACAGTAGCAGTAGGTATAGCTTTCCAAATACTGCTGCCAGCAGAGAGTGGTGCTAAGCTTGGGACTCCAAGCGACGTTAATTTGAAGATGAGGTGTCCTTGACGAGGACCACACATTGAAGTTCGATCGGATGGAGAAAGTGTAACCTCATCTGGTGAGAGTATAAGGCCCGAGAGTTTTGGCTTAGAGAGGGGTATAGAAGTGCCCGGGTGCGAAGATTGGAGGAAAATCTTTCACCCATTGAAGTAAGGTTGAAGTGGAAGAAATGGTAGTCGCCCCATTTTAGTGGGATCGGAAGTTTTGCTCATAGAGAAACCCGTTAGATAATTTTATCAGCGAGTTTCTCTAGGATGTCAGGAATGATGAGAAAGTAGATTCTCAAGTATACACATGGGGTTTGGTCAGAGGCCGACAGTGAATAAAGGGTGTTACGGTTAAGAAACTATACACCGAAATAAGGTTGGTACGAAGAAGAGAGAGCCCTTCAGTGGAAATAATAGGCTCACGAGTAAGTGTTGCTAACACTTCTAGAGAAGTAGTGTTCACGAGACCCCATTGGTGGACTTCCACCTGGGGAAGACTCATTGAACTAAGGCCGGGGAGGCTAGTAGAATGTTCTCTTTGCCAAGAAAGTTAAGGGAACTACGCATTTTGATCTTGCCATTTGAAGAAACAGGGTATAGGAATAGGATGCCTAGTTGGGGCATAGATGGAAGTAGTTTGGTTCGGAGGAGACTAGAATAATTTGTCTAGGAACCATTAGAGGTGGCCAGAGGTTGGCGAGTATGTTGGCGGGAATTTCCACCGTAGTTGAGGGTGGATCATTCCTTATGATAAGATGGAGTAGTATGGTATTAACCCTAGATTCGGGTGTGTATATCGAGCTTGCAATAGTAACGATACTTCTATAATGAGTATATCTATATGACTTCCGTGATAGGGAAATTCTATATTTTTCCTTCACTCGTTATGAGGCGGGTGATGATATTTTGAGCATATGTGTGGTATGTGCTACTTGTATTATATGTATTATACGAGTAGAGATATTCTTAGTTTGATTGGTGTGATAGCAAGCGAATAAATCGCGAGGCTATCCTATGTCTAGTTTCAAAGTGGAACTAGTGGTTCTATAATATCTCACCTAGGTATAGGATTGAGACTTTATAGAGATGGTTAACGGTATGTAGGTAACTTTCATTATTTGTTTTGTTTGATTGCTTGCTTGCTTTGCTTGTGTATGATGTTGCCTTATCTCCACGACCAACAAGTTAAGTACTAATGCATTGGAGGGGTTCCTTGTTTGGATTTCGCCTCGGCGAGACGTCCCATGCATGAAACCAAGCGAATGTCGGAAGTTGGGAAAGGTCTTGGACACTAGGGATATAATTAGTATGATACTTATACGACTAGATTAGGATGTAGATCAACTTTAAGATTATTAGGATGTAAGGCCCTTAGGGAATGCGACATTGTTTTAGGAAGGCGATAAGGAGTTGACCGCAATAGGTTTGTGGGTTAACTCTAAGTAGGATTGGGTCCCTAGAACGGAGAAGTATGGGATATCGAGTGATTCGAAATATTAGCCATAGAAGGTAGGACCTTTCTTAGATAGAGCGTTACGTCGGTAACCTATCTTTCGAGGAGTTGAAGTAGGAACTGACTTTTACTCCTACACTGGTGTTGTTCAGATCGAGAGTGGATTTAATGAACGAGTCTCTGCCAGGAACGGGAAGTATTAATGCTGGAGCATGGACCCATTGTTTATGCATCTCACAAACTTATATTTTGTGAGAAGTATTATCCCACGCTTGATTTAAAGTTCGTAACGGTAGTATTCGCCTTAAAGAATAGAGGCACTACTTCCTGGGCAGGAAACTGGTCTTTTCACCAGCAACAAGTTGGAGTTCGTAAAGGACTATCAATTGGATATTCCCTTTCGCTAAGGAAATGCGAATAGGGTAGTAGATGCGCCGAGTAGAATTTCACTTTTGCCACAAACGAAACACTTTCTAATACATTCACCCTGCCACTGGTCCCTTACATTCCGACCTTATTGAAATTCCTGGCCATCCTGCCGATAACCTCCAGTTCTAAATCATTTGGCATGATTTTCCTGCTGGAAATCCTGCCCCTGATCTCCCCTGGGATACCCCACTGGTATTGTTCCCTCCTGCCTTATCCGACTGGCTAGTTCCCACTCCCCTCCCGCTTCCTTTCGCGTGGAAGCGATATTCCCGACAGTACCGGAGTGTTGCGTTAAAGACATCAGTATAAGCTACTAATGCGTATTTACCAATTAAATGGTGTCTGATTCTCCAGACTAACCCATCCATAACCTTGCTTTCTTTCTCCTTTCCTCGCTTACCTCATCCGGTCTAACAATTCCATAAATACGTGAGTCCGAACATTCGACGCCACTAACACTTGTGGCTGATCCCGTGGAAAGTACCTTGTCCTTTCCCACTAGTTCGGTTACCTGTGCTACCAAAATTATCTCTGGCAGTTGCTGCCGTAACTCTTGCTCCTGATGAGCCTCCCTCGTCTCATCTCCCCATGCTGCCCTAGCTGCTTTCTCCTGGGCGTCATCTGGAATGAGAACCGAATTGGTATGAGTTCACTCTCAAATATAAATTTCGTAGAAGAACGTATATGCGCATACGTATGAGAATACAACAATCCTATAATAGGGCTCTATATCAAAAGATTGCCAAGATGAAACGTGAAAAGCTGCACAGATCCTAAGGACACTAGAACTTGATGCTCTGATACCATCTGTGACACCCCGCCTAATAAAATACCGGGTGATCGGTCCTATACCAAATTAAAACAGGAATCCCAGTTGGATCATCCTTAGCATCACTGTCAAAAACTTTTTTAAACTTACTAACCACCTAGTATTCCAAAAACTGGTGCCAATTTTAACTTTTTAATTAAACAAAACAATGAAGGGATATTTTCTTAAGCGAGGCAGGGGTCAACTACAGGACGAGGTCCTGGATGTACACCCACTAAAGCAAGTCATGGGCACATTCGAGCAGGGATAAGATGCTCCGAAACTCGAGAATCAGCTGTTGCAGCTGGAGTATAGAGGTAATTATTTTTACCCTAGGGGTATGGGGTATGTTTTTGAGTGACAAGGAGGATGTCACAATATAAGACTTATTTTTCACTAGAATTCGCGGGTGAGTTGAATTTAGTGAGTGCGTTGGCAGTAGCAGCCACAATATGTGGATAAACTTTCCGTGGGATAGCGGAGTTTATTTGGTATTCTTCACGGGAGAGTGGAGGTGTACACTGAGTGAAGGTTCGAATTATGCGAGGAATTACTACTTTCGAGAGTTATGGGAGTCGGGTTGATAATAATTTTTAAAATATCGGCTGAATAGCGATGGGATTTGAACTATTGTGAATAATGGGGGGTAAGTTTTGGTGTTCGCGACACCAGGGTATGGTTGGTACTAGGTATCACCAGAGAGGGCATATAGCCTGTATATACGTGGATATATATGATGTATTGCGTGGTGCGATAGCACATAGTGAGGTTTTGTGTTCTCACATTTTATCCCAGTAAGTAGGGATGTTTACTGAAGGGAATCATGGTGGTTAGATTTATTTTTAAGAAAAGAGAGATTGCTGGGGGTTTATTTTGCGCAAGGACTAGTGATAGTAAGGGCGCGGTATTTTATGTTATCCTTGGTAGCATGAGGGTAAGCGTATATACTTTTGTGTTGAGAGACACGTATTTATGGGGAGATGTTTGGACGTTAGCACATGGGTTGGGTACCCGGGCAGTAAATATATGTATATATATATGTGTGTGTGTGATATAACTACGAGCTCGAAGTTATACTATGGGTTACGACTAGCATAGTCGGGTAACTCTGTGCGATAAAGCGCGGGGATAGGGTGTATGGGCACCCAGGTTAATTATGGCAAATTTCGTGCTGTTAAGCACGAGTATAGGGTGTATGGGCGTCCTGGTTAATTTAAATGCATACTTGTGTAACGTATGGTTAGAAGCGGATGGGATAGATATAGCGAGCTTAGAGGCACATGACTAGAGAGTAATATGCGAAGCTTAGAACATTACGCTCATCTTAATTTCGAGGACGAAATTCCTTTGTAAGGGGGGAGTATGTAGCACCCCGTAATTTTGAGGATTTAATATTTAATTATTTTGGGAGTTATGAAAATATTTAAATTGGAGAAACTTAAATTCATGAGTTGGAGAATTTAATTGAGTGAGCCGAATTATTTATAATTAGAGACTTTTAAGTTAATGGTTCAAAATCTCGTGTGTCGCATTTTGAGGTCGAAATTTGATGATGTCGAAAAGTATTTCGGATGGAAATTTTGAGTGCGCGGTTACGTCCGGATGGGTCGAGATAGTCAGAAACGAGTACGCGGGGGTAGTAATTGGGTCTCGGGGTATTTTTGGGCATAGTCGGGCCCACACGGGGTGAGTTGGGCAACTTTAATTAAGCCCATTAGGTGAAAAACGGGATTTAGAGTTTTAACCTAAGTAAGGGATTAAAAAATCAACAGCCATCACAAATCTAAGCCTAGGGCTTGAGAGGGAAATTGGGGGACAGCTTAGCAAAAGCCTGTGGGTACCCAGAATTTAGAACCATGGGCCTGGACGAGTAGCCCAGTCCTGGCGGCCCAAAGTCCAGGCCCTTTATCTTTCATATTGATCCGGTCTCCCCCCACGATCCCATAAAGGGAAGTTATAGGGGAAATGGGAAACGTGGAGGAGTCCATCACCTCCACTCACCTGTATGTAAATGTATATATTAAACCCTAGGTCCGAGGCAAAAGGACAAGTGGTATTCTCTGTACTCATTCTCCAGAATATTGAGAAATAATACCGACTGCACCACCGTGGACGTAGGCACATCTTTGCTGAACCACGTACATCCGTTATTGTGTGATTGACATTTTATCTTCTTCGTTCTTTATTGGTCATTACTTCTCTCATATTTATTTGTGTTGCATAATAATTGTAACCACAATTGGCGCCGTCTGTGGGAAGCGTTCATCTTTCCCTGAGAAGATCCCACGCCAAGAAAAGAATTTAAGATGTCTGGTCACAGCAGCAACGCTCCTCAAGCAGGAGATATTCAAGAGCCACCTGTTCCTCGCAGGATTAGGTCTGAAGTCCGACGTTCAGATCGTGGGGCTCGCCTGGAAAGGCCAGCTTCAGAAGAAAGTCAAGGACCAGCAAGGTCCACCCAGATATCCAGATTGATTGATGTGTACGAGGCAAGGCTCCACGAGCAGAGGGAGTCTTCTCGCAGATACGAGGCTGAGAATGCTCGCTTGAAAAGAAGACTGGAAAGACTAGAGAAGGAACTACGTCCTAACACCAGGAGACGCCCATATCGCACTCCTAGCCCTCAGGCAAGCAAGTCTCGCAGCCGAGGAAGGAGCCCTAGGCGAGAATCCCAAAAAGTCGAAGGTGACGAGTCAGACGATGACCTCCGCGAACAGCTGCGAAGAGCTCGCCGCTACCAGAGCCCTGCTTGCAGCGACGAGAACATACGAAAACTAGTCCGCTGAGAAATGGACCAACATCCTGCTCGCCATGGAGCAAGATCAACCAGAGAACTCGCGAGGAGAGCTCTCAAAACCCAGATTAAGTCACCCTTCATAAGGGAAATTGAGGAGGAAGAAGCTCCCAAGAAATTTGCCATTTCAAGGTTCAAGATTTACGATGGGAAAACTGATCCCATCGATCACGTCCGGCAATATCGACAAGCCATGACCCTCTGGAATCATCGAGATGCCCTGATGTGCTGTATCTTTCCCTCGAGCTTGCATGATGTAGCACAAAAGTGGTTCGAAAGGCTGCCCCACCGTTCAATCAAGAATTTCAAATCTCTGGCCGAACTCTTTACGGCCCGATTCATTACCAGTAGTTCCCACCCCAAAAGGATGGATGCTCTGCTAACGATGAAGAAAACGCCTCAAGAAACCCTAAGAGACTATGCGAAAAGGTACTGGGAGTTATTCAATGAGATCGAGGACTGCGCAGAAGAGGTGGCAGTGGCTTCCTTCAAAATTGGGCTACCTAGCTCTTCCCTCCTTTACCAGTCCCTGACGAAGAAAGAGGCTATGACCATTGACGACCTGATGGCCCGAATCGAGAAATACGCAAAGGTGGAAGATGTCACCCGCCTTAATGCAAGAGAAAATGGTCGAGCTAAGCTCACTAGCAAGGGAAGTGAGAAAGTTGAGAACCAGAAGAAAGGAGGAAAGAGTGGGGGCAAGAATGGCTCCAAGAACGGAGGGAACCCTGACGTAACAAAATCATTCCAGGCGGTCAACACCGTCTTCAAAGAGCCAATTTACAAAATTCTCGCGAAGATCAAGGATGAGCCGTTCATCAAATGGCCCCGGAAAATGGGAGGAGACCCCTCGAAGAGGAACAATGCATTAAGATGCGCTTTCCACAAAGAGGGAGGGCATAAGACCGAGCACTACAAGGCTCTTAAGTCACACCTCGAGGAGTTGGCCCAGTCCGGACATTTGAATGACTTTGTGGAAAAGAAGGTAGAGAAAGTGGCAGCCCACAGAGAGGCGAAACCCGACAACGTGCTGGAGGATGATGCTGGACATGAGTTCGCAGTAATCCACGGAGTATCTGATGTCAAGCAAGTACAAGGGAACTCAGCTCGAATGGAAGTAAAGAAACTGACAGCGGTAATGCAAGCTTTTCAGATTGATCCAGCAAAATCACAGTCAGGAAAGCGTCGACGAGCAGAGGACGTCAACTATAACAAACATATTGTCTTCACGGATGAAGACCTAGTGGGAGTGAGGACCCCACATCATGATGCCTTGGTCATTACACTCAGGATAGCCAACTTTGACATCGACAAGCTGCTCGTCGATCAAGGAAGCTCATCCGAAGTAATGTACATCGACATGTTCAGGAAATTGAAGTTGAGCGTCACCGACCTAGAGGGAGCTATTGTCCCTCTGGTCGGCTTCGCTGGAAAAATGACCATGCCCCTGGGCAAAATAGTACTGCCAGTGTGCGCTGGAGATGTTTCCAAGATGATCGAGTTTTTGGTGGTTGACATTGATTCACCGTATCAGGCCATCCTCGGTAGGGGATGGCTTCATGCGATGAAGGCAGTATCCTCGACCTACCATCAGAAGCTCAAATATGTTACCGAGCGAGGAGTAATGGAGATACACGGTGACCAGGCGATGGCAAGGAAGTGCTTCATAGCGGCCATCCGACCAAAGCCAGAGAAAAAGGCCGATCAACCCAGTGAGAAAGTGGAGGAAGGTGCAATTCCTTCCAAATAGCAATTAAAATACGGAAGGCCTGGAGTAGAGGAGACCAGGCTCCTCCCCTCCGAGCGTGTCGTCGAGGACCTGGTAGAAGTGGCGGCTAGGGAAGGCGACAATAGCAGAGTCTTCCTGATCGAAGCATCACTCACCGACGAAGAGCAAAAGGAGTTGTCAACCTTACTCAGGAGCAACATATATGTTTTCGCTTGGGAACCTTACGAGCTGCCAGGAATCGATCCCAATATGGTCTGCCACCAGTTGCACGTCGATCCCACATTCAAGCCGATCACGCAGAAGGCACGACGAACTGCTCCTGAGAAGGCCAAAGCAATAGAAAAAGAAGTCGAAAAACTGCTGGATGCAGGATCCATACGGGAAGTGCAATTCCCCAAATGGTTATCCAACCCAGTAGTAGTTCCGAAAAGCAACGAAAAGTGGAGAGTTTGCATAGACTTCACTGACCTCAACAAAGCATGCCCCAAAGACAGCTTCCCTCTTCCAAAAATAGACCAACTAGTAGACGCCACCGCAGCTCACGAACGAATGAGTTTCCTGGACGCGTACTCAGGATATCACCAGATTCCCTTGTATGCCCCAGATCAGGAAAAAACGGCGTTTATCATGACAGTTGGTTTATATTGTTACAAGGTCATGCCTTTTGGTCTCAAAAATGCAGGGGCAACCTATCAGCGGCTGGTTACTAAAATGTTCAAGAATCAAATGGGAGACACAATGGAGGTCTACATCGACGACATGCTCGTTAAGAGCAAGGAGAAGGAGAATCGCCTCTCGGACCTGTCAAGTACCTTCGAAATCCTTAGGAAGTACCGAATGAAACTTAATGCGAGCAAGTGTTCCTTCGGTGTCCAGTCAGGGAAGTTTCTTGGGTATTTGGTCAGCAAGCGAGGCATAGAGGCTAATCCGGACCAGATCGATGCAATCAACAGAGTGTAACCTCCTCGCACAATTCGGGATGTACAGAAGCTCACTGGAATGCTCTCTGCTCTAAATCGTTTCATTTCTAAATCCTCCGAGAAATGCAAGCCTTTCTTCCAGCTCTTAAAGGGCAGTAAAATAGTAGAATGGAGCCCAGATTGCTCGCGAGCATTGAGCGAGCTCAAGTCCTACCTAAGCACTCTGTCACTGCTTGTCATACCACAGCAAATGGATCCTTTGTACCTCTACCTCTCTGTATCCAGTCACACTATCAGCTCAGCGTTAATGTGCGAAGTTACAGGAATCCAACATCCCGTCTATTATGCGAGAAAAACATTATTGGACGCCGAGCAGAGGTACCTACCATTGGAGAAGCTCGCCTTTGCCCTGGTAGTAGCCTCGAGGAAGCTAAAGCATTATTTTGAAGCTCACACTATCATCGTTCTTACATCACACCCCCTCAAGGCTGTCCTAAGGAAGGCGGATTTGTCGGGCAGACTGTCTAAATGGTCAGTCGAGCTCGGCCGGTTTAACATCCAATTTCAACCAAGGACAGCTATCAAGGGTCAAATCCTTGCTAATTTCATAGTTGAATTCACAGGCGAAGAACCCTTCGACCAGCCTAAGCCAACAGAGCAAAACAACCAAGCTACAGTGGAAAGCTGGAAACTATTCGTTGATGGAGCCTCCAACTCAAAGGGGACAGGGGTAGGAATTGTTCTCATCACTCCAAAAAACACAATCCTTGAGCAAGGAATCAGGCTGGGATTTGCAGCCTCCAACAACGAAGCAGAATACGAATCCCTAATAGCAGGTCTCCAAAAAGTGCAAACTCTGAGAGCAAAGAGTTTGCAGGTATTCGGCGATTTGCAACTAGTTTCCAACCAGATAAGGGGAGATTATAACGCAAAGGATGAAAGAATGGCAGCCTACCTCTCCTTGGTGAAAAACTTAATGACGAGCTTTGAAGAGATCAACATCCAGCAGTTTCCCAGGGGGCAAAACAGCCACGCTGATGCATTAGCAGCTCTGAGTTCGGCAGTTGACTCTAGCCTTAAAAGGGTTATCCCTATCGATTTCCTCATTTGCCCAAGCATTAACCCCAACAGTGAGCTGCCAAACGTGGAACAAATGCTCCAATTGGGATCAGCCCCCGGCTGGATAGATCCCTTAAAGGACTATTTAATGGACGAAACGCTCCTAGAAGACAAGAAAACAGCCCACCAGATAAGAGTCAAGGCTGCTCGCTTTCACTTATCTACAGGGGGTGACTTGTATAAGAAATCCTTCTCCGGTCCCTATCTCAGATGCGTCCATCCAGGTGATGTCGACCGAGTATTGCGCGAGCTTCATGACAGAATCTGCGGAAGTCACACCGGGGGGAGGTCTCTAGCCTTTCGAGCAATAAAGGAAGGTTATTGGTGGCCATATATGCAAAAGGACTCCGCGGTATACGTACGAAAGTGTCTGAAATGCCAACTCCACGCTCCTATGGTCCACCAACCCGCCAGCGACCTGAAATCCCTGACCAGCCCATGGCCATTCGCCCAATGGGGAATAGACATAGTGGGACCACTGCCCACCGCTCCCGGCAATCGCAAATACTTGTTGGTCGCAACTGACTACTTCACCAAATGGATCGAGGCAGAACCATTGGCAAATATCCGAGATGTTGATATGATAAGATTCATATGGAGGAATATAATCACTCGATTCGGGATCCCTAAAACCATCATCACTGATAATGGGACACAGTTTGAGAGTGTTCCTTTTCAGGACTTCTGTAACAAACACGGGATCAGGCACCACTTCAGCTCGGTGGCCTACCCTCAAAGAAACGGACAAGCTGAAGCTTCCAACAAAACTGTGATCGCTGGATTGAAGAAGCGGTTAGAGCGAGCTAAAGGCGCATGGGCAACCGAGCTACAGCATATCCTATGGGCATACCGAACTACCCCTCGGCGAGCAACAGGGGAAACGCCATTCTCACTAACATATGGTATGGAGGCGATCATCCCGCTAGAAGCGGGATTGCCAACTATGAGATCCGACCTTGTCGAGCAAGGACACAATGATGATACATTGCTCGCCGAGCTTGACCTGGCAGACGAGCGTAGAGAATCTGCACTGATAAAACTTGCGAGCTATCAGCAACAGCTCGCGAAGCAGTACCACAAAAGGGTAAACCCAAGAAGATTCCAAGTTGGAGACTATGTTCTCAGAAAAGTCCTGGGCAACGCGGTAAAGTCATCAGATGGCAAACTAGGCCCAAACTGGGAAGGACCCTTTAAAATAACTAGGGACGACCTGCAAGGAGCCTATCATTTGGAAACGATGGAGGGCATAGAAATACCACGAGCATGGAACGCAGTTAATCTCAAAAAAATTTATTTTTAGGAATTCTGCTATTAAATCTTTTTATTGTATTCAGTTCATTTCCCTTATCACTAATGAAAATCTCTTAGTTGACTACTCTCTAATTAGTAACAGTTACATTTTATTACACATCCCTTCCAAATCACAGGCACAATGGTCGGCATAGCAGGGGAGCACCCCTCATCAGGTCATCGTCATGAAGCACGAAAGACCTCTTAGCATTGCCCCTGGCAATACATGAAGCCCTACAGAGTATTCTTAGGCATTAAACCTACTTTGGCTAAACAAAATCCTTATCGGATGAAGACATCCAATACCAGGTGTGTCCTCGCCAATTGCCCTACTTAGGCCTAAGGGAGTGTGACGACACAACCTAAAAGGTAAAGTGAGGGCACAATGGTATTTTTTGTATTATACTGGACTGGGGGGACACTCGCATGACAAAACAAGAAGGATTATGAAGTAGCAAAAATATAAAAGGATTGGATGAACACGTTTAGTCGGCAAAATTGCCCAAAACACGAACTTTTCATTAATCTTTTATATTTACAAACAATGATAATACATGTTTAGTCAGCGAAGCTCGCCCAAAGCATTTACATTATCAAAAAGAAAAAGAGTAACAAAATCTCAAGGAGGTGGAAGCCTCCGAATAAGATAATCAGCAACTTTAGCTCTCCTTCCATCATCAGGAGCGGGGGCTAGCTCTTCCACGACCTCATTTGCGTCCAACTCCAATAGTTACCGGGGAATAGCATCAATGGGGATCCATCGATCATCCCTCCTGAATGGATTGGGCATCAGAGTGGAGGAGGACATCTCGTGTCAATACCATAACACCGAGTTCCTCGGGACCTGCAGCTCTCTCAGGGCACTCAACCACCCTCTGATGAAAGAAAGTTCTTCAAACTCTGATAGTCTCGTGGGAGCATCCATCCAGCCTTGATCGTAGCCATCAGACCACACTTGTCGAGGGCCCTTCTTGAATAGATGCCGCAGTCGGGTAACGTCCCTTTGGAGCCCAGCAGCAGTTACATAAGCTCGCCGAACATCGTCGCGCAGCTCCTCCATCTCCCTGTCACGCTGTTCCTCGGCTTCCCTGTTCCTACCTCTGGCACTCCTACCAGCACGCGGAAGGGGAGGACGAGACCCAACTCGCGACGAAGAAGAGCCTTGCAGGACTACTGGAACGGTGCTCGGCGAGTGCTCCTTAAGCTTCAAGACCTCCCGCCTTAGGTCTTCATTCTCCTGCTACAGGAACTCCCCAACTTGGTTAATCTCGGTGGCCTCCAGTAACCTTTCTCTCAGTGCACTGACTTCTTCTTGTACTGAGGCACCGATTTCTTCCATTTCCTGGAGCCTATCCTTTAGCTTGGCCAATAGCTCGGACTACTCCTTATATTTCTGATTCCTAGACCTAAGCAACTTGCAAAGTCTAACAAAGGCCTGGCGAACTGAAGGGCTTGCATTAGGACCAAGAGTCCTACCCAGTTGGGAAGTAGCAGGAATATAGTCATCAACATCAATGTACTACAAGTAAAAGAAAGAAAGAGGAGAGAAAGAGATCAGCATAAACAAAAATAAAGCCTTTTCATTAATAAGGAACGAGGTTACATCAGATTGAAAAAGAAAAAATTACAAAGCAGCCCTATCAATTAGCAACCTCGGAGGTGGATGGTCCCTTGTCCTTATCAGCATCAGCAGGGGTATTGCCCTCCGCAGGGGTGTCCTCTGTCTTCTCAACCAAAGGAGCGTCAGCAGGAGTCGCCTGAGAAACAGGATCAGTGCCTTCAGCAGTTGGGGCAGGGTCCTCATCTACGACTTGCCTCGGCCCTGGATCGTGCTCGTCAAAGAGTGGGGATGCAACATCCACCCCAGCGTCCATGAGAGCCTTAATCAATCCTTTCTTAAAGTTCAGACGACTGATATAGCCTACCTGAACCTCAGCGTCCTCATACGCAGCAGCCCAGCCGGAATTATAAGAGTCTTCCTTGGCAGTAACAGCCTCGGACTCCTTCTTCTCCAGCTCTTCCGAGAGACCCCTTTTCTCCTCCAGCATAGCTAGTTTGCTCGAGCAAACTAGGTCGTAGGCCTGCCTCAGCTCTTTTAGTTCCGTGATAGCCGAACTTCTCTCCTTGTTCGCAGTGGCAAGGGCCAAGTCAGACGAGATCCGAGCAGCATCAACAGCCTTAAAACTGGCCTCGAGCTCCTTACCCTTCAGCTTCAGGGCAGAGTTTTCTTGCTCCAGTTCGCTATTCTTCTTCACCAGCTCGTCGCGTGAGCGATACAGCACAGCGAAGTCGGTAACGAACTGCGAAAAAGAAAAAGATATAAGAAGAGGAAAGCAAGAGAAGTCAACAAAACACGAGAGGAAAAGAAACCTTACTAGAGCAAGCCTCTGACTAGCCTAAAGGGCCAGATGCTCAGAACCTATTACCTTTTGGCAATCAGCCGGGAGGACATCTCTCTCGAGCAGAGCCGGAGCTAGCTCAGGGGAGATTGCCACGGAAGCTCACTCTGGCAGAGCAGACACTGGAACTAAGGCCTACCCGGCCTTCGTCCTTGCCTTAGTTCTCCTCCTCCTTTTTTCTCTCCCTCTCTTTTACCTGCTCTTCTTCTCTCCTCTTCCTCTCTTGCTCCTGAGAGGAAGGCCGAGAACCTGTATCCACGGCCCCAGATGCAAACTTCTGTTTCTTTGACCTTTGTGCAAGGAGCACATGGTCATCATCATCTCTGATCAAGTTCTTCCTTGGAGGCATATCTTCACCAGAACTGCTGGAAGTACTCGACGATCCTCGAGACTTAAAAGCCTCCTCAGAATCAGAAGGGATGCTACTATTAGAGCTCCCTTCACCGAGATTACCTGCAGGCTCACTTTCAGAGCTGCTCTCTTCTTCGTCCAAAGGTATCGGCTCAGCAATAGTCTCTCCCAAAGAATCAAACTCTGGTACACTGTCCACAGGCCGTGCTATGAAGCTGGAACCTACGTTCTTGTACTCTAACAAGAAGGCACCAGACTTGGGATGCTCGCCGTCACCCAAAGGCTCTCTGATGTTCCAAGCTTTTACCAACTCCGAGATTCGGACCTCGCTGAGGGCAGGCTCCATGTTCTTCGACCTCGCTATAGAAGAAAAAACAAAGAGGAGTTAAAAAAGTCATAAATCAACAGAGATTGAAACAATAGTATGATATCTACCTATATATTCTTCCCCATAAAAGGGAACAGTGAACCTCTCAGACCTCGACCCTTCAAACTAGGGAGAAAGCTGCCAATTCCTAACAAGAAAACCTTCTTGCCAGTATTCCTTATGGGAATCAGGTAGATTTACTACCAATACCCTATCAGGACTCCTAGCTTTAAGGTACAGGACACCTGAACTAGTTCGAGAAAAGGAGTAACAAAAGCAGACCTCGGCAAGCCCTAACCTTGTGCCATACAATTGATTTATCCTATGCACACCGTTCACTATTTTCCATATATTGGGCGAACATTGTGCAGGTACAATACTAAAATAGCTAAAAAAATGCAAAAACAGATCATTAGGGGGAAAAGTAAGTCCCCCCTGAGAAAGCAACAAAGCATGAATCCAGTGGGCATCCTCTATACCCCTAACGTTCCTAAGAGGCGAGGCACAACACTCAATCTCTACCCACTCAGGAATGTTGTAGAACTTTCTAATCTCGGAGATCGATCTATTTCCAATCTTCGCCATTGGAAAGCACAAAGAAAAGCTACAAACCAAAGAGAAAATGCAAAGAAAGGGCACGAAAAACTTACAAAACAGAAGATCGATTCGAGTGCTGAAGAAGCACGAGCTCAAGATGACTAAAAAAGTAATGAAAATGGGGATTGAGAGCAAAGGGAATGATGCGCTAGAATTCTCAGAAGATGGAAGAGTGCTGGAAAGTCTGAAACGATGGAAACGATGTGGTTATCCCAATGATCCTTCAAATTCTAATCATAGTGCACAATAAGCGAAGCGACTGCCTCCAAAATCAACTCCACAGCTCCCGAGGAATTGCAACACGGCCATTATGGCTAATCATTTAAATTTGTTGGGCCTGTATACACGGCACAACAAACTTAGGGGCAATTGTGGATACCCATAATTTAGAACCATGGGTCTGGACGAGTAGCCCAGTCCTGGCGGCCCAAAGTCCAGGCCCTTTATCTTTCATATTGATCCGGTCTCCCCCCACGATCCCATAAAGGGAAGTTATAGGGGAAATGGGAAACGTGGAGGAGTCCATCACCTCCACTCACCTGTATGTAAATGTATATATTAAACCCTAGGTCTGGGGCAAAAGGACAAGTGGTATTCTCTGTACTCATTCTCCAGAATATTGAGAAATAATACTGACTGCACCACCGTGGAAGTAGGCACATCTTTGCTGAACCACGTACATCCGTTGTTGTGTGATTGACATTTTATCTTCTTCGTTCTTTATTGGTCATTACTTCTCTCATATTTATTTGTGTTGCATAATAATTGTAACCAAAAAGCCAATTTGGGGATTTTGGAGCCAAATTATGGGACTACAACAACGGATCAGACCCTACGAATAATCCAGGCAAGTGGTTAACTGTTGTAATTTCTAAATTGATGATAATCAATTCATATCATAGTGATGTGTGAACCAAAATTCATTTTGGGTGTGTCACCAAAATTTAAATTCGGTTTTTGTAAATTTATATACCTTAATGGGATTAAGGGGGAGATTGATCGTGCTTATGATTCTAGAACGTAGAGAACTGAATCATATGTTAAACCAGTAAGAGTATATGGTTAATTGCTGTTAATATGAATGAAATTCGTATTGGAGATTTGAAACCCGGATAATACCCAAATCGGGAAAACCTTGGAATTAATGGATATTGATGATTAATTTAGGTCTGTGGGATGTTTAGACCCTTTTCTCATGTGGAGGATGTGTTATTTGTATTTGGGTAAGGGCTTAGGTTGAGAAATTAAGCTTTAAGTTTCGTCCATGGCTGACAGATTTTGGAGAGGACGAATACTGGAACGATCGATCGATCGACCAAGGGGGCTCGATCGATCGATGAAGGCGAAATTTGGGCAATTCGGCCAGTTTGTTATATAAAGGGAAATTTAGTAAAAATTAAGTTTCATACATTAATAAGTGATAAATAATTATGAAACAAATATTCCTAGCAATTATGGGAGAAAGTAATTGGGACTAGGATGAATTTATGTGGGCACTTAATGGATGAATTTGAGAAATTTTATTCCAAAATAGTGAGATACGGATCGAGTGAGCGAATCCAGGTACATTGGTCAAGCGACCCCAAAGTAGTGAATTAAGTTTGGAGATAAACTAATTAATTTAGAGTCGGGATATAGACTCGGGAAATATTTAATTTCGGGCCAAGTGATCGAGTCTGAGTATGTTGGTAATTATAGGTAAATATAATTGGGGAATTTATGACGATAAATGCGTGGCATATTGTGGGCGAAAAACGTGGGAATGAAATTATGAGATGTAAAAATGGACCGAGTGAGTGAGTCCGGGTATGTTGGTTATGTGACACCAAAGTATTAAATTAATTATTGAGAGAGAGTAATTAAGTTGGAGTCGGAACATAGACTCGGGAAATATTAAGTTACGGGCCAAGTAAGAGAGTCCGGGGATAATGGTTGGGTGACACCAAGTTATTAAATTAATGAATGCGTTAATTAATTTAATTAGAGTCGGATGGTAGACTCGGGTAGGTATTAAATTAATGGGTGTGATAATTAATTTAATCAGAGTCGGATTATAGACTCGGGAAGGTATTGAATTAATGGGTGTGTTAATTAATTTAATCAGAGTCGGATTATAAACTCGGGGTGGTATTAAATTAATGGGTGTGTTAATTAATTTAATTAGAGTCGGACAATAGACTCGAGGTGGTATTAAGTTAATAAGTATGTTAATTAATTTAATTAGAGCCGGATGGTAGACTCGGGTAGGTATTAAATTAATGGGTGTGATAATTAATTTAATCAGAGTCGGATTATAGACTCGGGAAGGTATTGAATTAATGGGTGTGTTAATTAATTTAATTAGAGTCAGATGGTAGACTCGGGTAGGTATTAAATTAATGGATGTGATAATTAATTTAATCAGAGTCAGATTATAGACTCGGGGAGGTATTAAATTAATGGGTGTGTTAATTAATTTAATTAGAGTCGGACGATAGACTCGAGGTGGTATTAAGTTAATAAGTATGTTAATTAATTTAATTAGAGTTGGGTGATAGACTCGGGGAGGTATTAAATTAATGGGTGTGTTAATTAACTTAATTAGAGTCGGACCATAGACTCGGGGAAAGTATTATATTATTTGAGGCGTGAATTAATTTTATTAGAGTCGGGCCATAGACTCGGGAAGATGATAAATTATTAAGTGAGAAAATCAATTGTGTTGAGTCGGGCCACATACTCAGGAAATTTCAGGCAGTGTACGGGATTTTTAGTACACGGTAAAGCCGGGGTTTATAATATATATATATATACGGTGTAGTTATAGTATATATATATATATATATATATATATATATATACGTGTATATATTGTGTGTGATATTAAATTACAGGCAGTGTACGGAATTTTGAGTACACGGTAAAGCCGGGGTTATATTATATATATACGGTGTAGTTATAGTGTATATATACGTGTATATATTGTGTGTGATATTAAATATCAGTGACTAGATATTTATTCAATTTATATACCCTAATGCTATCAAGGGAGGTTGCGCGATGTGGGTGAATCCCCTAGCTTGAGGAGTAGGGCGAGTATATCCCCGGGTCATAGCGTCCGGTATACATGGGTGAGGGATTTATCTCACTTTCAGGGAAGGAATATGACCGCCTCCACTACGTTTATATTTTGAGCCAAGTTGGTGAGCGATTCCAACTTGGGGAAACTAGGTTTTTGAGCACACCTAGTGAGATAACATTTAGAGGGAATCATTCGGCGAGGGTATACTCGAAGGGATGGATATACGTATGTTATATGTGTGGATGTGGTGGTAAAGGTACGTTTATAATAATAGTAAATATTATATACGGGGAATAATACAGTGTGTGATGTATTTACTTTATATAACTTGTGACACGATTATATACTACTATTTAAGAGGAATTAATTAAGTTAATTGTGAGATAACTTATAATTCAAGAAATTCTTATACTCGGGTTAAAGTAGTATGGCAAGGGAAGGTTATACCAGGACTAGTTGGACGGGGTGGTATGACTAGGTGGGGTTAAGATAACCGGTAGGTGTGCACAATAGTGGAGGGGTGAGAATGTCCACAAGGGAGTGCGACACTAACTTAAATATAAAGCGCATTCATGCATTTTAAATTACTGCAGTTAATTCACTTGCTAAATATTTTCAAAATGTTTTGGGTTCTAACCCTTGCTAGAAAACTATTTTCAAAACCTTTTAGGTGTCCAGCCACAGGGACGCCAGGATTGATATTCTATTCCAGGGACACGGAGCTGCGGCATGTGTGGATGCTAGCAGGAGTTTGGATTAAATGCATCATTCATCCATTCCTAGAGTAGGAATCTTGTATCAGTTTCAGTTTTATTTAGGGCATGTCTCCCAGACTTTCAGTTCAGCTTTCAGATTTGTTTTATTTTGATGTTGATTATTGTATTGGATTATTTCACTTTGGTGGCCGATGGTTTATTCGACAAGTTGTGTAATTAATTATTTCAGTTGAGTCTTATTCAGTTGTGTGAATGGTTTATATTTATTTCCGCATATACTGTTTTGTTTAATTAAAAAGTTAAAATTGGCACCAGGTTTTGGAATACTAGGTGGTTAGTAAGTTTTAAAAAGTATTCGACGGTGATGCTAAGGATGATCCAACTGGGATTCCTGTTTTAATTTGGTATAGGACTGATCACCCGGTATTTTATTAGGCGGGGTGTCACAACACCATGAAAGAACACGAAAATAGCCAAGTTGCAGATAGCGTAAATGAAGGTGTTGATGTAAAAAACTAGATTGTATCTAATTAATCAATCACAGATAAAAAATGAAATACATAAGACAAAGGATTTTTAAAGTGGTTCAGCCTTGTGAAAATGGCCTACGTCCACTATTTTGTATTGCTGACTGTTTGCCTTGAATCTTGATAATAAGGTTTACCAAGAAATTCCGAGTCCCATTTTCATGAGGAGATTACAATGTATTTATAGCCTTGATGTTGTACATATGAAAGGATAATGCGTTGTTATCTAGCATCCATACACATCTGTACAGTAATAATACATATTTAATGAATAGTTATCTTTTGGTTTTCTTGATGTGTACGCCACGCGTGTTTGAGTTGCTCGGACCTCTTAAGTTACTCGGACCGCTTAAGTTGCTCGGACCTTTTGAGTAGCTCGAACCATTTAGGTTGCTCGGCACGCTAAGTATACTGCTCGTCGAAACTCTTCATATTTACCATATAAGTTGACACATGTATTTATATGATTGGTCCATGTCAGCAGATTAAATTTGGTATCAACAGAAGCCCCCAATGTTTTATAGTTCGAGGTTGAGGAGGAGTGTGGAACATTTTGCTAGAAAACTACTCGGATTACTGGCTTTCATAAATTTTTGGAGAATACTTTAACTTCTATTCAGTGAACAGTATCAAACTTCATAAATATTTTGAATTTCCACGATCACTTCGATATTTGTGCCCTTTTTCTCTTTTAGTCGCCGGCAATGCAAGCATCTTTCCTGGTAATCATTACTTTTCTCTATTCCCGAGGTAAAGTATTTAAACGCGATAGAAATCCAGTCGTCTTTTACTTTTCAAATCTGTATTTCTGAATTCTTGCATTTTTTCTCTCTCTCGTGCCTTCGTTCCTTTCATCCTTCATTATCAATCGATTTCTCTCTCTTCTGTAAGATTTTCTTTCCTCTTCTCTGTTTATTTTATTCACCATGGTTTATCTTGTTGAATCATTGGATAAATTTCAGTCTGAGTTTTCAATCCCTATATGGGTTATTTTGGAAGAACTTTCTGGTCCTTTTGATTTATTTTCATTGGGGGAGGGACACTGGTTCCCAAGTCTTTTTAGAGCCGAGTGTGGCTTTTTTTTCCCGCTTAATCCCCTGTGTTTGGAGTTTTACCAATATTTCGATATTGTACCTGCAAGAGTAGCTCCAAATACATAGAGGGTAGTTAATGGCGTACATAGATTAAATCAACTTCATGGAACTCGTTTAGGAATTCTAGAAACTATGTATTGCTACAGATGGGTCACTAGTGACAATACTTTTTATATAAAAACTAGATTTTTGAATAGAGCTTTAGTTGTCAATCTTCCCGATACCAATAAAGATTATTTTGATCGCGGGGAAGTGATGAAAAATTGGCAACACCCCCCACTTGAGGGAAATGATGTGTACCAAGGTCCCAAGTGTCCACCTTATGGCAATGGGATAGGTTATTTTTATTTTTATTTTTTGAAATCATATTTTCTTTGTGTTTGATAAAATTTATCACTGACATTTATTTTATTTGTTATAGTTGACAGTAAAAGGAGGCCCCCAAAGGAGATTGACGTTAACATAAAAGACTTAAAACTTATCTGGGGTTTGCATCAATCTATTGCTAGGGAGCATATTAGGTCTGCCTCTTATTTGCTGCGATACAGAACTTCCAGCTCATCTTTTATTGCTCGTCCTGTGGTGGTTAACCTTAATCAGGTTCCAGTTTCTGAAACCAGTGTGGAAGGTTCTTCTTCTGACTTGAGCATTCCTATTATTGATATCATGAAGAAGAGGAAAGCTCCTACCTTTTTTGACAAATCTACCTTTGCCACTGATGAGGAAAAGGAGAATAAATAAGATATCCCAGATGAAGGGACAAAGAATACTGATGTACCCCCTTCTATTTCTGCCAAGGAGGCTGGCAAGAAGCCCCCTGTGCCTCCGAGTAAGACTGTTGTCATTTCACCTTCGAGTGAGACTGTTGTCATTCCACCAATAGAGACAGCTCCTGCTCCTATGAGGAGATTAAAAAGAAGTTCTTCTGAGAGACATCTTGAACCTATCTCTCAACCTTCAAATGTTGAAGTTAGTGTTCCATCTCTTATTGCTCCGAGCTATGCAATGGGCTTGATAAAATCTTGGACTGTTCCAGAAACCCAAGTGTTGAAGACACTTTCTCTCGTGAGAAACTTACTACATTGGCTGCTCAACACCTTAGTTTAGTAAGTATCGTTAGTATGAATCCTTTATTTTCTGATACTATGTTCATATATTGACTCAAAACTCTTCCTTGTTTCATCTTGTGACTTGCTTTAATAGTATTTTGAAGAAATATAAAGCCATCAGGGCTTCCAGCTCTTCGGATGGGGTAGAAGAGGCTTTTGCTGGACTATCCCATTCTTTGACTGAATCTCGTCAGAAGTACGAGGAAGATAAAAAAAATCCTGGGAGAAATAGTTCAAGTCTGTTGAACTAGAAAGAAATCAAGCTGCGAGTTCTTCCAAAGAGCTGGAGAAGAAATTAAAGGAAACTGCACAGAATAACAAGGAGCTTGAGGTCAAGCTTAAATCTGCTGAGGAGACTATCTCCAAGCTTTAAGATGTTGAGCAACAGAAAATAGAGGCTGAAGAAAAACTGAAGTCTGGTGAAGAGCTTCCTGGGGAAAGGATCTCCTTGGAGAGAGCCAAAAGGAAGGTTGTTGTTAAAAAATCTTTCAACGCTGGTTGGGATAAAGGTTGGAACAAAGGTCTGGCTGTCATGACCTCCCAAATAAAGTATGCCATTGTCAAATATTTTAGGGATGGATGGGTATCAGCCTTGAAGGAGTTGAAGGTTGCTGAGAATTCTGAGTTGTTCCAGCAACATACTCATGGCCCTCCTCCCTCCTCCCTCTCCTGGAGAAGAAGAAGAAGATGAGGCTACATCAGATGAGTCTTTAATGATAGGAGAGAAAATTCCTGTTATTACTGTTGTTCAACCTTTCGAGCAAGTTAATCAAGCCAGTACACCTACCGAGCACCTGCCATTGCTCTCCGAGCAACCAACTTCTTCATCTAAATAGTCGGAGGATGTCGTAGGAAATAAGGAGAAGGTGTAGAGTTGCTCGGGTCTTTTATTTTGTTATTTTCTTGAATGTAACCTTGAACTATGTTTCCCTTTATCATGATGAATAAAATTTGAACTTTTGTTATTCGTCTCTTACTTACTCTGTTGTTCGTCTTGAATTTCTCTCTCATTTTCACTCTTTTGTTCCATTGTTAATTTTGTTTTTCATCTTCTCTTTGCTAGTTTGTAGCCAGGATGGAACTCTTGTCAGCTAATGATACAAAGTTGATGAAGAAATGCAATGACTACTTCAAAGCTGGTCATGCAGACCTTAATGAGGCCCAGATAACTAACATCCTCGGATCAGGTGCTTATGAATGAGCAGTTGAGGCTTACCAATACTTGAAGTGTTTACTTGATCGTGTTGTAGCCAACAATTTGGCTTACTACAAGATGATTGAAGAACTTCAACAACAGTATAAAGAATCCACTATACTTTTGCATCAGAGTTATGAGGAAAAGTATCATCAATTGAGCGCTGATAAAAGATATGACAATTTCATTTCTACTCATGGGAAAAAGGAGAGTGTTTTGAAGCTTGAGATTGAAGATCATAGACATATCGCCAAGTTGTTGAAGCAGGAGAACATAGCTTTCAAGAGGAAATAAAATAACTCAAATCTGCTGCTTCTTCCTCGGGAGCCTTGGTTCCCATTAATGATGAAGTTTTTTCCTTCTTAGAGCTATAAAATGCTAACTTACGAGATGAGTTGGAAACTTTGAAACTAGCAGGATCATCCGCACCTACTCGTGGTAGAGCAAGATCTTCTTATCAGGGACAAGCAAGGGATGCTCGGATCATCATTGAGGAAGCAAGGACTCAATCGGCTTTAGAGAATTAAGCCTTCAATTAATGGTGAAGAACCAAGCCTTGGCCGAAATGTCTAAGAAGATTCTGAATTTCATCGAACAACTCTCTAATCAAAGTTCTGCTCTAGAAAGTAAAGAAATTCTGGTGAAGAAACTCAACGAGCAACTTGAGAGGTTAACTTATCAATTCCACAAGAAGCCCAGGGATTTTTGGATGGATGGGTATAATGAAGAATTTTGGAATAGTCGAACAACGAAGGGTATAAGCAGGGGTGGTTGAATGCTCTATGTGTTCTAAAATTGGAGCAATGCCATTTCTTGTGGGATTACTATGATCCTGGAGTTCTTGATTTACCTATGCCTCCTTTCAAGCTTGACCTCAGTTGGATTCCAGCCTGAGCCATTCCTCGTGTTTTGATTTCCAAGTATCTTGATGATTACGGTCTTCACTCAAACTTTGAAATATCTCGTCCAGAGCACCTGCTTGATCGTCCATCCATAATGAATGTCAGAATGCTGCGAGATCTAAACTTTATAAATTCCCCTTATGCCTTAGATGATCCTCCAGCTGGGGTAGACCATGTGTCAAAAGCAGAGGGAAAGAAACCCATAGAATAGGATATGTTTATGTAATGAACCCAATTCATATCATATGTAATCTGTTCTGATTTTAATGAAGAAATTTTTAGTCTCTTTTGCAATTTCATTGTCTTAGAAATATTTTGTAAAATATCTCTTTTACTCACTGATGAATATGTATATATATCTGTAAAGGGAGTAAGTGTCCTGCTTGGTTATTGAGTTCCCGACCAACCGGAGTTAGTGGTTATTGAATTACCGACCAACCGGAGTTGGTGGTTATTAAATTATCGACCAACCGGAGTTGGTGGTTATAGTGACTTTTCACTCTTTGAGCCTAAGCAATGGAATAATTTTCATCCCATGTTCCTGCTTAGTTGTAGTAATCCCGTCAAGATTACCTTGTTGCCTAGACAATAGACCCCCCGGGAGGTAATCCAGCTTCTTGCCTAGTTTGGTACCAACCAATCGGAGTTGATGGTATTGAATCTTCGGCCAACTAGAGTTGGTGGTATTGAATTGCCGACCAACCGGAGTTGGCGATATTGCTTTGCCGACCTATTGAAGTTGATGGTATTGAATTGCCGACCAACCGGAGTTGGTGGTATTGAATTGTCGACCAACCGGAGTTGGTGGTATTGCTGCTCTGGACTTCGGTGTGTGTAGTGTGTAGCACTAGTATTCCGAAAAATTTTAACAAAGAAAGAAATATGGTCAAAACATCACTTTATTCATATTGAAGAAACTGTACTACATAGGAATTTCAATTACTGATAGTACCTGTGCAGATGCTCGGCATTCCATGCGTTTTTGAATTCTTCTCCCTCCAAAGTTTTAATTTTGTATGTCCCTGGATGAACAACTTTGGTTACTCTGTAAGGTCCATGCCAGTTGGCCTCCAGTTTATTATGTTTTTGGATCACTTTCTTCAACACATAATCCCCTTCTTTCAAATCACACTTTTTCACCCTTTTGTTGTAGAACAGAGTTGTTCGTTGTTGATATGTTGCATTCCAGATTACTGCTTCCTCTCTAACTTCTTCGAGCATATCCAAGTCTAATCGCCTCATTAGGTCACTTACAGGAGAATTGAAATTAAGCACCCTATGTGTGGGTAGGCCTAATTCAACAGGCATGACTGCTTCACTACCAAATGTCAACATGTATGGAGACTACCGAGTTGCTGTTCGTGGTGTAGTGCGATAAGCCCACAACACAGAGTTTAGCTCGTTAATCCAATTGTCCTTCGCCTCATCCAGCCACTTTTTCAAACCGTTCAATAGTGTTCTGTTTGTTACTTCATTTTTCCCATTGCTCTGGGGATGGCCTAGCGTGGAGTGGATCTTCAGTATATTGGATTGATGATAATAAGCAGAAAATTCCTCGTTGTCAAATTAGGTTCCGTGGTCAGTGATGAAGGTATGTGGGAGACCATATCTGCAAATGATACTCTTCCAAATAAACTGATAGACTTTGTCATACGTCATATCAATGAGGGGTTCAGCTTCCACCCATTTGGTAAAATAATCCACAGCAACCACAAGGTATTTGAATCATTCCTTGGTCATTGGAAGTGGTCCTACCAAGTTTATTCCCCACATTGCAAATAGCCAAGGGGATGTAATGGGAGTTAATAATGCTTGGGGAGTTCTTATGATGGAAGAGAAACGTAGGCATTTGTCACATTTCTTAGCATAAGGTGCACAGTCGGCTCTCATCGTTGGCCAATAATACCCTTGTGTTGTTATTCTTCGCAAAAGCATCTGACCTCCTATATGGGCTCCGCAAGACCCTTCATGAACCTCTTCAATCAAATCTTTAACTTTAGAGGGATGGACACATCTCTGTAATCCTTCTATAACTCCTCTTCTGTACAAAATGCCATCAGTTAATACGTAACGAGAAGCTTTAAACTTCAGTTTCTTAGTTGCGAGTTTATCGGGTGGTTCTTTGATATAGGCCCTGATAGGGTCCATCCAGGAGGGTCCCAAGTCGAGAGCAATGAAATTCATTATCAAGTCTTCGTCTATGCTCTGATCTACCAGGATCTCTATTGGGATTGTTCTTCGTAGCTCGGTACGTGTTGCTGATGCCAGACGAGATAGGGCGTCAGCTCTTGCATTCTCCAATCTCGGTATTCTGATCAACTGAATTACGATGAAAATTGAGACAACCTCCATAGCTTTTGCATGATTTTGACCATTAGTTCTCCCTTTGCTGTATACACCCCGAGAATTTGATTCACGATTAATTGTGAATCACTGAATACTATGACCTGTTCTGCCTTCATAATTTTGGCCAGACTTAGACCCACGATCATGGCCTCATATTCAGCCTCATTATTAGATGCTTTAAATTAAAAACAGAGAGCATACACTATATCAATCTCATCAGGACTGTTTAATACTATTCCTGCTCCACTGCTTGTAGTACACGAAGAACCATCCACATATAAGTGTAACACCCCGCCTAATTAAATACCGGTTGGCCAGTCCCATACCAAATTAA
Source organism: Sambucus nigra (assembly GCA_949130495.1). NCBI lineage: Eukaryota > Viridiplantae > Streptophyta > Magnoliopsida > Dipsacales > Adoxaceae > Sambucus > Sambucus nigra. The sequence goes on from OX422223.1 coordinate 429,586,851, forward strand.
AACAGAATATAGAGTTGGCTCATTCTTAGCATCATTGTCGAAAACATTTACAACTCACCTAATACCCAATCAATCTGGTGTTAAAAACTTTCCAAATTTTAATTTAACAAAATCCATTTCCAGTTTAAGAATAACACAACACATTTTATTCTACAACACTGATAACCAAATAGATAACACAAAAGAATTTAAAAGCAATTGGAATAAACATTCCCACATAATAATCCAATACAGTAATCCCAACAATATGAAATGTATTAAAACGACACGACTACAAGAGTATTTGACCCCGATAGGAAAAGATAACTGAATCCTTTGGGCGATAAGCCCTAACTAGAAGATCACTGTGAATCAAAAGAATATAAGCGTCTAAGCAACACTCCATAGCTCCATAGCTCGTCAAGATCAACTAAGGTTGCCGTCCCTACTGCTGGACACCTGCTATAGAAGATACAATAAAAAAGAAAATATGCAAGAAAACGGGTCAGAGCCCGATTGTGAAAATGATTTTTAAAACAGCAAGTATTTAACAAGTGCAATAAAGCATTTATTATGTACATGTTAGCATCCCACACTCACTTGCTAATCTCACCTCTCAACTAGAGTGCACACTTAACGTTTCCTATTAACCTCCTAGTTAATGGTTCCTCTTCACTAGTTTCCATATTATGATTTATATTCCCATATCATAACCCCGTATGTCCCATACCATACGTTATACAATCTTTCTTATACATTTCTCATTTATATGAATCGTTTCTCTTTAATATGAATTAAGCTTTTCAATTCTATAAGAATAAACATTTATTAACTTAATTCCATTATCTTTCTCTATTCACCGTTATCTACAATTATCACCGTAGATAGATTTAACCACAATAAATATCCATTCATTCATTTAATTCATTATATATATATATATATATATATATATTCATATATAATATGGCACCCCGAGTCACAGCTGCGGTGCAATGCATTACTCTGCTATCATGTCCCAATATCGCTGGTCGCCGAATAGGGGACTAAAGGTTCGGTAAGGATTCCTCTAACCACAAACAACAACATACAAGTTGGAGGCGAACATAGTTCTCGTATCCATGGGTCACGCACATACCTACGTTCACACAATCAGCGGACTTATCAACTCCCCGATAAGTCTTTCATAGACCTATGTTCTTGAGCGACAAATCAAAGATCCCATGGATTCATCAGGATATGATTGCCCTCACACACAAACCTCCCGTCGATAGCAAGTAAGCTAGGTATGTCATACACATAAATCATCAATCAATCAAATAGGCATATCATACCTATAATATAATATCAACAAGGTACTCACATTACCCTTAGATAATTCCCATACGTAGCATTATATCTCTTTTAAATTCCACGTATTAAAATATCATATCGTTACTTCATAATTTAATTATCCTCGCATCCTATAACATCTCTCCACTCCCGACGTCGTTAAGGTTCATGCGCGGAGAGTCTCGCAAAGCGAAATCCAAACAAGGAACCCCTCCAATACACTACTACTTAAGTTTGTCGATCGACGAGGTCCGTCAACTTCAAATACGCGATCGGGATAACCTCATCCCCTCTTTCAACCAAATGTGTTCTAAACTCCCATCTCTATCCAGGAGCCATACCACTACGCTCTTGTACTACACTCAGTCCTTGCGAAATCAATAATGAGCTTAAACTCGGTTCTTGATGTTCAAATTGTAACCCTAAGGCTACCCTCACTTATATTAAATCTACCCTACTGGACCTATCCTTAATCCTCATGCATACCAATTAGAATCCAACACGTGAATCTAGCAATCGAAATATCTTTCAATTTAATTATCATGATTCTAATCATTTAAATCCCAATCACATTAATTCAAATCTTATCAAGGGTCTACTGATATTTTCTAAGTCCCATAATATCCAATTAATAATCACCAAAGATCTACAAAAGGCTTGGGATAAGAATCAACATTAAAAAGAAACAACTTTAACAATCCTAGGGAGGTCGATCGATTGAAGGCAGGGGGTCGATCGATCGATCACTCAGGTAACAACCCAGTTTTTCTGCATTTCTTCTACTACGGGTTTCACAATCTTTTTATCATTCAAACCTTCATATTAACAACCCAAACGACTTATAATCCTTACTACAAGATATATCAACATATATAAATGATTTCTAACGATCAAAACATACTAGAATCATCAAGAGATTGAATTAAAAGCATACTTATCTCCTCATTTTACCAGAAAATTATCAACCTAATATCTTCAAGAACATATCAATGGTTTCCAGATTTTCTTCAACAGATTCATGATTATTTCGTGGATTACTATCTACCTACAACATGAGTTTGATTCCTATATATTTTCAGTTTCCAGAAATCCATTTAAAACTTCATCTTCCAAATATGAAAAATCATCTCTTTTTACAACTACTCTAACATGGACAATATACAAACTTAAATTGCAAATATCAAACACTTGCCTCTAATGAAGGTCTGATCCTTTGGTGTAGTATATCACAGGTGGTTCTCCCTTTTCCGGCCAACCTCCGGTGGTGGTTGGTGGTGGTGACCTTTGGTCTTTCCCAAGTAAACTCTTCTCGTCCCAAACAACCTTTCACTCTCTTTAGGAAGATGAATTCTCTATTTTGTGTAGAGGAGATGAATAACCCATGTACACTTAATCTACCAATACTTATAATGGGACAAAATCCAAAATCACTATTCATCCCCCTAATAAAAATGACCAAAATGCCCTTTTGGGTTGTCTTTTCATTTCCAAATGACCCGAGACTCAAAACCAATGTCCCATTAGACTTTTCTGACTGTTTCTAACCTTCCGGACGCAACGACGCAGTCAAAATGACTATAAGGTCGATAGAAAATAAATTTCCTTTTTAATCTCACAATTTAGTCCCGACACGACCCATACCACGTCCGACTAAAAATCCAAACTACTGAATTCATAACACACCGCCATATCAATAGCATCACATTCATATATTACCTAAATATCTTTAAGTAATATTCAGAATTATACATTTTAATATCCTCAATTCGGATAAAACCCAAATGAATTAATTAATAATTAAAATCCAATTTATCCATTAATTTAAAATATAACTCATTTTAAAAGTCATTAAAATCACGGGGTATTACATACTTCCCCCCTTATAACAGAATTTTGTCCCAAAATTCAGGAATATAAATCATAACGGTAAGGTCAACTCCGAGTATAAATCTCACATTGCAAGAAATCTAAGACGTACCGCCCATACAATACATTATCAAAAATCCCTATTGATGTTATACGCCCCACCTCACCATATAGTTCCAACTGAATCAAATATAAACTTTACCCAATCTTCCCTATACCATTCACGTATTCAAGTTCAGAAAAAATGATCCTTATAATTTCACAATTTTGAAAACTACTACAATCCAACCATCCAGGGCGCCCATACACCCTATCGTACCACTTTCATTATAAGATTTATCCAAAGGTTATAAACTCATATCCCAAAGACCTAACTTATCTCGACTCCCAACGGTTATTAGTTTCATGCATGGGGTGTCTCGCAAGCGAAATCCAAACAAGAAACCCCCCCGATTCACTATTACCTAAAGTAGTCGGTCATCGAAACTCCTCAGGTCTTTAGTCAATTGTTTATAACCTCTCTATAGGTTTTATCGATTTCGAATAAAGTCTACCCATCTACTCTCTTATAAAAGACAAGATTCTAGTTGTAGTAGTACACACGCTCTCAAATACCACAAGTCAACCCACGCCGATAGTCACATCACGATCGGACATGCCCAAAGTAAGTAATTCCGCGATAAAAATCAAACCCACGTGATGATATGAAAATATAGGTATCCTACACCCCTCGATGAGTCTACGTAAATAACAGTGCTATTGTCTAAGTTTAGCAACCCTATTTCCCATACAATATTAATCGCTACAAAAATCAATACACGCCTCATAATTCCTTAGATAGAAAACATACTCTCGTTCGCGGGTGGTGGTTGTTGACTCCCAATATTATAACTTTGCTCCGATAAGTCAAGAAAAATTTTACCCCAAATTTTCAGTTCTAGCTAACCACACTCCACTACATGCCCAAGCCTTTGAATATATTGCCTTCATTAGATAACACACACAATTCCCGCATTTCAAGAACTTCTACTGATGACTCACCTCAATTTTCCATAATAGGGGTGACCTCGACTTCGGTCATCATACTCGAACATACTTCATAACCTCCTAAGTACGATCTCCGTTATCCGTCCAATGGCACACATCTGTCATACTTCTAGCATGAACCCATCCGAACGCAAATAAGATTCACTAATGTATACGGAATCTTACCAAAGAAATCAACAATCCTAAACATAGGGCTCTACATCAAAGAACGCTAAGTTGAAAACACAGTAAGCCGTACAGACCCTAAAGGACACTAGAACCTGATGCTCTGATACCACCTGTAACACCCCGCCTAATTAAATACCGGGTGGCCAGTCCCATACCAAATTAAAATAGAATATACAGTTGGCTCATTCTTAGCATCACTGTCGAAAACATTTACAACTCACCCAATACCCAATTAAGCTGGTGTTAAAAACTTTCCAAATTTTAATTTAACAAAATCCATTTCCAGTTTAAGAATAACACAACACATTTTATTCTACAACACTGATAACCAAATAGATAACACAAAAGAATTTAAAAGCAATTGGAATAAACATTCCCACACAGTAATCCCAACAATATGAAATGTATTAAAACGACATGACTACAAGAGTATTTGACCCCGATAGGAAATGATAACTGAATCCTTCGGGCAACAAGCCCTAACTAGAAGATCACTGTGAATCAAAAGAAGATAAGCATCTAAGCAACACTCCATAGCTCCATAGCTCGTCACGATCAACTAAGGTTGGCGTCCCTGCTACTGGACACCTGCTATAGAAGATACAATAAAAAAGAAAATATGCAAGGAAATGGGTCAAAGCCCGATTGTGAAAATGATTTTTAAAACAGCAAGTATTTAACAAGTGCAATAAAGTATTTATTATGTACATGTTAGCATCCCACACTCACTTGCTAATCTCACCTCTCAACTAGAGTGCACACTTAACGTTTCCTATTAACCTCCTAGTTAATGGTTCCTCTTCACTAGTTTCCATACTATGATTTCAATTCCCATATCATAACCCCGTATGTCCCATACCATACGTTATACAATCATTCTTATACATTTCTCATTTATATGAATCGTTTCTCTTTAATATGAATTAAGCTTTTCAATTCTATTAGAATAAACATTCATTAACTTAATTCCATTATCTTTCTCTATTCACCGTTATCTACAATTATCACCGTAGATAGATTTAACCACAATAAATATCCATTCATTCATTTAATTCATTATATATATATTCATATATAATATGGCACCCCGAGTCACAGCTGTGGTACAATGCATTACTCTGCTATCATGTCCCAATATCGCTGGTCCCCGAATAGGGGACTAAAGGTTCGGTAAGGATTCCTCGAACCACAAACAACAACATACAAGTTGGAGGCGAACATAGTTCTCCTATCCATGGGTCACGCACATACCTACGTTCCCACAGTCAGCGGACTTATCAACTCCCCAATAAGTCTTTCATAGACCTATGTTGTTGAGCGACAAATCAAAGATCCCACGGATTCATCAGGATATGACTGCCCTCACGCGTAAACCTCCCGTCGATAGCAAGTAAGCTAGGTATGTCATACACATAAATCATCAATCAATCAAATAGGCATTATCATACCTATAATATAAAAACAATAAGGTACTCACATTACCCTTCGATAATTCCCATACGTAGCATTATATCTCTTTTAAATTCCACGTATTAAAATATCATATCTTTACTTAATAATTTAATTATCCTCACATCCTATAACATCTCTCCACTCCCGACGTCATTAAGGTTCATGCGCGGAGCGTCTCGCAAAGTGAAATCCAAACAAGGAACCCCTCCAAAACACTACTACTTAACTTTGTCGATCGAGGAGGTCCGTCAACTTCAAATACGCGACCAGGATAACCTCATCCCCTCTTTCAATCAAATGTGTTCTAAACTCCCATCTCTATCCAGAAGCCATACCACTACGCTCTTGTACTACACTTAGTCCTTGCGAAATCAATAATGAGCTTAAACTCAGTCCTTGATGTTCAAATTTTAACCCTAAGGCTACCCTCACTTATATTAAATCTACCCTACTGGACCTATCCTTAATCCTCATGCATACCAATTAGAATCCAACACGTGAATCTAGTAATCGAAATATCTTTCAATTTAATTGTCATCATTCTAATCATTTAAATCCCCATCACATTAATTAAAATCTTATCAAGGGTCTACTGATATTTTCTAAGTCCCATAATATCCAATTAATAATCACCAAAGATCTACAAAAGGCTTGGGATAAGAATCAACATTAAAAAGAAACAACTTTAACAATCCTGTGGAGGTCGATCGATCGAAGGCAGGGGGTCGATCGATCGATCACTCAGGTAACAACCCAGTTTTTCTGCATTTCTTCTACTATGGGTTTCACCATTTTTTTATCATTCAAACCTTCATATTAACAACCCAAATGACTTATAATCCTTACTACAAGATATATCAACATATATAAATGATTTTTAATGATCAAAACACACTAGAATCATCAAGAGATTGAATTAAAAACATATTTATCTCCTCATTTTTCCAGAAAATTATCAACCTAATATCTTCAAGAACATATCAATGGTTTCCAAATTTTCTTCAACATATTCATAATTATTTCATGGATTACTATCTACCTACAGCATGAGTTTGATTCCTAAATAGTTTCAGTTTCCAGAAATCCATTTAAAACTTCATCTTTTCATCTTCCAAACATGAAAAATCATCTCTTTTTACAACTACTCTAACATGGACAATATACAAACTTAAATTGCAAATATCAAACACTTGCCTCTAATGAAGGTCTGATCCTTTGGTGTAGTATATCACAAGTGGTTCTCCCTTTTTCGGTCAACCTCCGGTGGTGGTTGGTGGTGGTGACCTTTGGTCTTTCCCAAGTAAACTCTTCTCTTCCCAAGCAACCTTTCACTCTCTTTAGGAAGATGAATTCTCTATTTTGTGTAGAGGGGATGAATAACCCACGTACACTTAATCTACCAATACTTATAATAGGACAAAATTGAAACACCCTAAATATTAATTTGGATATTGTGTCAAAACATATTTTTAGTGCGAGCCTTATCCTTAGTACACCTTACGACGTTACTCGATGACTCAACATGCCTCGACTCTATTCAACGACATATCCGAGTAAAGGTATTCACGTGTATTGCACATTTACACTTGACACATTAGGCACACATGCATATTTCTTGATCTATGTTTTTAATTGTGTGACTAATTAATTGTGAGTCTAAACTTTTTCTAAAAGAAATTATATTATTTTTTTTGAAAATAAGCTTTTAGTAAAACTGGTGTAATTTTGATTTAAAATGAATGATTTAGTTTTAAAATCTTTTCGGAATTTGTTGATAAAAAATAATTTTTCATTTTGAAAAATATTTTGCGAAACTCAAAATAAGTTGTTAAACAATTTTTTAACATATGTGTATGTTATGGCATGTGTGATGCTTAACTTTCATCTAGTACCTGCTACATGTACTTTTCGTCCTATTATGCTTAGTATTAGTTTGCTGTTGTAGACATGAGCTTTTCTTTTGGTATTAGTACATGTTAGGAGCTTTGGTGGCATATAGCCTTAGGAACTATACTTGCTAGTAGGCTTAGATTTTCGTCCCTTGCCAACTAAGTAGGTGTACTCGGTTTTTGGGAGCTGGCCACGATCTGACCTCACAGGTCATAGCCTTTATCGTTTTGAGCATAGCCCATGCCTTAGACCTTGGCTTAGTAGATCTGTTCTAATAGCTTTTGACCATACCCTTATAGTTGCTTTAGCCGAATAGAACCTGCTACATCTTATATACCTGCTAGTATAGCTGTCCGAATAGGAGACTTACCTTTTTAACTTTCGGCTTATACCAGTTAAGAGTCGTACTTGCCAGATTTCGTCCTATGCCTGTTAGGACTGCCATAGCCTTAGTTGTCCGTTTTATTAGGAAGCTTCAGTTATAGGTTTATAGTTTTTAAACCTTAGGAACTTCTTAGACCTGCTGTCCTATATCTTAGATGTACATTGTTTCATCCTTTGTGGCCTTTTAGAACCTTACGGCTTTGTCAGTTGGGTAGTTGCTTTTGGATTTGATGTTGATCGAATAGTAACTAAGCTATACCTTTTAGCATTTGGTTTTAGAAGTTACCCATTTCAGTTACATCCTTTTAACCGCCAGTTACCCATTAGATCTCATTGGTCTATTTGGAGATCTTGCCACATGTCTCTATTATATCCGTTGGTGAAGTTTGTTACAACTAAACCTTATATCAGCCTGGATTTCATCTGTAGTGGTTTTAGGTTTTCAAGAGAATGGTTTTAAGATTCTTGAGTTGTTTTTATAACAGTTGTTAATTTGTTAATATCTGTTAATTAATTTTAACTCGATTTAATCTGGACCTTTGATTAATAATTTTTAATCTGAACCCTTGATTTTAAAAGTTTCTAGAATATTGTTTTCTCACCTATATAAACTTCTTTTCAGAGTTTATTGGAGTTAGATTTTTGAGAGCTATTCAGATTATATTTTCTAGAGTGAGAAACACAAGAGGGGTTAATATTTTTAGAAAGAAAAATATAGAGAATTAGAGAGAATATCTAAGAGAGAGATTGAATGTTATTTACACACATTGTGTTCATTCTACTTCATCTTTATTCTATTTTTGTTTTAAATTCTCAATGATCTTGCACATCATCTCATAAACTTTAGAGATTGATATATTGTGTTATTGTAGAGAGAATTTATATGCTTTCATGCTGAAATAATTTTTTACAAAAACTAGAATTCCTTAGATTTTTAGATCCGAATTTTATTGAATATTTTTATGATCTAAATATTCTGATTTTGTGATTAGATGCTATATAATGTTTAAATCAGAATTTCTCCGGATCTTGCATGTTTATTGAAAATCTTTTTAAAGAACTGTTTTCTCATATTTGTGAAATAATTTGAAAAACACTTTCCTCATAAAATTGAATGTTATATTTTTGAGAGATTGAGAACACATCTTAATTGATTGAATAAATCTTGTTGTGTGTTCATGATAAGTGTTGTATGTATTTCTTATAAAGAATGTTTATAAGGTTTTTGATTAAAAATTTATTTTGTAAGTTTTTTGTAGAAAACTTAATTGGTCTTAATTGAAAATGATTTTTTCTTAAAGTTTTTATAGAAAACTTATTTGCCTGATTACAAATATATTTTTGTTAGGTTTTTGAAGAAAACTTATATGCTTGTGTTAAGAAGTAAGTTCTTGCATGGTTTGCATTTAGAACATATTCACTTACACGTTTTGCACAACTAGTATGATGTTGAGAGATCAGTTTTGACTGAGTTGGAATTTGCTAAACAAGAATGACGGAGTTACGAAGTTGAGAGAACAACTACAACAATCAGAACTGCAGAGAAGTTATAAGGATAAGAGACCAAGAGGGTACATTCCTAAACTTGTATAGGTCTGTTTGTGTGTTTAGTTTGTTATATAGCTTGTAACCGATAATTCTTTTTAGTGAAATTTTGTTTTACTCCGTAGAGGGAGTCGTGGATGTTTTCCCGAGTTTGGGTTTTTACCACGTTAAAAAATCATACTTGTTATCTTCTTATCCTCATCTTATTCTTTGTATGATTTAGAATTAAAATTGTTGCATGATTTGAATTGGAATAATTCTTCATATGAGATATATTGGATTGTAATGTAATAAATCAGATTGTTATTAATTTGACTTTAGATTAAATCAGATTTAATTGATTTTAATTTCCGCACGTATTAAAATCTGATTAGTTAGATAATAAAGTTTTTCTTGATTTGATCATATATATGTTATTAGAAAAACTTGCATGAAATCAGAGTATGTTTATGTGTGCGTATGGAGATTATTTCATGGGCGCATCTCAAGAAATGTTTCCCTCATTCTCGGGTGGAGGGGAAATTTTCAATTGGTATCAGAGCGGGTCGCTCCGAATAAGATTTAACCGTCTGGAGTGTTGATCCTTATTTCTTGATCATATGATTTCATGTTACACATCTGATTACTTTCTATATCCATATATGATGATGATTTTTATATGTATGACCTCTTGGTACACAACATGTTATTTAATCTACTCTAATTGTTCTCATTCTATTTCTTGATTTTCAAGAACCCCTATATGATTTGTATGCTTAGCATAATATTTTTTTATAACCATAGCATTGGTTGTGGGGGAGAGACCTTATTTGTTGATTACTCTAGAATATGCTGAATTTGTTTAAATTATGTCTAATATGTCATTTACCCTTCATTTTATTTGAGAAGTCCCTGAAGACTATATGATGGTGCTTTATTCATTTTCTACCATATTTACATATTTTCCTGTCATAATCATGGTAATTATATGTCCTCTGAGATTTTAGGGTAAGGATGTTTGTCAATGCAAAACACACCTCTTAAAATCATGTTAATGTAGGAGTGGCACTTGATTAGAACCGTTAATATGTTTATTGTGGTAGTTATATTTTTTATCTTTCTCATGTTATCATTGTTTTTATCCTTTGTCTATTTGAGACAAAATGGGGGAGAAGAGTACATCATTTTATTAGTCTTGATTCTTGAATTATATTTATGATATCTTATTTTTAAAATGATTTATCAATTTCTATGATATCTTACACTTGTTCTTGTGAGTTTGGTTTTAATGTTTTAATGCAGGAAATCACAAGAAGGTGTTAGGGTAAATTGATGTATAGTTGAGTATTATAATTTTTACTTTCTAGGATTTTTTGTGGATTGGGTAGAATAGTAATTGTTGTATAGGACTTAGGTGATTTATTTTTTCCTAAGAGTATCATAATGTACTCGAAGGGTTTTTGTCACAAATATCCAAAGCGGGAGATTGAAACACCCTAAATATTTGACTTACTTGAGTCTATATTATTTAGGCATTTCAACTAATTTGGATATTGTGTCAAAACATATTTTTAGTGCGAGCCTTATCCTTAGTACACCTTACGACGTTACTCGATGACTTAACATGCCTCGACTCTATTCAACGACATATCCGAGTAAAGGTATTCACGTGTATTGCACATTTACACTTGACACATTAGGCACACATGCATATTTCTTGATCTATGTTTTTAATTGTGTGACTAATTAATTGCGAGTCTAAACTTTTTCTAAAAGAAATTATATTATTTTTTTTGAAAATAAGCTTTTAGTAAAACTGGTGTAATTTTGATTTAAAATGAATGATTTAGTTTTAAAATCTTTTCGGAATTTGTTGATAAAAAATAATTTTTCATTTTGAAAAATATTTTGCGAAACTCAAAATAAGTTGTTAAACAATTTTTTAACATATGTGTATGTTATGGCATGTGTGATGCTTAACTTTCATCTAGTACCTGCTACATGTACTTTTCGTCCTATTATGCTTAGTATTAGTTTGCTGTTGTAGACATGAGCTTTTCTTTTGGTATTAGTACATGTTAGGAGCTTTGGTGGCATATAGCCTTAGGAACCATACTTGCTAGTAGGCTTAGATTTTCGTCCCTTGCCAACTAAGTAGGTGTACTCGGCTTTTGGGAGCTGGCCACGATCTGACCTCACAGGTCATAGCCTTTATCGTTTTGAGCATAGCCCATGCCTTAGACCTTGGCTTAGTAGATCTGTTCTAATAGCTTTTGACCATACCCTTATAGTTGCTTTAGCCGAATAGAACCTGCTACATCTTATATACCTGCTAGTATAGCTGTCCGAATAGGAGACTTACCTTTTTAACTTTCGGCTTATACCAGTTAAGAGTCGTACTTGCCAGATTTCGTCCTATGCCTGTTAGGACTGCCATAGCCTTAGTTGTCCGTTTTATTAGGAAGCTTCAGTTATAGGTTTATAGTTTTTAAACCTTAGGAACTTCTTAGACCTGCTGTCCTATATCTTAGATGTACATTGTTTCATCCTTTGTGGCCTTTTAGAACCTTACGGCTTTGTCAGTTGGGTAGTTGCTTTTGGATTTGATGTTGATCGAATAGTAACTAAGCTATACCTTTTAGCATTTGGTTTTAGAAGTTACCCATTTCAGTTACATCCTTTTAACCGTCAGTTACCCATTAGATCTCATTGGTCTATTTGGAGATCTTGCCACCTGTCTCTATTATATCCGTTGGTGAAGTTTGTTACAACTAAACCTTATATCAGCCTGGATTTCATCTGTAGTGGTTTTAGGTTTTCAAGAGAATGGTTTTAAGATTCTTGAGTTGTTTTTATAACAGTTGTTAATTTGTTAATATCTGTTAATTAATTTTAACTCGATTTAATCTGGACCTTTGATTAATAATTTTTAATCTGAACCCTTGATTTTAAAAGTTTCTAGAATATTGTTTTCTCACCTATATAAACTTCTTTTCAGAGTTTATTGGAGTTAGATTTTTGAGAGCTATTCAGATTATATTTTCTAGAGTGAGAAACACAAGAGGGGTTAATATTTTTAGAAAGAAAAATATAGAGAATTAGAGAGAATATCTAAGAGAGAGATTGAATGTTATTTACACACATTGTGTTCATTCTACTTCATCTTTATTCTATTTTTGTTTTAAATTCTCAATGATCTTGCACATCATCTCATAAACTTTAGAGATTGATATATTGTGTTATTGTAGAGAGAATTTATATGCTTTCATGCTGAAATAATTTTTTACAAAAACTAGAATTCCTTAGATTTTTAGATCCGAATTTTATTGAATATTTTTATGATCTAAATATTCTGATTTTGTGATTAGATGCTATATAATGTTTAAATCAGAATTTCTCCGGATCTTGCATGTTTATTGAAAATCTTTTTAAAGAACTGTTTTCTCATATTTGTGAAATAATTTGAAAAACACTTTCCTCATAAAATTGAATGTTATATTTTTGAGAGATTGAGAACACATCTTAATTGATTGAATAAATCTTGTTGTGTGTTCATGATAAGTGTTGTATGTATTTCTTATAAAGAATGTTTATAAGGTTTTTGATTAAAAATTTATTTTGTAAGTTTTTTGTAGAAAACTTAATTGGTCTTAATTGAAAATGATTTTTTCTTAAAGTTTTTATAGAAAACTTATTTGCCTGATTACAAATATATTTTTGTTAGGTTTTTGAAGAAAACTTATATGCTTGTGTTAAGAAGTAAGTTCTTGCATGGTTTGCATTTAGAACATATTCACTTACACGTTTTGCACAACTAGTATGATGTTGAGAGATCAGTTTTGACTGAGTTGGAATTTGCTAAACAAGAATGACGGAGTTACGAAGTTGAGAGAACAACTACAACAATCAGAACTGCAGAGAAGTTATAAGGATAAGAGACCAAGAGGGTACATTCCTAAACTTGTATAGGTCTGTTTGTGTGTTTAGTTTGTTATATAGCTTGTAACCGATAATTCTTTTTAGTGAAATTTTGTTTTACTCCGTAGAGGGAGTCGTGGATGTTTTCCCGAGTTTGGGTTTTTACCACGTTAAAAAATCATACTTGTTATCTTCTTATCCTCATCTTATTCTTTGTATGATTTAGAATTAAAATTGTTGCATGATTTGAATTGGAATAATTCTTCATATGAGATATATTGGATTGTAATGTAATAAATCAGATTGTTATTAATTTGACTTTAGATTAAATCAGATTTAATTGATTTTAATTTCCGCACGTATTAAAATCTGATTAGTTAGATAATAAAGTTTTTCTTGATTTGATCATATATATGTTATTAGAAAAACTTGCATGAAATCAGAGTATGTTTATGTGTGCGTATGGAGATTATTTCATGGGCGCATCTCAAGAAATGTTTCCCTCATTCTCGGGTGGAGGGGAAATTTTCAAAAATCAGAAATCACTATTCATCCTCCTAATAAAAATGACCAAAATGCCCTTTTGGGTTGTCTTTTCATTTCCAAATGACCCGAGACTCAAAACCAACATCCCAATAGACTTTTATGACTATTTCGAACCTTTCGGACGCAACGACGCAGTCAAAATGACTATAAGGTCGATAGAAAATAAATTTCATTTTTAATCTCACAATTTAGTCCCGACACGTCCCATACCGCGTCCGACTAAAAATCCAAACTACTGAATTAATAACACACCGCCATATCAATAGCATCACACTCATATATTACCTAAATATCTTTAAGTAATATTCAGAATTATAGATTTTAATATCCTCAATTAGGATAAAACCCAAATGAATTAATTAATAATTAAAATCCAATTTATCCATTAATTTAAAATATAACTCATTTTAAAAGTCATTAAAATCACGGGGTATTACAATAAGTTCCATACAGTTATTTCATTATCAAATTCTTGGTTTGACAGAGTTCCTCGATGGAATATTTGATGCTTTCTTTTATCTTCCTCCACCACTTCATGTTACTCGTTGATCATATTTTCTTATTCGTCCCCTGGTGGAAGTTGGTTGGGTCTTATCTTCGACAATCCCATAATGTCCACGGGTTGGTCTGTATTAAACTCCTGCTCTTCGGATGTGTCAGAGTGAGTGAACTCTACTATATAATCCTCTACTTCTTGCCCCTTTAGTGACGACCTAGGCTCATAAACTATATCATATTCACCAAGCTCTACTGCCCAGTACATCAATCTTCTCGATTTCTCCGATTTATGCAAAGCCTGTCTTAATGGCATATCAATATACACCACTATAGTATGGGCTTGGAAGTATGGCCTCATCCCTCTGCTTGCTTCGATTAGTTACAGCACTAACTTTTCCAGTCTTGGATATCTGATCTCTGCTCCTCGGAAGGCTTTGCTGGTGTAGTAGACGGGTTTCTACACTCCATTCTCCATTCTTATCAACGTCGAGCTTACTGCGTTCTCCAAAACTTCCAGATATAAGTATAGTCTTTCTCCCATCACTGGTCTAGATAACAAGGGAGGTGTCCCCGGATATTTTTTCAATACTTGAAAGGCCTTCTCGCATTCATCATTCCACTCAAAAGTTTTTCGAAGTGTTTTGAAGAAAGGGAGGCATATATCTGTTGCTCGTGACACAAATCTGTTAAGTTCTGCAACTCGCCCTCTGAGACTTTTCACCTCCTTCTTCGTGGTTGGAGATCTTAGCTCTAATAAGGCCTTGATCTTTTTAGGATTTGCTTCGATACCTCATTGATTGACAATATATCCGAGGAACATACCTTCTCATACTCCGAATATGCATTTGGTGGGATTCAACTTCATTTGATATTTTTCTAGTTGATCAAAAGTCTGACCCAGGTCAACTAAATGATCCGCAGCTTTCTTGCTTTTCATCAGCATATCGTCAACATAAACCTCCATGTTGTGATCGATTTGCTCTGCAAACACCTTATTCATCAGTCGCTGATATGTTGCACCTGCATTTTTAAGTCCAAAAGGCATAACATTGTAGCAATAAGTTCCTCTTGGGGTGATAAAAGAAGTACTTTCCCAGTCCTCGGGCTTCATTTTGATCTGGTTGTAACCAGAGTAAGCATCCATGAAACTCAACAATTCATGCCCCGAGGAAACATCCACCAACTGATCGATGCGAGGTAAAGGAAAGTGATCCTTTGGGCCGAATTTATTAAGGTCAGTGAAGTTTACACACATCCTCCACTTGTTGTTCTTCTTCTTTACCATCACCACATTTGCTAGCCAGTATGGATATTTAACGTCCTCAATAAAAAAGGGTTTCTGAAGTTTCTCGACCTCTTCCTGTATAACTTGGTTCTTTTCAGGGCTGAACACTCTTCTTCGCTGCTTCACTGGCTTGATTTCTTTATTCACGTTGAGCTCGTGACACAGAAAAGCTGGGTCTATCCCTGTCATGTCTTTGTGACTCCATACAAAAGTTTGTTTTCTGCTCCTTAGGAATGCTATCAATTCCTGTTTTAGTGAGGCATCCAATGACGCACAAATTTTAGTTGTTCGTTCTGGACATTCGTCATCCAGAATGATATTTTTGGTAGCTTCCACCACTTGGCCCTTTACGAGCTGTGACTCGTCTCTAGGGTCTAATGTTTCAATTTCTACATCTTCATCCACTTGATACGTAGTCGCCTTTTTCCTGGATTCTTCCAGTTCTTCCTGTTCGACAGATGAATAATAGCATTCCCGAGCTACTTTCTGATTACCTTTCACAACTCCCACTCCAAAGTTGGTTGGGAATTTTAAACATTGATGTACAGTAGTTGGTACTGCTTCAAATTTCTTCAGACCTACCCTTCCCAGGATGATATTGTAAGCTGATTGGACATTTTTATCCATCACGAAAAATCGTACTCTCTCTATTCGACAAGCAAGCCATGTACCAATAAGCATATCCAACTTGATCGTCCCAAGTGGAAAAACCTTTTCCCCAATAAATCCGAGGAAAGGCCTGTGATATGGCTCCAGCTGGGCTAACTTCAGATTCAAACTATCAAAGCATGAGTAGAACATGATATCTGTCGAGCTACCATTATCCACCAATACCCGTGAAATCACCACTTCTTTCATTCTCATTTTGTTCACCAATGGGTCATCATGAGGATATAGTACACCTGCCAGGTCATTTTTGGAAAAACCGATGACGAGTTTATCTTTATTCACCTTCCTCGAGCGATTATCTTCGGCTAAATTTATTCACCGTATGTAAGAGCAAGCTTGGTCCTCATTGAGGTAAGCTTTTTTCTCTACAGTTAGATCTCCTCCTCCTTCATCGCCACCTGTAATGACATTACATTCAAACGATCCAAAGTGTATTGAAAATACCTCACGTTCTGGCTGTCTTGGTCTTTTGGGGAGATCAGGGTCATCTTCATGATCTCTATTCTTATCTTCTTTTGCTCGAAGAGGAGACTTAGATCTTTGCCTTCCTCGTTCGCTGGTGTTTCCGCCACTTTGATGATCAACATACTTAGTCAATTTTCCTCGCCTGATGAGTGCTTCAATTTCATTCTGAAGAGCTATGCAATGTTTGGTCGTGTGACCATAATCTTTGTGGAACTCGCAATATTTGGACTTGTCCCTTTTATCAGGATCTGCCTTCATTTTCCCTAGCCAGGCTAGCTCCTCGTTGTTCTTGATCTCCTCTAGAATGTGATTTATATCTACCTTCAGGGGAGTATAATTTCCATATTTCTTCATCTGCTCAGTGCTTGCTTACCCTTCGGCTGCCTATCACCACTATTATTCCTCTGTTCCTTCTTCTCAGTTTTACCAGCCTTAACCTTAGTCTCCTTATTATCTGAATTCTTCTTCGCAGCTATGGCTTCCCCAGCATTCATGATTTTGACTGCTTTTGCCATCAGTTCTGCCATAGTTCTAGGTGGTTCTTTGGCCAAAGTATAATATAACTTGTCTGGTAACAGTCCGCTCATCAGAGTAGTAATTGTTGTCTTCTCTTCGTAATCAATTACTTCAAGCTTCTCGTTATTAAAATGAGTAATATAGTCTCTGGTGCTTTCGCTTGTCTTATGTCTAACACTCAGTAAATGTGCTACTCGTTTAATCGATTTCTCTCCAAAATAGAAATTCCCCATGAAGAGCTCTGCCCGCTGAAGGAAAGTAGCAATCTTCCCCCGAGGAAGGTTGTTGTACCATATCTGAGCTGACCCGGTAAGAGTTCCTGAAAATGCCCTACATCTCATCTCGTCTGGAACTGCATATATATCGACAGCAGCTTGGTATTGTTCTATATGGAGGACAGGATCAGTTTTTCCATCATATTTGGGTGTCACCACAGGAGCTTTAAATGTTTATGGTGTGGGAAAGTCCACAATTTCCTGTACGAACGGTGTCCCTTGGACAAAAGTTCATTATAGAGGATTCTTGGCCTTAGTCATTTCTCCTAATCGGTCCTCCAACCTTTGAATTGAGACCTTCCATGCTTTATTTCCCACCTCGGATTTATTTGTTCGAGCGACTGATCGTATTGAGTTTTCCTCTTGGGATCTTTCATTACGGGCTGTTGGTCATGATTGGGCAAAACCTTCCCTTAGGTCGGATGGTCGTCGAGAGTTCCTCGACGCAGTCCTGGGAGGATTTTTATTCCTTTTAGGGCCCAAACGATCAAAAGGAGAGGCTCTACTCAACCTTTCTAGAGCACTAGTCCTTTCTGGAGTTAGAGTGATGTTCCGTTGAGATGCGGAAGCTGGTTATAGTAACTCCAGTCCTTTCTGGAGTTATAGTAAACTTAAGTTCTGGTTCTAGTGCAATATGAGATGCGGAAGCACTGTCGAAACCTATTCCCTGCCTTTCACCAAACCCTAAAATAGGGGCTAGGAACATCTTTCCAGATATGTCCTATCTTTACCTTAACCTCTCGGGCTCTCTTAAGGTCATGAGTGAGTTAGGATATAAGGGATTCAAGTTTCTTTCGAGCCTCCACGGAGGAATAAATCTCACTCGTAAGACTAGCCACTTACTTAGTCAGTTTCCTTTTCTCTTTCTCAAAATAACTCTCTCTCTTTCCAAACATTCTCTCTCTATCTCTATATAAAATATCTCTTTCTCTTTATATATATACACAACGTCTCTCTCGCTCTCTCTCAACACAAACTTTGTCTATCTCTATCTCTTAAGGCAGTGATAATGGATGATTTTCTCTCTCTCTCTCTCTCTCTCTCTCTCTCTCTCTCTCTATTCTCTCCTAAATCTTTCTCTAAGGCGATGATCCTAAGAGATAATGCTTTGTTATGCTTTTTAGTTTTAAATAAATCAGCATACAAATCAGTGTAAGCGCGTCATAGATCACTCTCGCTCTCACTTGCAGCATCCTCGCCCTTACTCACATCGCTTTCACTGTCTAGTTGTCCCTATTAAATAGCATCCCTATTATTATGAGGTTCACTATCAGTACTCATATGACTAGCCATGAATGCGGTGAAGTTATATTCATGCGGTGACTCATCTCTAGAATCCACTGACTTGTCCTCACTATCGTCACTAAGGGAGGCTTTTAGAGCAGCTTTGCCTTTGCCCTGACGTTTCAACCTAGTTGGACACTTAAAAGCCTTATGACCTCTATCATCACACTCATAACATCTCTCTTCATCTTTTTTAGACGTGTCCTTTTCATCTTTATCATTTTTAGATTTATTTTTCTCAAAATTCTTTTTATCTTTGAAATGGCCATTATTTTTCAAATTGAGAAATTTTTTGAATTTTTTTGCAAATAAAGACAAATCATCTAAATCAAAATCAAA
Organism: Sambucus nigra; assembly: GCA_949130495.1. Lineage (NCBI taxonomy): Eukaryota > Viridiplantae > Streptophyta > Magnoliopsida > Dipsacales > Adoxaceae > Sambucus > Sambucus nigra. The sequence continues at coordinate 429,606,288 of OX422223.1, forward strand.
CTCCGAATCTGACGTCTCTTCCTCTTTTCTCTTAGACAACTCACCCCTCTTTTTAGCTGACCCCTCACTTTTTCTAGCCCCGACTTTAAGTGCTACCCCTTTATCTTTTGATTTAATTGTATTAGGAAACATGTCAATTTCATATGTCTGAAGAATATGTTCACCAAGATCGAAACTAACAATATCAGATAAACGAGCATAGAATTCGTCAAAACACTCAGATTCAAGCATGGTAATTGTTTCAAATTGAGTAGTTAAATTTTGAAATTTAGACTATTTAACCGCATTAGTGCCTTCATGGGTAAGTTGAAGAACATCACATGCTGCTTTCACATGGTACACATCATGATGCGTCGGAACTCGTCGGTGTGACGGATTCAGAAATTGTACTTAGTCCATGAGAGTTATATATGCTCCATATAAATTCTTTCTCAGTCTAGTTTGACACTGGTTTAAGGTTTGTCACATTTCTATGGTGATAGAGGGAGGATTTCACCCTCTTTCACACACAACCTAGACACGTTTATTAATGGCCTTTAAATGAGATTTCATCCGGGCTTTCCAATATACATAGTTTGTCCCATAAAAAATTAGCACCCGATTATAAATTTTTTCCATTAAGTTTGTGCTTTTTCAAAAATCAATTTTTTGAAAAAAATTGATATCCAGAAAAATTTTGAGAAAAAATTACACGGTATAATTGACTTTAATACCAATTTGAGAGTGCGCTTGCAATCAATGAATAAACTTGTTTAATAAAATTCCAATTTTATGCCCAGATTTATTTTAAGACCCTAACTCATGCATCTAATTGCGATTGACAGAATATACGTAATCAAGCATGCACACAATCACAAACACAGATTTGAGGAAAAATCCCCCAAAGGGGCAAAACCTTTTTACTTCACTATATTATGTAAACCATGATATACAAATATAGAGAAACACAGATTTTTGTGACACACGAATACCCGCAGGCGTCGATTCGTTGTCATTGGCAAGATATCCCGCAAGCTCTCCAACGATCAACGGTGAAGACAACCGTTCTTCTTCACAAGATGTACTCCAATAACGATTATAATGAGTAACAAGGGTTTAGAATGATTCACATAAATATTTGGGATATTTTGGTGAGTCAAAAGAGGTTTAAAACCTAAAAGATGAAGACTTAAAATTGTAATTGTTCTGCAAAAAATGGAGTTGTAAATAATTCAAAAACTAGCTGCAGAAATAGGTATTTATAAAAAAAAATAAGTTGGCACGGTCGCTCGAACGACATATGAGTGTCGCTCGAATGACATCGATGTCGCTTGATCCTATATCGAGCGACCTATCAAACGAGGTAAAAGAAACCAAAATAGTACGGGTTCATTTGATGAACTACTTCAAGCGAGGCTCGCGCAACCTATCTCGTGACATGCAATGTCACTTGATGAGGTCTTTTGAATGAAATCAGCCTGTCGTTTGAACGACATAGCGTTGTCGTTTGAAAGACTGAAGCGTCAAATGCCAACTTTGCCAACAGGTCTTTAAACATTAATTTTGACTTAGAAAACCCGACTTATTTTGATAAAAACATTTTTAAAAATTTCCCAAATAAATACGGAGACATTAAAAACTCAAAATTATACATTATACCATTTTAGCGAGTGGAGTTAGTGGAAATAGTTTAAGAAGCATGTTGCACGATGCTTGATGTTATTGTACTACACACATTTGAAGATGATGGGTGCGTGAAGCTCAGGATTCAAATTAAGGCCATCATGGATGATCGTGTTGACGTGCCGAATGTAGCGGTATATGACATAGAGGACACATAGAAAACTCCTAGATTTTAAACGGACATTTATAAAAACATGTCCTTACATGTGTTAAATAATTGCGGTGAGATTGATATGGCTGAGAGTGTGTTTGATATAATAGGATATAGGATTGTAGTGTCTTAGACTTCCTAGTGCCTGATAGGATGGGCATGTGAAATGTGGCGAGATTGAGATTGCAATGGAGTTGTTTGATAAAATACTTGAGAGATACCACTTCTTGGAATGTTTTCATTCTTGGGTTTTCAAAATATGGGAAGATTTAGGATGGGACAAAGGTGTTTGAAAGTATACAACACAAAATGTATGGATATTTAAATCCAATACCTTTATTGAGAAGTTTTCATTTGCTTGCAATTGCTAGCATATGATCTGATACAAAAATTAATTGATCGTCAAAATAAAAGTTTTACTTCATTAATGATACAAATAGTAGGTATAATACCTTATTTTATGCATACCACTTACATGTATTTAATATGGTGACTCGTATTTAACCCCTTAAAGATTCATATTATTTTGCTATCTATGAAACTTATTTCTAGCTATTTTATCAATGATATTTCTTTAACATAGAAAATAATAGGTCACCTTAACATTCAGATTTGACCCTTCCTATATTATACTTGCTTAAACAAACGGTTGCAAGTAAGCCAAATCTATGTTAAGCATTGTCCATACAAAATAATTTCCTTTCAAATACCAATATGCTATTCAACGTAATGATATGAATTTCGTAGTAGTGTTGATACACCAAAAAATGTAATGATATCTTATTTTATGTGGGTTAAACCAATCGATAAAACTCAGTGTTTTTATCAAAACTCAAGTTGGGATTTAACTATTAGGGGTGAAACCAAAATCAAAATCATATAGTTTTAGTCTTGGATTATCCTATCTCGTGGATTCGTTTTAGATTATCCGAGTGTAATAACCCTTACTTCTGAGTAATTGATTTTATATAAATTTGTCATATGGGGTAATTATATAAAATAATGGAAGTTAGAGTAAATATTATTTTAAGTGATTTAAGAGATAATATTTCCTGAATTTTGCATATTTATCGTTAAGAGAAAGTAAATAGCATCGTGTTATGTTTTATTGCATCGTTGTGCTTTAAGCGACGATTATGGCATATATTTCAATTGGATCATTATTAATGAATTAATATGACGTTGGAACATGAAATATTGTACGAAATTCCGGATGCCAATTTTGAGGGCGTGGTTTGTCCTGAAATAGTCGAGACAGTCAAAATAAGTGCCATATTGTATTTTTGAGTTCCGGACACTTTTGACAGGTTATGACTCAATTATGTAGTTACGAGTCATTTTCATTGTGTATTAACATTTAAAGACTGAATTTAGTGTTAATAGACGTTTAAGTCTTCCAAATCCTCTTATTTCCCCAATTATATGTTTAAAACTTAGAGAGAGTTAGAGAGAAGAGAGAGCTTGGGAGAAAATGGAGAGAAAAGAGAAAATTGGAGATTGGAGCTAGGAATCGTTGCTACGGGAAGAGAATCCGAGACTACAAACTTGAGGCAAGTTTCGAACTTGCTAGTGTATGATTTAATGTGGATAATCTGAATATATAGTTGTGTTTTTTGGAGTTTTAACCATTAATGAGTTTTTGATGATTTTAGTGTTTAAACCCTTAATCTTGGATTTAAATTTGATTTGAGTTAGAGATATTAGTTAGTTATTGTGTAGGAATGAAGTGGGAAAATTTTTGGTTGATGATGTTGAGATTGGATGGAAGAATTGAAATTGGGGGAAATTTAGGGTTCATAACCCATAGCCCCGAACTGGGCATTTCTGCCAGGCTGAATCGATTCGCCTCCTAAATGAATCGATTCGCCTATAAAGGAGGCTACATGTCTAAGGAGCCGAATCGATTCAAGTTAAGGCCGAATCGGTTCGGGCTGATACAGGAGGTTGGTTTTCTCAGCCGAATCGATTCGCGTTTTGGGCGAATCTATTCGCTACCAGGGGCGAATCGATTCGGAAACCTGTTGTTTTATAGGATTTTTCCAACTTAGTTTCTAGTCCTTTTCTTTTAGGTTTAAGGCTTAGAAACCTTCTCTTGGGAAGTAATAAACAATATTAGGGGTTTATATTATGGAGACTAATACCCTAGATTAGTATGGTGGTAAAGTGGTATTAATTAGAGGGTTATTCAATAAAAGTTAGCATCATTTCATATAGTGAGCTAGCTTCGGACTAAAGGAGAGTTGGGTGATATGGTTTAGGACTTTTGGGAGACTAGTATTAAGGAAAAATTACCAGTGGTGGCCTATGGTATTACTTTGAACTCTTGGAGATTAGTATGAGGATAATTGTACTTCATAGCCTATATCATTAATAAAATATGACTTCGTGAATAAGAAATGCATATTTTAAATTGGCACTTAATTGTTAAGTATAAATGATTTTAAGAATGTAAAACGTGGATCTTTTAAAATGGGCATAACTTGTAAATGATAATTTACATATACACACGTCTCTAAATTGCTATCATAGGGGAAGTTACGCGCATGGGGTGAAGTCCCCTGGCTAGTGAATGCAGGGTGAATATAGTCCTCGACCATAGGACCGGTTATTATATATTATGTGATTATGGTTCGAAGTGAGGTAATTCCGGGTGTGGTTATGACTCACTGTCGATGGTATATGGCCGTTTCCCTATGTCACGCGATGTAGGATGCCTAGGTTGTCTTGGTGATAGGCCCTGGAAGATGATAGCTATTTAGGGGCGCATCCAGTGGGGGTACCCGGAAGGATGGTCTTAGAATCGTTATATAATGTGATTATAACTATTCTTATTAAAGTGGAATTTTATTGATGGTAGAGTATTTTGTGAAATAAATTGCTTTAAATTTGTTTCCTGGAGAGAAAAGGGAACTGTGAAGTTAAATGGTGTAAAACTGAATTTAGTGAAGCATTTTGTGAAATAAATTGCTTTAAATTTGTTTCCTAAAGAGAAAAGGAACTGTGCAGTTAAGTTGTGTAAAAATGAAATGAAATCTCATTAAGTGAAACTTAGATATTTTCTCATGCGGAAACGAATATTGTTCATTGTTAGTGATATTGCGCTAGGTTGTGCTTTTAGATTGAGAGGTGAGAAATCTTAACATTATTTATGAGAGCAAGATAAGTGTATGATTGATGATAAAATTTTCATGACTGTCGTGCATTTTATTCACATGGTGATCATATCAAATCGGGCCCTGACCCGTCTATATCTCCTTATTTTGCATGAATTCTATATTCGCCCGAGTGCTCCACCGCAAGGACGCCCATATTGACCTCTCCATCCCAATTGTCTTGGAGCTATAACATTTTGCGAATGTTGTAGGATATTCGTTGTAGATGCTCCTATCTTTTTGTACTCTAGCTATGATCAGTTTACATATTCGGGTGTGTTGCCAAAGTTTTGTACCTGTTTAATATACTGTGATATTTAATTTTAATACTTGGTGTAACCTACTTGTAATGGTTTGTTAACTGACAGCATATTCGGTTATTACACTGTGTATGATTGTTACAGTTACTCATTTGTTTTGATATCCACCTTCTTTTCAAATTGGTTTGTCTAAATAATTTTCTTTAAACTTACAAATATAAATTTTGACAATCCGATTTCTAAAATAATTGGTGGCTATCTCGTATACTTATTTGTATGATAATGATGCTAAGAATGGACCATCTTTGATTCCTGTAATGATTGGAGAATCGGGTTGGCCACCTCTTATTTTAATAAGTGGGTTGTCACAGATGGTATCAGAGCATCAGGTTTTAGTGTCCTTAGGAATTTGTGTGGACGTACTATGCCTTCAACGTTACTTTTGATTTGATGTAGAGCCTTAGGATTGTCGATTCCTCTGGTGAGATATCATTCTCCTTCCATAATGTAAGATGTTAGTAAATCTTTTGCGCGATCGTTCGAGATTTGTGTGTTGATTGATGAAGGGCGACCAGGGAAGGCCGTTAAGAGGACAGCATTGGAGGTTAATCCCTCTGTGGCATTTTCTTAGATCGCTACAATGTCTATAAGGATACAGTAGCTATAATTTACCAAGTACTACTACAAGAAGAGAGTGGTAGTAAACTTAGATTACTCAGTGAAGTTAAATTGGGAAAATATTTGAAACGTCCTTGATAAGGACCACACATTGAAGTTAAGTCATGCGGAGGCAATGTAGCTTTATTCAGTGGAAGTATTGGGCTCAGAATCTTTAGTTTAGAGAGGGGTATAGGAATACCCATATGTGAAAATTTGAGGAAAATTTTTCCACCGATTGGAGCAATGTTGAAATGGTAGGAATGGTAGTCCCCATATTTGAAGGAGCAGTATGTTTTGCTCTTAGAAGAACTTTATGGATGGTTCTAACAGTGAGTTCCTTTGATATATCAGAATTGAAGAGAATGCAACTTTTTAAGTATTCCCAAGAAGATCGGTCAGAGGTCGATAGTAAATGAAGAGAAATATGGTTAAGGAAACCTTGCACCGAAGTAAGGTAGGTACAAGGAAGAAAGTGTCGTTAATTGAAATGATGGGCTCATTAGTAAGTGTTGTTAACACTTATGAAGAAGTCATGTTCATGAAACCTCAGTGGTGGACTTCCACCCAGGGAGATTCATTGAAATAAGACAGTTGAGTCCGGTAGCATATTTTCCTTTACTGAGGGAGTTAAGGGAACTGCGAGGGTGATTGTCAGGATCGAGACTACGGAGCCTGAGATACTGAAAACTTTAACGTGGTCAGGGTGGCTAGAGATGGGGAATGATCGTGATGAGGAACGTAGAACCACATACTTCGATGTTGCCCGATAGGAGTTAAAGGACAAGAATAGGGTGCCTAGATGGGGCATTAATTGAAGTAGTTGTTGGTACAGATAGAACAAGGGTACTATATCTGGTAACTATTTGGAACAACCAGGGTAATGGGCAAGAATACTGTTGTGAGTTTCACCTCGGTTAGGGGAAGTGTGCTCTGTGTGGCAAGATTTAGCCTCAATATTTTATTAACCTTAGACTCGGGTGTGTAATTCAAGCTTTGTGGTAGTATTGATATTAATATAGAGGATATATCTATATGTTTTCCGTGGTGGTAAGGTTCTATTTTCTTGCTATCATTGTAAGTGGGTGTTGATATTTTAAATTTTTGTTTGGTTTGTACTACTCGTTCTGTCTGTGTTATACGAGTATAAAATTATTTGGTTTGAGCTATAGCAGGATTATGATGGTGAGCCTATCATATCTGCAGTTCCAGGGTGGAACTAGTTATTCTATAGTATCTCCCCTGGATACAGGTTGAGAATTTATAGAGATGATCCAAGGTATGTAAGAATTGTTATTTTACTTGTTTTATGCTAAAATGTCTCCACGATCAACAAAGTTAAGTAGTAGTGCATCGGAGGGGTTCCTTGTTTGGATTTCGCTTGCGAGACAATTCACTCATGAACCTTAACGACGTTGGGAGTGGAGAGATGTTACTTTATGTTAGGATGTTGGTTTTGGTGTAATTAGCCGAGAGTCACGTGATTGATTAAAGGGCTAATAAAAAGTTAATGTGCGGTGCAGAAGCACTGGAAACGTTTCTCTCACCTGATATATGTGGGCGAGACAAAGTTAAGGAAATCGGATTTAGGCTTATAGCTAGGCCTTGATGAGAAGGCAAATTTAAAAGGGATATATATATTTTGGTAAAAGATTTGCAACATTTTGCAGAAAGTAGGCACCCGATTAGTTAGATTTTTTTTCATTTCGCCGTAACAATAAGAAATAGAGGTAGAAGCGCGTTAGTAGGGTTACGAGTTAAGATTTTTAGCAATCCTGATTGGGTGCCTTATGCCATTATATCTTGATGACCGACGAGGTGAGGTAGTAGTGTAACGAGAGGGTTCCTTGTTTGGATTTTGCTTTGCGAGACATCCCACACATGAAACCGAGCGAATGTCAAAAATTGAGAAAGGTCTTGGGCACCAGGGACATAGTTAGTATAGTACTTATTTCACGTGGATAGGAAAACACATCAACCTTAAGATTATTAGGAAGTAAGGCCAATGGGGCATGTGGTGTTGTTTTAGAAATGTTCTAGTGGGTTAAACACGAGAAGATTGATGGGTTAATTTTAAGAGGATTGGGTTTCTAAAAATAAGAATTATGGAATCTTAAGTAACTCGGGCCACCAGCCCGTGAAGAATGTGAATCCCATCTCTAGAGAAACTGTTATGTCTATGACCTAGATTTTGATGAGCTGAAGGACAAGTTGACTCTGACTCCTAAATTAGCATTGCCAAGTTCGGGAGTGGACTATTTGGTTATTACAAATGTGTCTCCGCAAGAATGGGGGAGCGTGTTACTACTGGAACATGGGACCATTGCGTATGTATCTTATGGCTTGAACCCCGTGAGGAGAACTATCCCATGCAAACTAAGAGCACGCCGAAATAGTGTTCGCCTTAAAGAAGTGGAGGCACTGCCTCCTAGGAGGGGAATTCAGTCTTTTCACGGACCACAAGTCAACGCAATGTTTATTCTCACAGAAAGATTAAATTGTGCGGCAAAATCAGTGGTTGGATTTCGTAATAGACTATCAATTTGACATTTATTATCACCCAGGAAAAGAAAATGTGATAGCGGATATGCTGAGTATAAAGTCCGTGGGGGAACTAGCGAAGGCATGGAAAGCCAAGTGGAAGGAGCTTAACTAGGAAGATGCTGTCACAATGGCGCTTATATCAATGTTGACCGTTACGCCTGCTATTGTGATGAAAACCATGGAAGAGCAAGAAAGGGACAGTTCTGAGTTTGTCTGGTAAATGTGGACCACCAGCAATCGATTGGATTATTCCAACCGTTAGAAATACCGGTGCGTGAATGGAAGAGTGTATCCATGGATTTTTATCACTATATTACCAATGTTGTAAAGCGGTCATGAGTACGGATGGATTATAATTTGGAGTTTATGAAACCTTATGGAGTACCTATCAATATAGTGTCGGATCGAGACAAGATTTTCGTATCCCATTTCTGAAGAAGTTTCCAGGAAATAAAAGGGACTGATTAAATTTAAGTACCTTCTACCACCCACAAGTAAATGCACAAAAATAGGGAAAATCAATCAAATGTAGGAGGACATACTTTCGATGTGCATACTTAACTTTTTGGTGGATGGGAGCAAAACATTCTACTGGTCGAATTTGTATACAATAATTCGTACTAATCCATGATGGGTATAGCACCGTATGTGGCGTTGTATAGCAGGCCGCGTAGATCACCTGCTTGTTGGTTGGAAGTAGGAGACAATAAGCTTCTTGGAACTAAAATGATCCAAGACATCTTTTCAAAGACTGAGTTCATTCAAAACCGCTTACGAATTGCCCAAAATTGTCAGAAGGGCTATGCCGACACGAATAGAAGTCTTGTAAAATTTGAGGTAGAGAATCAAATTTAATGCGGGCATTTTTTTTAATGAAGAGTATAATGCGATTCGAAATGAAAGACAAACTTGCACCGCGTTAGGTAATTTTTTCCCGTTGTTCTAAAGGTAGGCCCGATAGTTCATATAAGAAACAACCGGTTATTATTTTAGATCATGGAAAGTATAGACTAAGATCGAAAGTGGTACCCTTGGTCCAAGTCCCGTGGGGACATCACAATGCCAAGGAATTTACTTGGGAATGAAAGAATGATATTTGAGGAATGTACCCCTAGTCTTTTTATAACATACGCTTGAATTTTGAGGGCAAAATTCCCTTATAAGGGGGGAGTATGTAATAACCCTTACTTTTGAGTAATTGATTTATATAAATTTGTCATATGGGGTAATTATATAAAATAATGGAAGTTAGAGTAAATATTATTTTAAGTGATTTAAGAGATAATATTTGTTGAGTTTTGCATATTTACCGTTAAGAGAAGGTAAATAGCATCATGTTATGTTTTATTGCGTCGTTGTGCTTTATGCGACGGTTATGACATATATTTCAATTGGATCATTATTAATGAATTAATATGACGTTGGAACATGAAATATTGTACGATATTCCGGATGCCAATTTTGAGGGTGCGATTAGTCCTGAAATAGTCGAGACAGTCAAAATAAGTACCATATTGTATTTTTGAGTTCCGGACACTTTTGACAGGTTATGACTCAATTATGTAGTTACGAGTCATTTTAATGGTGTATTAACATTTAAAGACTGAATTTAGTGTTAATAGACGTTTAAGTTTTCCAAACCCTCTTATTTCCCCAATTATGTGTTTCAAACTTAGAGAGAGTTAGAGAGAAGAGAGAGCTTGTGAGAAAATGAAGAGAAAAGAGAAAATTGGAGATTGGAGTTTGGAATCGTTGCTACGGGAAGAGAATCCGAGACTACAAACTTGAGGCAAGTTTTGAACTTGCTAGTGTATGATTTAATGTGGATAATCTTTATATATAGTTGTTTTTTCTGAGTTTTAACCATTAATGAGTTTTTTATGATTTTAGTGTTTAAACCCTTAATCTTAGATTTAAATTTGATTTGAGTTGGAGATATTAGTTAGTTATTATGTAGGAATGAAGTGGGAAAATTTTTGGTTGATGATGTTGAGATTGGATGGAAGAGTAGAAATTGGGGGAAATTTAGGGTTTATAACCCGTAGCCCCGAACTGGGCATTTCTGCCAGGCCGAATCGATTCACCTATAAGGGAGGCTACAGGTCTGAGGAGCCGAATGGATTAGGGTTAAGGCCGAATCGATTCGGCCTAATACAGGAGGTTGGTTTTCTCAGTCGAATCGATTCGCTACTAGGGGCGAATCGATTCGAAAACCTGTTGTTTTATAAGATTTTTCCAACTAAGTTTCTAGTCCTTTTCTTTTAGGTTTAAGGCTTAGGAACCTTCTCTTGGGAAGTAATAAAGAGTATTAGGGGTTTATATTAGGGATATTAATACCTTAGATTAGTATAGGGGAAAAGTGGGCTTAATTTGGGGGTTATTCAATAGAAGTTAGTGTCGTTTCATCTAGTGAGATAGCTTCGGACTAAGGGAGAGTTGGTTGATATGGTTTAGGACTTTTGGGAGACTAGTATTAAGGAAAAATTACCAGTGGTGGCCTATGGTATTACTTTGAACTCTTGGAGATTAGTATGAGGATAATTGTGCTTCGTAGCCTATATCATTAATAAAATATGACTTCGTGAATAAGAAATCCATATTTTAAATTGGCACTTAATTGTTAAGTATAAATTATTTTAAGAATGTAAAACGTGGATGTTTTAAAATGGGCATAACTTGTAAATGATAATTTGCATATACACACCTCTATAAATTGCTATCATAGGGGAAGTTACGCGCATGAGGTGAAGTCCCCTGGCTAGTGAATGCAGGGTGAATATAGTCCTCGGCCATAGGACCGGTTATTATATATTGTGTGATTATTGTTCGAAGTGAGGTAATTCCCGGTGTGGTTATGACTCACTCTCGAAGGTATATGGCCGCTTCCTGACGTCACGCGATGTAGGATGCCCAGGTTGTCTTGGTGATAGGCCATGGAAGATGATAGCTATTTAGCGGCGCATCCAGTGGGGGTACCCGGAAGGATGGTCTTAGAATCGTTTTATAATGTGATTATAACTATTCTTATTAAAGTGGAATTTTATTGATGGTAGAGCATTTTGTGAAATAAATTGCTTTAAATATGTTTCTTAGAGAGAAAAGGGAACAGTGAAGTTAAATGGTGTAAAACTGAATTTGGTGAAGCATTTTGTGAAATAAATTGCTTTAAATCTGTTTCCTAAAGAGAAAAGGAACTGTGTAGTTAAGTTGTGTAAAAATGAAATGAAATCTCATTAAGTGAAACTTAGATATTTTCTCATGCGAAAACGAATATTGTTCATTGTTAGTGATATTGCGCTAGGTTGTGCTTTCAAATTGAGAGGTGAGAAATCTTAACATTATTTATGAGAGCAAGATAAGTTTATGATTGATGATAAAATTTTCATGATTGTCATGCATTTTATTCACATGGTGATCTTATCAAACCGGGCCCTGACCCATCTATATCTCCTTGTTGTGCATGAATTCTATATTCGCCCAGGTGCTCCACCGCAAGGACGCCCGTATTGACCTTTACATCCCAGTTGTCCTGGAGCTATAACATTTTGCGGATGTTGTAGGATATTCGTTGTAGACGCTCCTATCTTTTTGTACTCTAGCTATGATCAGTTTACATATTCGGGTGTGTTGCCCAAGTTTTGTACCTGTTTAATATACTGCGATATTTAATTTTAATACTCGGTGAAACCTACTTGTAATGGTCTGTTAACTGACAGCTTATTCGGTTATTACATTGTGCATGATTGTTATACAATTACTCATTTGTTTTGATATTCACCTTCTTTTCAAATGGGTTTGTCTAAATAATTTTCTTTAAACTTAAAAGTATAAATTTTGACAATTCGTTTTCTAAAACAATTGGTGGTTATCTCGTATACTTATTTGTACGACAGTGATGCTAAGAATGGACCATCTATGATTCCTGTAATTATTGAAGTATCGGGCTGGCCACCTCTTATTTTAATAAGAGAGTTGTCACACTGAGTTTAAAAGAAGTGAGTTGATATGACTGATCTGATGAATATGATCTCTATTTGAAACTTTACACAAGGATCGAATAGGTTATTTCACTTATATTTATGAATTTCTTTTATATCCCATCTTCATTTCTTGCCTACCTCTTATGTCATATAGTGTTTTTTAAGTGATTTATATATTTATTTCCATTTTTGTATTAAACAATGTGGAGATTGAAGCGCTTGTAAAAGTTCTTTTAGTGTATCTATTTATATGAAAAACCCTTGGGGTTAGTCTAACTAAAAAACCAAGCCTTGCCATCGAAACAAGAAAGTGCTTTGCATGATTAGTTGGACCAACTGAATATTTTGTGAATATTTTAAACTTTATCACTGGTGGTAAAGTCTAATAACTAAACTGAACTGGTGGTAAAGTCGAAACAAATAAAAAATAGTGGAAAAGTATAAAGGAAAATAAAATAGTGGGTAAAGTCTAATAACGAAAACTAAAATGGTGCTAAAGTCAAAATGCCCCTTAGAAATATAAGGGAATGACTGGATTCTCCACATGTTGTGCTTTACTTTCATACTAATGTGCATTGTGATATCATTATATAAGACGCATGGGGGCGCCTATGTCATTTCTTTAAGTACCCAAATAAATTATTATAATTATTATTAAATGGTATTTTGTTTTCCTGCTTTATTTTCTTGTGGATAGGACATATGAAAAAATTAAGGATACGATACGATGAGATACTATAATATATAATAACAAAATACAATTATATAGGCATAAATTTTAAGAACTCTGAATACTATGTTTAGACAAAGTATTCTGGTCATATAAATAATTAATATATAATCCACATTTGAGAATGTTGATGATCTTAATATATTGATTTGTGTCTTGGCTTCCCAGACACAAATCCAATTTTTATGAAATTTTAATCCTTGATTAAATTAGGTTTGCATATAAGATGTGTTCCAATCACGATTATCAAAATTATGCATGCAATTTACACATTAAGTGAGGAAAATCATTATAAAGGGCAAAACCTTTTGTTCAACACTATCTTAAGTTTTGACAAACAAAACACATACAAAAACATAGCTATACTATGTGGGACGTTCAGAGTCTTTATAACTTCCAACAGAATATGACTCGGTCCAGAGTCGTCCACAAGTAGAGTTTTACTCTCACTTCACAAGTCAATCTTAGAGACTTCTCTCCACAAAAGTGTATGGATGATATTGAAACTAGGGATCCACAAATGTTCACAAACCACATGGGGGATTAAAGGATTGTGAATCTAAAATTGTTTTGTGAATTACAATATGAAAACCTTTGGAATTGATTTGCATTTTTTGTTTTTTCCAAAGTCTTGTGAAAAAACTATTTAGAACTCATATTTATAGGTCCGACACAAAAATCAAGGCAACCCATTTCGTTCGAACAAAAACACATGATTCGTTTAAACGAAATGCAGACTCATTCTAACGAAAAGCCAATTTTTCCCGAACGTACTTCAAACGAACATCTAACGAGAAATCTATGTCTCGAAAAACCTAACTCGTTAGAAAGTCATTAGAGGCTCGTTGTAATGAGATTAACTCTCGTTCGAACAAAGCTAAAAACTCATTTGAACAAGATCGAATTCTTGTTCAAACGAGACTGGAGCTGGTTCGAATTAGAGCCCCAAAATAAGAATTTTCTTTTTAAAAAAAGCTTTTTATATAAAAACTCAATTTTATGAAACCTAACATGCCAAATATGATTTAAAAATTTGTAAGCACCAAAAGTTTTATACCTTCATGAGTTTTAGGGGTGTCTTCGATCTTAGAGATGTCGGAGTTTGGTTCGACGAGTCGGGTTGTAACAGGATACGCCAAAATATAAAATAAAGCCTAAGCCATGAGAAATTGTAAATATTTTCTCTTATAATATTCAATATGAATGATCCATTATTGTTTGAGTTTATATTAATCCAGTTACATTTTGTTTGTCTCCTTAGCATCTCGATAAAAGGAAAAATTTACTGCGCCACCACAAAAACTCATAAAGGGTGCTGAAAATGTGACTATTTATTATATTGTAAAAGGGATTCAAACAACAAAGGAGGTAATGCCTCCTTATCGTTTCAATAATATAGGTGGGTAGTGTAACTGGGGTCTATAAATAACTGGATCTGGTGAGGCGTGACTTGCCTTCAACAGATATTAAAGGAGTAATATGGTGTAAAATTTTTCTGGTGTAGCATTCAACAATAATAATAATAATAGCTAGGGCTGTGTTTCGGCCGGATCGGATCGGAAAATGCCTATTCGGAAAAAAATCCGATTTTTTCGGAAATAAAATAACTATTCTAATTTCCGATCCGATTTTTTCGGAAAATTAAAAAAAATTCCGAATTCGGAAAAATCGGAAAATCGGCAAAAATCGGAAATTCACAAAATATATTAAAAATCCAGAAATGTCGGAAATTCCAAAATTTCAAAAAAATAATTTATGGATTTTCGATTACTCGAAATTCTCATTTAAAAAAAACAATGAAAATAGCTTAACCCAACATGTAAACACATGAGGATTTGGCTCATTTTTCATTTGTGTAGAAGTTAAGAGGATACTCTCCTTTTATAGAGCATATTTTGGAGCCCTCTCCCTCTCCCAACCGATGTGGGATATGGGAAACTTTCAAAAAATCGGAAAAGAAATCGGAAAAATCGGAAAATAATTCTGAAAAAATCGAAAATAATTCGAAAAAATCGGATCGGCATAATTTCGAAAAAATCGGATCGGAAAAATCGGAAAATCGGAAATTCAAAATTATTTCCGATTTCCGATCCGATTTTTTTCGGAAAAATCGGAAATCGGAAATCGGCAAACTAAAATTTCATTCCAAATTCGGAAAAAATCGGATCGGAAAAATCGGAAAGTTCGGAAAAAAAAACACAGCCCTAATAATAGCTGATATTTAGTATCCATTAAAGAGCCTTTGAAAGCTTTGGAGGAGATGGTGAGAGAATAAGAACTTTGAAATATATATATATATATATATATATATATATATATATAGAGAGAGAGAGAGAGAGAGAGAGAGAGAGAGAGAGAGAGAGAGAGGGAGAGAGAGAGAGAGAGAGGTAAGAGGGTGTAAAATCACTAAGTGTGTGTCTAAAATGAATGTTATGGACTCTACCATTGATGACATAAATCTGGTGTAAAAGACTATAACTGTGAAGCTAAAACTTCAAGCTTCAATGACTTTTTTTCCTTGAGTCTAAGAGCCTCCATATATGCAGAAAAATCTTGCCTCCTTTTCACATTCTCTTTTTTAGTGAGGGATAAGCCTGTTATTTGTAATAGGCGTGGGTGAATTAGGGCTTCACAAAAATGTGACATGTGGCCTCATTAAAATAATATAAATGAAATTTCCTTCATCATTTAAATAATATAATGAAACTTATGGGACACGAAAATGACGTCGCCAAAAACTCTGTGATTGACCCCAAAATAGTTATTTTATAAAATATACGCGTGTCAAATCCCTTTTTATGTGGGACTAAAATAAACAAGTAAATATTAAACTGTCATTTAAAAATGATAATTTTCTGGATTGCTTGGCATTTATGCGGTGATGATTAAGTGGTGAGAGTCCGCGAGCCTGATCAATTGACTGTTAATTTAATTATGACTTGTTGACGGATATGAACCCTATCAAATGACTAAGTAAAATATAATGTTTGAGGGTCCAAAAGCATCCTCGAGTGACTATTTATGAAAATGACCCATCGAGGGGCCTTGAGCCCCCTCGACTAACTATAATGTAAATGACCTCTCGAGTGATCTTAAGATCCCATGAGGGTAGTGTGACTTTCTCAAGTAGCAGTGACTTAATCGAGACTTTTGGTATTTTTCTCTCTTATATTAGAATGGTTGAGTATTTTACCTCACTTAACGAACTTACTCTTCATCCTCCAAGCCAAAACTCTCACAGATCCCACTAGATATTTTGGTGGGCTCCTAAGCCCCTCGAACCCTACTAACTGGACCAAAGTACCCTTCTTGGTAGCCTATAATATAAATTACCATTAGTACTAAAATAAATGCATAATTAATATAAATTTTAATTTTAATTAAGAATATCTGGGACCACTCTACATTGTTCCCCTCGTACATAAGTCTCTTCTTTGTGAGAGAGTTATGTACGCACAATTTAATCATCATAAAAGTTTTCATACCATTTACTCTTGTTGGGAATAACAATGTCAACATGCTTGAGCTTTCATCTTTACGCTAGGTTCCCACATGTACCCTATGTTGCTTTAGCGAGAAACTCACAACTTGTATTTTGTTGTCTAAGGACCTCTCTACATTAGCCCCCTCATGCAGAAGTGTCGAGAAAGTTGTGCACTAAATATTAACTATTTTATCATTAATGTAATCAACATTACAATCTTTGTTCACTTATTAGAGGACTTCTCAGCATTGTCCCCCTTGTGCAAAATACATGTGTACAAATCAATTTAAAAGTTAGTGGGTAATAGTGTTTTTAGGGATTAACACTACCCCTTTTTATTGCTTGTCCCATAGACCGTGGGTCTATCTGCTCACGAAACTTTGTACAAAACATTTTACGAGTAAATATTCCTCGCCAAACTTTTGTATGTAAAATATTTGTGAGTAAGTATTATACTATTGACTATTTCGTATACTGTGGGACTATCTTTTCATAAAATATTTTGCGATTAAGTATTGATGCACTCTTATTGCTCTTCCCTTGTAATGTGGGATTTATCCGTTCACAGGACATTGTGTTTTGTAAATTACAAATATTTCAAATGGGTATGAATAATATGATATATTCTCCCTTCTATTATGGTAACAAGTTGATATGCTCGTTATGTTTCGTTTTTAAGCAAAAAGATTATAACTATGCAAGTATATCCCCTCTAAATATTGTCAGCAGATATCAACTTAATAAGTAAAGAAAATGAATTTCCTTTATGATTTGGAAATTTTAAAGTTTCCTTGCTCAATGTATTTTGATGTTTGGACATTGACCTGAAAGTGTGTCCCTTCAAAATTTAATGAGCAAACAAAGTAAATTTTCTATAGGCTTATGTATTGGATACTCGAATGTTTATGGAGCCCAAAGTACAATATTAACTGAAAGCACCCAATTAGAAGCAATCACTGTGAATAATTTATTGGTTTACAGAATTTGCCTCGACCCTCTAAATTTGTCATCTCACTCATAAGTTCGTAGAATTGACCTCGACCCTCTGAATCAGTCATCTCATTTTATAGGTTCACATAAGTGACCTCGCCCCCTCTAAATGGGTCCTCTCAATCTATAGGTCTGCAGAATCGGTCACGATCCTCTGAATTGGTCATTCAACTCATATGTCCACAGAATCAACTTCGACCCTCTGAATCATTCATCTCAATCTATAGGTCCGCAGAAGTGATGTCGACTATCTGAATCGAACATCTCACTCTATAGATCGACGGAATCGACCTTGACCATCTGAATCGACCATCTCACTCTATAGGTACGTAAAATTAATCTCACCCCTTGAATCAGTCATCTCAATCTATATGATCGCATAATTGATCTTTCCCCCTGAATATGTCATCTCAATTCTATAGGTTTGCAGAATTGACTTCGACCATGTGAATCGGTCATGTCACTATATAGGTCCGCAGAATCGGCCTCGACCCTCTGAATCAGTCATCTGAACTCTTAGGTCCGTAGAATCAACATCGACCCTCTGAATTGGTCACTCAACCCTTTAGGTTTGGAGAATCGACCTCGAACCTCTGAATCGCTCATCACAATGCCCTAGGTCCGCATCGATTTCAAGTATCGATGAGGTGTTTATCTATCAATGACTTTCGTTAGTTCTATGATCTCCCGTCGAGGGACTCTATAGACAAACCATCCTAGTACGCCCTAAGTACCTTCTCTGGTCTCTAACACTCCTCCTCCCCTCCGAAAACCTAAATCCTACTCTAAGAGGCCACCGGGCGCTTTTGAGCCCCGTTTGACTCCAATACATTCTCTAACCTGATCAAAGCTCAATGAAACCTCGTAGGGCTTTGAATTCCCAGGTTCATTCTAAGAACGACATTGAACTGATGGTAAAGTCGAAATAAAAAAAAATAGTGTCAAAGTCCAAAGGAAAATAAAATGGTGGGTAAAGTCGAATAACGAAAACTAAAATAGTTGTGAAGTTAAAATGCTCCTTACAAATATGAGGGATTGACTGGATTCTCCACATGTTGTGCTTTAACTTGATACCCATGTGCATTGTAATGTCATTATAAAAGATGCATGGGGGTCTCCTATGCCATTTCTTTAGGTACCCAAATATATTATTATAATTATTATTGGACGGGATTTTGCTTTCATTCTTTATTTTCTTGTGGATGGGTTATATTACAAAAAATAAGGATAGGATACAGCGAGATACAATAAATATATAATTACAAAATATACTTGTATAGGCATAAATTTTAAGAACTCTGAATACTATGTTTAGAAAAAGTATTCAGGTTATATAAATAATTGAAACTACAGTCCACATTTGAGAATGCAAATGATCTTAATGGATTGATTTGTGTCTTAGGTTCCCACACACAAATCCAATTTTTTTACCAAATTTGAATCCTTTATTAAATTAGGTTTTCATATAAGATGCGTTTCAATCACGATTATCAAAACTACACATGCAATCTACACATTAAGTGAGGAAAAATCCCTATAAAGGGAAAAACCTTTTATTCATCACTATCATAAGTTTTGATAGATAAAGGATTTACAAAACTTATATATACTATGTGGGACGTGAAGAGTCTTTAGAACTTCTAACAGAATACGACTCAGTCCAGAGTCGTCCACAAGTAGTGTTCTACTCTCAGTATCTACCGATCAACCTTCTTTCTTCTTCAGGAGTGAACCCTCAGTCCACAAGTCAGTCCTAGAGATTGCTATCCATAAAGTGTATGAATGATATTGAAACTATGGATTCAAAAATGTTTACAAATAACATAGGGGATGAAAGGATTGTGAATTTACAATTGTTTTGTGAATTAAAATATGAAACCTTTGGAATTGATATGCAGTTTACGTTTTTTCCAAAGTCTTGTGAAATATTCAGAACTGATATTTATAAGCATGACACAAAAATCAAGGAAACCCGTTTCATTCGAATGAAAGTACAGGCCATTCGAATGAAAACACGTGGTTCGTTTAAACGGAATGCATACTCGTTATAACGAAAAGCCAATTTCATTTGGACGTACTTCAAATGAACATCTAAAAAGCTTTGTCTAAAAAAAATCACCTCGTTATAAAGTCGTTAGAAGTTCCTTCTAATGAGATTAACTATCGTCGAACCAAGCTCAAAACCCGTTTGAACGATATCAAAATCTTGTTCAAAAGAGACTGGGGCTTGTTCGAACTGGCACCAAAAACCAAGAATTTTCCTTTTAAAAAACTTTTTTTTTTTATAAAAACTCAATTTTAAGAAACCTTAACATCTCAAATACGATTTAGAAAATTTATGAGCACCTAAAGTTTTATACCTTCATGAGATTTCTTCGATCTTAGAGATGTCGAAGTTCGATTTGACGAGTCGGGTTATAACAGGATACGCCAAAATATAAAATAAAGCCTAAGCTATGAGCAATTATAAATATTTGCTCTTATAATATTCATTATGAATGTTCCATTATTGTTTGGATTTATACTAATGAAATTACAGGTTGTCTGTCTCCTTAGCATCCCCCTAAAAGGAAAAAATTATTGCGCTACCACATAAAATCATAATGGATGCTAAAAACTATTCTTGCTATCATAAAAGGAATTCTAAAAACAAAGGAGGTAATGCTTCCTTATCTTTTTAATAATATATTTTTTAAAGTTTTTTAAAATTTTTAATTACATATTATACCCTACCCAATTTCATGTTTGGGCAACATATTCTATTTTTTTCATTCAACGCAGTGATTATGGAAGTCAGGAACAAAGATAAGTCATGGTACTGTAATATCTATAACCCAAAGGTCACAATTAGTGATGGAGTTGCAACATGCTCGAATTGTGCTTGCTCATGTTAATATATATATATATATATATATATATATATATATATATATATATATTAACATCTTCTCACTTATACCTCAACAAATTAAAAGGTATTTACTTCAATTGAAAGTCCAAGACGAGTATGAAAAAAATAACTATCACACTCTTTAATGATGCGAAATTTTTAATAAGGTGCTCAATTTTGTTTTTCATCAATTCGAAAAAAGAGATACAACAATTCATACTCAAAATTTAATTTAATTCAGATAACTTTTATTTATAATATATTAGTTCCATATTCTTATAATCCTTAAATGATAACTTTAACCAGAGGGTATTACGCATTTGAAGTACATTCAAAGGGTATATATCTGGATCATAAAAGTGTTCAAGTTCTATATCAAATGCAAAGCATTAAGAGATTTCGATCCCAAGCTTTAACGTTTTGTGTAAGATTCTGCATTTTGCTTATCTTCTACTTTCTGAATTTTTAAAACTTAATCCCTACTTATGTTTTCGACATAAATCATATTTGCACATGAATTTATTTTGCTTACAATAATTTCAACATCTTTATCAATAAAACATAATATTGGAATGAATTTTGAGGTGGTGATGGTTCTTTATACTTATAATATCTTTGATTTTACTCACATTTAATTGAACATTTGAATTCGATTGCACGCGAGCACACCTAGTATATATATAACGTGAGGTTGAGTGGGAGAGCGATGGTGGGTTGGAGATTTTAGCGTCAAGTTTTGATTTGGAGAAGAAGATGAAAAAGAAGATCGTATTTTTGTCTAAAAAATATAGGGGATAAGTCAAAATATAAATTAGCGATATTTTTTAATGGAAAAATAACGGTTCTAAAACTTGGAGGGGTATATCTAATTTTTTATGGGAGCTTGACAAATAAGTCCTGTTTACATGAGATATTTTCTAATAGGTTTTATCACGACATATTTTCCCTAATAGATCCTATTTGTACACACTACAAAAAAAAGTTGTTTTTAAGACCCTATTTTTTTAGACAGATAAAATATAGTCTTTAAAACATATTTTTTTGGACGGATAGAATTAGCCGTCTCAAAAATTATTATTTTTTTAGACTGTTAATTTTTACCGTCTCAAACACTATTATTTTTTAAGACTACTAATTATAGCCGTCTAAAAAAAGGTTACTTTTTGACACAATTAATTATTCCCGTCTTATAAAGTGAACCAAATAAGACGATAAAATTTATAGTCCCAAAAGGTGTACCAAATAAGACGGCTAACAAAATTAACTTTCCTCCACTAAATTTTTTTCTCCCGCTCTAAACACTTAACCTCCACTCAAAAAAACTAAAAAACAATTAGCTGGCCAAAATATTCAATTGGCCAAAATAATCGAGCCCTACCTAAACCCTAATAGCCGTCGCACCAACCCCGTCATTCTTCTCCTCCGGCCCCGGCATTCTCCTCCGCCATTCTCTCCAATCCGGCCTCCTCCTCCGTCGTTCTCTCTCTTCATTGCTCTGAAAGTAATGTTCATACCCTTTGTAATTCTTTAACGTTTGAGCATGAAATCAGTGGGTTCTTTAGATTATGGTGTGGGGAATTATTTTTTTTTATGTAGAGACCTGCGTTTTTTGGATGGAAAGTTTTGTTTTTCTTCTTAAATATGGCAGAAGCCAAAACGCATCAAAGATTTTTTTCTTAATATGGAAGCAGCCATATATATATATATATGGGACGATGCCCATCCCCTGAATCAAATTGAGGTTCATATGGGGTTAATACACCTTATCAAACAGGTTATTGAGTTAATCCTAAGGTTTGATTTTTTTTTAAAGTTTTAATGTATTTTTCTAAGATTTCTAAGAGTCCTGCTATGAGTCCGTAATAAGTCCCCCAAAATCAAATCTTAGGATTAACTCCGTACTCATACCCTGTTTGATTTTGAGACGGCTAAAATTTGAGTCTATAATTAGGTATATTTAGTGTCTCAAATGAACAATGGATCCTTTCAATTCAAAGATCTAATTAGGTATATTTAGTTTTGATTTTGTTTTGTGTCTTAATGTTTAGATTTAGTTTGTTGTTTTGGTTTATTGATTTGTTTTTAAGGTATTAGGTGAAACATTTATTTTAAATCTTACTCTATTGTATTTTGTAAATTATTTTTTTCTCTTATAGGTTGATTTTACATAGTTGAGCATAACCCATGATAATAGGTTGTTTATATTTTATTTTTGAATTCACCTCTGTAAATGATATTGATTGTATTTATATTTTGTAATTGGAAAAGAGAAAAATATAAAATTATTGTAGTATTGGTGAATCATTTGTTATACGACCATTCATTATATTCTTACTATTCAAATATTATATAAAAGAAGGAAAGTACACAAATTAGTATTAGAAAATTTCAAATTGAATAGTATATTTAACTTTATTTTGTGAGTTATAGTTCGAGCATGTAGATTATGGTAGTTTGTGCAAAAACTATTTGTTTTTCATATTTGGCTCCATCCCTGAACATTTATGGGTATTTGACAGGGAGCTACTAGTTCCGTGACCGTTTTTCATTCATTTTGAAATATTTTATCTAAGCCTGAACATTCAAGTTACAACATTCAATTGATACAGATAAGAGGTAATTCTAACTCTTAATTTATGATCTATATCATTAGTTTTTGTACGTATGATTTGTAGTGGTGATATGAAGTTGAGGGTGAGCCAATTGAGAACCTCAATTGATTTTAGTGGTGATAGGAGGTTGAGCGTGAGCCAATTGAAAATTCGGATTGTCAATTGTTTGTTGAGTATGTTTTTATATTAATATAAGATAATATTTGTTTACTAGTTTGTGTAAATTTTAGTTAGATTATTGATATGTTTGTTGATAATTGATTATCTAATTCAACGGGGCGGTTTTTGGCAGGGACCCACCCCGCTCCTGCCCTTAATGGGGGGAATTTGGGGTAAATAAACATGTTGTGTCGGGTTTGAAATAAAAAAACGTTGGGGAGGGCAGGTTTTGTGTGTAAAAACCCGAACCAGCCCCGTTTAAGGGTATTATTATAAATATTATAGTTAAATATATTCATCTTAGTTAGTTAGTTTGGCATAATAATAAATCAGTGCATAATAAATCAGTGTGCTACCAAACAAGTATAAGATGGGTAGTGTTAATGATTCTTTGATTCAAAGTTTATCGCACTGTCGCCTAATTCTTTGATTCTCCTCTTGGGAAGTGCTACTGAAAAAGTATAAGATGGTCAACCAGGTATGTTTAAAACTCTATCAAAACTCTACTTGCGAATTCATACATATATATATATAATGGAAAATGTTATCGTTTAAAGTTAAATATTTAATGGTGGTGGTGAAAATTTGTTATGGTGGTGAGAATTTATTATGGTGGTGGTTAAAATTCTCTATTGGTTGGTGTATATCATTCTTAGAATCAATTTTAATGTTTAAAACAGGTTGACTACATGTGGTTTTCATGAATAAACAAAAGAGACTCTACCAAATTTTAAAAAAAATAATAGTAGTTAGATATTTATATTGTTTATGATGAGAATATACTACATTGATTCATTTTGCACACTGTATTGTTGACGAGGGGTATTAATTATGACATAATTGACACTAATTTTTTTTTTGCAGGTGACAATTTTTGTAGAACATGCAAATGTTAATAAGTGGTTTTGGAGGTCGTACGCTTCAGTGTTGCAGAATTACTTTGATAAAAACATTTCGTGCTTGGAGTATTAATAAATTGATGTATTTTTGTTGTCAAGTCAAACATTTGAACTTAGTGTTGTAATTCTTACGTTAATGAATATTTGGAGATGGTTGTAATAACTCCATTTATTTTGAATGAAAATGATTCGTTGTGTTGGTTGAAAATCATCTTATGTATTACATTTTATGATTATTCGTTGTTTGTGTTGTTTCAAATGTAATTCAATTCTATATTAAACTTTAGCGGTAGATTTTATTCTCCAAAAAATATTGGTGCAAAAACTTTAAGATTCATTCACCCCTTTTGGGATTGTTAAAACTGTTCCAAAAATATATTAAAGACGGCTATGTTGTCGTCTAAAAAAGCTCTTCTAAAATAGTAACCTTTTGAGTCAGATTAATTCCTGTCTCAAAAACAATCTTTTGTGACAGCTCTTATGTCGTCTCAAAAGGGTCATATAAAATGAGGACTTTTTGAGACGGATCTGTTCCTGTCTCAAAAAACTCTTTTGAGACGGCTATGGCGTCACCAAAAGTATTTATAACCCCCTATCAAAAAGACCTCCCTAACCGTCCCAAATAGCGTCACAAAAAGTATTTGAGACGGATAAACGATCTTTTGGGACTGTTACGCCACTGTCTCAAAAGCTACTTTTTTTTTTGTAGTGACACATAGTGAATATTCAATACATATTTACAAATAAGACCTATTGGAACATTTTTTTTATGGGAACTAATGAAGCAAAAAAAATTTTTAGTACCTATTGAACTATATACATAATAAACGGGATTGATCGATAAAAAAATCATTTTTTTATATTTTTTAGAGGGTTAAATCAAAATACCCTATCATTGAACGAATTAAGCCAAAAATGCCTAAATTTCGAAAAGTAAAGGACAAGTCAAATAAAGGACCTGTTTGGTTCACAACTATAATTATGTTTTCTGTGTTTAAATATAATTCTGATAAAAAATTGCGTTTATAATATTCTGTGTTATAATCAAGTTTTCGAGAAAATATCAAAATGTTGTTTTATAACTTTTGTTTTTTATTTTTCAACTCAGAATTATTCATTCTTAATATTTTTAATGCATTTATACCTTAATATATAATATACATACATAATACATTAACATGCGTATTGATCTTATAAATAAATAAATAATATGTACATGTACACAAAATTATGTATATTTATATTGTTAGATTATATAATATACTAAGATCCATATGTTAAATAATATCATCAATAGATACATGATACTTACATATAGTTTTATACATGTATTATTAATGTATGGAACGATATAAAATATACATATAGTACATATGTATTAAAAAATATTATCAATTCATGTATGTATATAATTTTATTGTGAATTATACATGCAATATCATTACACACACACACATATAAGATAAATATACATATTTGTCAATTTTGTCAAATTTTTAAAAAATTGTATTTAAAAACACGCTTACCAAATGCGTACCAATAATTATAAATACAAAGAACTGAATTTTAAAACTGTATTTAAAAATAATATTTAAATCGAGTTTTCTGAATACAGAACCAAACGGGCACAAAAATTCAAAACTAAGGGTTAAAAAAAAATGATCAAATACCAAAAAGTCCCTTAAGCATTTTTTAATGGGACATATACCAAATAGTCCCTCGGACATTTTTTAATACTCATTTAATCCAAACTTTTTTATTTTGCCTCAAAAAGTCATTTGCCACATATTTTGGAGAGGGAGTGCCGCTGGCGCGGACCTCTAAAAATAAGAGGATATTGAGTGCTTGAGGGAGTAAATGGGTTAAACTAAAAATATGTGTCATTTTTAAAAAATATATATTTATAGTAGGGACTATTTAATAATTGACCCTTTTTTAATATACATTTAGTCTAAATTTTTTATTTTGTACCAAAAGTCTTTTTGGCATGGTGAAGGACTTTTTAATGCAAATAAAAAGGTTGCGCTAAACGTGTATTAAAAAAAAAATTAGAAAAAAGAAAACCTTTTCTCCCCATCTTCTCTCCGGTCGTCCCCACCGCCGAGATAAGCTAGTTAAAAAAGTTTCTACCGAAAGTGAGGCCCAAGTTACATAAATAGGCATCTTTTTCCGTGACACAGTATATATATATGCTCCAAATTGGTGAGGTTTAAGAAAACAAACACAGAGTTCCTCTTAACGAAGGTAGAATCCAACTCACTTGTTGCGTTATAGCTTTCAATCAATTTCATACATCACACATACACACACACACAACACACACATACATACATATATATAGAGAGACGATAACAAGTGTACCAATGAACTTTTTAATGGACTTAATAAAAAACCCTAATAATCCATTAATTTTAATTCATATAGTTTAGGGGTTTTATAAATTTAGGACCTATTGTAATATGTATTTTGGAAATAGGACAACAAACATTTTATTTATGGTTTTAGTCCCTATTTTTTAATAAAGCCACTGGCGCGGACCCATATTCATAAAACGTCCACCAATCACAGCATGCCACGTGTCCCTTTAATTTGAAAATAGGGACTAAAAATGAAAACGAAACGTTTGTTGTCCTATATCCATAATCAATATTATTTTAAGTCCTAAAATTACATAATCTATATAGTTTAATTGGTCGGCGCCGAGACCCGAGACCCCACCTGCCTAACCTCCGGCGACCTCATATCCGACCCTGCTACACCTTCTAAACCCTGCTCCGACCATAGACCTTACCCTTCTCCCCACCTGCCTAACCTCCGGCGAGTTCCGTCGGCAGACCCAGCTTTGACCCACCTTCCTCCGGAAACCCATTCCCCTGCTCCGGTTTCAACCTACCAACCCAACATTAGCCCAAGCCACATGCAAAAATCTGAAAACGACACCTGCTCACCAAAATCCGGCCAAAAAAAATAGACCCACCGGTGGCCAAAGCCATCTCCGGTTCAGGTCAAGAGCTGGTGACTTGTACGAAATTGAATGTACAAGGGTTCTTGGGTTGAAGCCGAAATGGGTGTGGCAGCTCGGATAATTGGGCAGCAGGGATTTGGGTTTGTTGTTGGTGACCCACCTTGGCTGGTGGCTGGTAGTATGGAGAGAGGAGAGAGAATGGGGCAGGTGGGTGGGTAGGGGGTGAAGGTGGGGTCTCGGGTGCTGCTGGCGGGGCACGGATCAATTAAACTATAGGAATTAAAATTGATCGGGTGCTATGTGTTTTTTGTTAAGTCCATTCTTTTGGTCCACTTATGATCCTCTCTCTCTCTCTCTCTATATATATATATATATATATATATGTGGAGTGGTTCAGAAGTGAATATAGAACATTTTAACGAACCTTAATAAAAAACACATAGCACCCGATCAATTTTAATTCCTATATTGTTATTGGTCCGCGCCAGCGACAACGGACACACATGTGACATGCTTGTTTTTTAATACATCCACATGCGTGTCACCCGTGTGTCCGTTGCTGCTGGCGGGTGTCACACGAATGTCCGTTGCCGCTGGCGCGGACTAATTACAATATAGGAATTGAAATTGATTGGGTGTTATGTGTTTTTTTATTAAGGTTCATCAAAATGTTCATCTTTTATGTTTGCTTCTATGTTCACTTCTGAACCTCTTCCTATATATATATATATATATATATATATTTATCACATCCAATTTGTCTTTGTATACATCAAACGGATTATCGTAACGGACCTGAAGGTTTCCTTAACTCTAAATTCTAATAAGAAGTTTGTGAATTAATTTGCAATCCCTCGGCAATCAACTAAGGTTTGCTATATTTGTTTGTTGGGTTAATACGTTTGTTTTTGGGGGATTCTTTATATATATATATATATATAGAAAGAGAGAGGCACGGCACTAGACCATCTCAAAGTCATTGGAGCTTTTTTTCTACACCAAAAGTTAATTCATTTATCTAGTACAATTTTAGTTATTAAATGTGAAAATTTTGCCACTAAAAGTGATATTTGGTATATCTAGCAACGAAAAATGTATTAAAGTCTTACAAACTGAAGAATTAAGATTAGTAATGCATTAAAGTAAAAAAAACTCAAAAATATAATAGCATGTTTAGTTATAAGTTAAAAAATAAAAAATAAGTGTTATAGTAGGCTGGTAAACTATATCATAATACACAGATTTGGCGTGACATTCCAATGTCTGCGCTTGTTCCTCACGCGCCAGTTGGTTTGTCGCACAAACAAGCAGTTTTTTCTCGTGCGGATTTTGCTCCCAATCTCGCCTCTCGCGGCATATGGTTTACCACACCAATATCATGAAATGGGGAGCACAAATAATATTTTGTAAATATACTGATTGCATTGGAGATGGTCTTAAGATTATAGCTATGATCATCGAGTTATCAAAGTCAGAGGATGTACAAAAAAGTAACCCTATATGCTTATCAATAAGGGACATTTTAAATGCACCTACTAAATTATGCATCCTGCACCAGATTTAGAAAATATGCACCAGATTTAGAAGACAGTCGATAGAGAGGGGAAGGAAGATGTTAGAGAGAGATGTTGAAGCGTGATCTGAAAAAATGAGATTGTGGCGGGATAGCTTTAGAATAGGGTAAGATGGTTTACAACACATATTTAAGCGGGTTGTAAACGGGTTGGGCTCAACCCTTTCGCCAACCTATTTAGAACTTGTCCAGAAAAGTGGCAGGTTGAAAATGTTTTCTCAACGGGATTACACGGGGATCCCTGTGGAAATGGATTTGGTTTACCACCCCTAATGGACATTTTGGGATTACATGGGAATACTTATGATTTTATAGATACTAGGGTTTAGATGCTTGCACCCGAGGGTTCCTTGTTTGTTTTCCGTTAGTGGACATTTTGTCCTCTATTTTTATTCTATTTCAATGAACTGTGTTTCTGATTAGAAAAAGAAAAAATATTTGCTGAGTATTCAGAGAGAGTAATTGTGTCTGATTTAAGTTGGCCATGGTGGTGTTGTTCCCAACTTGTACCAAGGTTACCAAGAGAGCCTGAGGGAAGGGTAAGTGTCATGGAGTAGTAGTACTATTGGACTCTGTCATTGTGCCATGTGTTAATATTTGGAGCCTCCACTTTTATTACTCTCGTCAATCTATCTCTCTTCATTTATATATTTCTTTTCTCTCCCTTCATTTATCTATCTTGGATTTTATTATTTTCTCTTATATCTCTGCCTTCATTTATCTCTTTTTTTCTCCGCCTTTCATTCATCTTTCTTTTTATGCCAAATTATTTATTTTCCCTCCGCTGTTTTTTATTTATGCTGAATTTATTATACATATTTTTCCGTTCCCTTCGTTTAAGCTGCACGCATCGCGAGGGGCTCAATAGTAGTTCTTATATAAACAATAATTGTAGACAAGCTCATGAGTTTGACTCAAATTGGTGCGACATAGTGATGTGTTGCACCCGCATTAGCCCGTGTCTGGGCTCCACTACTACGGC
Source organism: Sambucus nigra (assembly GCA_949130495.1). Taxonomy (NCBI): domain Eukaryota; kingdom Viridiplantae; phylum Streptophyta; class Magnoliopsida; order Dipsacales; family Adoxaceae; genus Sambucus; species Sambucus nigra. Next base: position 429,635,978 of record OX422223.1, read on the forward strand.
ACCCAAACACGAGCTAATACGGATGTGGTACGTCATTGTGCCGCACCAAATGTATCAAATCAAAATAAAGAGTTGGCGTAGAAGGGCTCTTAAACAAGACTCAAACATGAACCTCAAGTTAAATAAACACGCATCTCTCTCTCTCTATCATCGTCTTTCATAACGCAAGTCATATACTCCATATTCGGACCCTTTAAGAAAACAAGCACCGCTCCTGTTGAGTGTTCCGGTAACTTTGACTACTACTTCCGCGTAAGTAGAATCAAACTGCCTTGTTCTTTTTACTAATTGAGGTTTCAATTAATTTGCTACATGTATCACATCATGTAAATATCATAACAGACCTGAAGGTTATTCTAAGTCTAATTTGCAATCTGTTGGCATTAAACTAAGTTTTAATATAAACATATATTGAGAGATTTTTAGGGAGACAGCCTCACCGAGGTTACTTAGACCATCTCCAAGGAATTGGAATAATGCGGCAAAGGTAGGTGTATAGGCATGTTTAATTCTAATGTGTTATAAAAGAACTGAAAGAATAGATTATTTTGTAAAGAATTTAAAAAATATGAAAAAGTAAGCATATGTAATAATACACAGATTTGACGCAGCAGTCCAACTGTGGCTCGTGTCCCTCCCGCAACAGTTGGTTTTCCGTGGGAGCAAGCGTTTGATTCTCGCGGGGACATAAATGGGAAGCATTTTGCTCCCAATATTGCCTTCCCAACGCATAAATATTAGTTTGACGCTTGATCTGGAGAGCCAAAACCACAAAATTGGGGAGCAAAAGTAGCATTTTGCAAATATGCCTATTGCCTTGGAGATTGTCATAGGAAGTTATAGTTTTGATTAGAGGATGTTCGAAAATCGTTACTTTAGAAGCCTTTTAATAAGGAACTTTTAAAGCACTTACCAAAGTATGCATGTCACCCCAAAATTTGAAAACATGCAACTTGGCTCACAATTTCCTAATGGGTACACTTAATTGTAAAAAATGACGGGGTGCGTTGCATGTGTTTTAAAACAAGGGTGAGATGCATAATTTAGAGTGTCCATTTGATAATTCTCTTTAATAATAAATAGATGGATTTTCAGTTAGATTTTAGGAGGATGCGTGAGAGATGAGGAGTCTTTCAAAAAGATTTTGTCCCCAAAGGTGAACACATTGGTCCTTTTTGTATCCAATTCAATGGCAGACCTGTCTGGAACTTCTTTTTGGAAAGGAACTTTAAAAGCGATGAAATTGAGCAATGTGCTTCCTCAAATTGAGGGAGTCCACATTTGTGAGGGGTTGAGGGATGCTCGTGTAAATCTTTTTTCTATTATTCTTGGTCTCCTTATTGCTTCTTTGAAGTTCATTTGCTTCTTTAAGTTCATTTGGGCTGCTGACATTCCTTTCGAAGTACAGGTATTCTCTTTGCTTGTGCTTCATGGAAGGTAGACCTGACGAGCCCAACCCAACACAGGTTGGGAAAAAAATGGGCAGACTATATACATCTTTTGTTCCAGTTTGGATGGGTTGATCCGCCGTCCCAGTCCATTTCAATTTTTTCTTCTCCTCCATCAATTGGGATTTTTTTTTTCTTAAAGCGCACACACACACACACACACACATATATATATATATATATAGAGAGAGAGAGAGAGAGAGCGGTTCTCATGCATACCCCAGTTTGCATACCGCTGGCGCGGACCAATTTTGATAAAATAGTAAAAAAAATATTTTTGATGTAATTTTTTTTTTATAGTTTCTAAACATTTCAATAGGACCATAAAAAAAAATTCAACTCAAAATGATTTTTTTTGCTATTTTAAAAAAATCGGTCAAACTTTGTCACTTTTTAACAACTTAAAAACTGACAAAGTTTGACCGATTTTTTTAAAATAGCAAAAAAATTCATTTTGAGTTGAATTTTTTTTATGGTCCTATTGAAATGTTTAGAAACTATAAAAAAAAAATCAGCCCGAAATTATTTTTTTTACTATTTTAAAAAAATGGTCCGCACGGAGGGTATGCAAACTGGGTATGCATGAGATCCTATATATATATATATATATATATATATACATATATAGAGGCTGGATCGTATACGGACCTAGTTTACGGACCTAGTTTACGGACCGCTACCGTCCAAGAATTATCTAGGGACCGTTTTGTCTTTTTAGGACCACCTTTTGGGACCGCAATGTCTTTTAACTTCTTCTAAGTTTTGGGGAATATCAATTCTTACCCCAATGATTTCTAAGGTCTTTTAAGCTTATTTTAAAGCCTAATTAATCTGGAAGTCTAAGTGTAGAAGTTTCAGGGCTGCTGCTACTTCTTAAGCTTCTTCCGTCACTATCGTATTGGAATTCTGAATAGCGAGGATTATCTATATAAATAGTTTCTTCAGGGAGTCTAGAAATTGAAATAGGTCTTGATGGAAAATATTCTAGTCTTAAATACCTTATACGGTATCGTGGGTTTATCTGTCTAGTTTCTTTATATATTTGATTAATAATATCAATTATATCGTTATCTATAAATTCGTCTAAATTATTATCACCATAAGATGACAAAAATCTACGGTTTGTTCTAGGGCAGCTGTTTTTACGTTTTTAATAAGAGGGCGGATTCCTCCAGCTCTAATTAAAGTAGCCTTTGTTTCAGCTAACCTTTTTCGTCTAACAAATTTTAATACGTCTATACTATCCTCCAGTATTCTAGTATATTCTAGATATTTTTCAGGTCTTGACAATTCTTCTGCAAATTCTTCAGTTCTTAATTTTTGTCTAAAGAGATCACGGATTCCTGTTCTAATTATTTCTATTCTAGGTACTTCTCTTCCTAACCACTCAATGATCTGGTCTATGTATTTAAAAGTACCACCTGCATATACTAAAGCAGATTCTATAAGTTCTTTTATCTTTAGGGTCTGTAAGAGTCCAGTCTTGAATTTCTCTGGTTAAGTCTAAGCTTGTTTGATTAACAAAATCTAAAAAGTCTTTTGTGATTTGTAAGCTCATATAAGATTTTTCTTAAAACAATAATATGTAAAGATAGTTAAGGGTTTGGTTCGAGTTATACCTTCCTTCTGGTCTGCAGTATCTTTATCTTCTTCCCTTTGTCTCTTCAGCTTTGTCACTATTCTTCTCCGGTCTCGGCCTCCTACAACTCTCTTTTTATGTGTCGCACCTCAATCCACTATTTTGGCGGTTGACCCGTTTCCTGCCTGTACGCCTTCACGCCTAACGCCCACCTGGCTAACGGCTCACGGCTAATCGGCACCTGACGGCGGTTCACCAGTATAACACCTTGTGTGCTACACCAGAGGTTCAACACAATAGTCCTCTATGAACAGAAAGTTGGAGACAATTTGGAAAATAATAACAACTTAACATAAGAGATTTCTGGAAAAGAAAACACTTTTATTGCATTGCATAAGTAAATACAACTCTCCCCTCTCCCCTAACTATGAGAGGTTTACTCACTCATATACATATCATTTATTACAAGCCTAGAAGTCTTGTTATCTCTCTCTCTCTCTAACCACTGATGTCTAAAACACAAATGGACGCTCCCTTTTATAGATCAAGGGCACTACAATATGACTGGTAACCGGCTACCAAAAGCAATCCGGTTGAAAGCATCTAATTATTAAAGCAACATTGTCTTCCAGCTGGGTCTACAGGCTTTTATCGTCTTTTGATAATGGGGGGACCTCTTTCTTTATAAAAGGAAAGGCGTGCCAAGTCTTCATCACGGTCTTGTCGTTTTGTAATAATGCAAGAGCATCAAACAAAGTCTTCATCTTTTCATCAGTCTGGTGACCTATGTGGGGCAGGCATCTTTTGCTTTATGGAAAGCATGGTCTAGGTAAATGATTCTTCCGTCTTTATTAATTCATCCACCACTGAGGGGCCCTTCTTTGTTGCGGTCTTCTTCTGCCTTGTCTTGATTTGGGAGGGTATTATTGAAAAATTCATCAATAAGGCCTACCGTTCTAAGGCTGGCTGGCAAAGCTATCTCTACCATTTCTTTGGATTCTTTCTTGAGCCTTCCATTGAATGGTTCATCAGCTTGGATTATCAAGTCTTCTTTGTGGTAGGCAGTGTACCACCTGTCTTCTCCTGTTAATAATTCCATGATCTCAATTGTTTCCATTGCCTGAGCGATCTGGAGTTTGGACTTATCAACAATTAAACCTTTAGTCTCATCTTCAGATAGGATCTCAATGTCTTCAAATGTATAATTAGAAAATCTAACAAGTCTAAATCCTTCCACCCTCATTCCTCCGCAGGAACTTGGAGCAATCTGATAAATTCTAGCAAATAAAGGAAGGAAATCTTCTACCTTTTTAACGTACTCATGGACTATTTTTCCAAGAGCAACAGAGTCTTCTATAGTCTCACTTTGGATGAGTCCGATGAACCCATAGTCTACTAAGGTTATCTGGGCAATTTCTGCTTTCCCAGCAAGATAAATCTTTGGAACGTCTTTGAAGAAGCCTTTTACTATTAAGGCATCTCCATTAGTCTCAGATAATAACATATTGAAATGTTCAATAATGCTATTAGATTCTTTCTTATAGTCTTCTGTTGATGGAAGATTATTATGACCAAATGGTATAACAATCTTAGTCTTAAAAGTCTTTTTCTGATAACAAAAATTATCAGTGGGTCTAGCTTTGGAGGATTCTCCAAGAGTCTGAGCATAGGTTTGGGTCTGAGGTCTAGGTATAGCAGTACCACTGAGTTGGGTAACTGCAAGTCTTTGAGTTCTCATAAATCTGGCAATAGCTACCAAATTTTGTTTGAACTCAATCCAAAGTCTATTCTTCACGTTCCACCATATGGCATCTACAAGAGTATTTTCGTCTTCTGAGAATTCTCGTCTAAATTTGATCAAGTCTGGATATCTTTGATCGGGTCTATATTGGGGGAAATACATCTTCCCAATGAGTCTATTTTGAGAAATAATCTCTTGTCTAGATTTTCCAGGAGGGACTAAGATATCATCGAAGTTCTCTAGGATTGGTCTTTCTTGAGAGTCTTGAATATGAGTCTGTCTTTGCGTTACACCAGCATTTGGTCTTACGCGTCTAAGATAGTCTGCAACGTCTTCTTTGTTCAGTCTATTTGTTCCAGAGGAACTCATGTCTTCTAGGCTTCTGTTTGCAACATAAAACATGAAATTATATTAGTGTTAGCAAACATTGGTTCTCGAGATATAATGTCTGGAATGGTATTTTTACTTCCCTTAATATGAATAACAGAGAAGTCATAACCATTAAGCAATTGATGCCATCTAATAAGTCTATTAGTCCTTGATTTGGATAAATCTAAGTCTCTGAATTTTACTGCATAAGAAGAGTCTGTATAAACAGTAAAATGTTTAGGTCTAAGAAACAACATATATTTTTCTATTGCCCTTACTATTGCTAAAACATCCTTTTCATGGGCAGTGTATCTTGTCTCTGGGTCTGTGAAAGTTCCAGAACTATGTCTACATAGTTTCTTCTTTTTTGTCTGATGATCAATGGCAAAGTATACTGCTCCCCATTGCTTATCAGAGGCATCTGTTTCTACTATAAACTGATCTTCTGCATTAGGCAGCTCAAGTAAAGGAATGTTCTTGACTGCATCTTTAATTTGTCTTATTACTTTAAAATCGTCTTCGGTCCAATAAAAGGGATTAGTTTTGTCTGTTTCTTTTAATTTGGATGTTAAGCTTTGTCTTTTTGAAGCAAGGTCTTTAATAAAGTCTGCAGCACAATTTAGCAATCCTAAGAATGATTGTAATTGTTTTCTATCTTTGAGTTGGTCTGGGAACTCAAGAATCTTTTTGGTTATGTGTTCTGCTAAGGATAATTTTCCTTTATTAATATGCATTCCCACAAAGTCTATCTTAGTTTGAAATAATTGCATTTTCCTTTCGGAAATAACAATACCATGTTTATCTAATTCTAGAATAATCTTTTTAAGATGGTCTACATGCTCTATCTCAGTCTTATTAGCTACAAGAATATCATCTATGTAAACAAGACAAAATTCTGAATAAGGTCTAAATATACTATCCATTCTTCTTTGGAAAACTTGAGGAGCATTCAAGTATCCAAATGGCATGACTAGCCATTCGTATTTTCCTTGGGGCACACTAAAGGCTGTCCAAGTAATACTGTCTGGATGCATCTTAATTTGCCAGAAGCCTGATTTGCAATCAAACTTACTGAATATAATTCTGTCTTCAATTAAATTAATCAGTCTGGTATTTTATAAGAATCAAATTCACAATTCTTATTTAATTGTCTATAGTCTATAACCATGCGTCTTTTTCCTCTTTTTCGTTCAGATTCATTTTGAACGTAGAAGGCCAAACTATTATGTCTACTTTTACTTTCTCTAATAATACCTAGCTTAAGCATTTCTTCTATGTCTTTCTTGAATTCTTCCCGATCTTCTTGTGAGTATCCTTTCTTATAAGTTCCACCATTTATAGTGGCGTCTGGGTTAATAGGGATAATTTCACAGTAACTTTGGTCTTTATCCCACTTAGCAATGGGATTTTCTCCTAAAGTAGGCTCAGCTAGTTGCCTAATCTTCTCTTTTTCTACTTCCATATCCATTTTCTTCTGTTTGGATATGGCTTGAATCTGCAATAAGGTCTGCTGGGCTTGATCTAAAATGTCTTGTTGTATAAGCGCTATTTGCTTATAACACTTTTGGTCTGGACACTTACACTCTTTTTGTAAGGGTTTAGTTATTTCTAAGGCTTCTTGTTGGGTTGTAGGTCTAGGTCCACCATGCTCAGCTGAAGAACTCTGATGTTTTATGGGTCGATAATTGGGCTTGACCTGCATAAGGTCAAAGGCAGTCTTATGATCTATTAGAGGAGCTTTAATATTAAATTCCTCTTGGTCACTAATTAATATCTTATCGTTATACTGAGTATAAGGATGATATTTACTAATAAAGTCTTGTCCTAAAATAAGGTTTCCTGTGAAACTAGGACGAGGATCCATTATCCAAAACCGATGATTAACGGTTTTGTTGGTCTGATTTCCTAATTTAAAATAAATAGGAATAGTCTGAAAATATAAGGTAAATGGATCTCCATTAGCCACTTTACCATAGATTTCTTGAGTACTTTCTAAAAATTAGTCTTCAGGGAAGGCATTAGCCTTACAAATACTCTGAGAGCACCCTGTATCTATAAATGCTGAAAGTCTTTTAGGATAGTCTTTATATTGAACGAATAATTCTACAAAACAAGCGTGTGGTTTAGTAGAGATTCCTAAATTGTTCTTTTCTAAAATAGATATTCCTTTCTGAGGTTTATCTACAAAATCTAAAGGTATTTGGTCTTCTGAACTACTGTCAGAATGGTATTCTTCTAAATCATAGGAAATTCCTTTTCCTTTGACATCTTCATTTTCTTGCAATCCTTTGGCTATATTTCTATCAATGTCTTGATAATATGTTTTAATATCTAAGTCTATTTGAGCGTCATACTGGCTAGTATAGATTGCTTTAAATCTAATTCTCCAACAGTCTTCATGGTAGTGTAGTTGACAAACAATACAAACCATAAATAATTCTGTTTGTATAGTCTCAAAACATTCTACGCATCTAAAGTCTTTCTTGCAACATTTCATCTCAAACGTGCAATAATGTCTTTCGTCAAAGTAGCATCTAGGTATATAGGTTAGTAACTCAGGATTACTAACTGTCCATCTTTTCTTAAAAAATGGGCTTAATATACATTTATACCAAGCGTCTTCAAAGTCTATATTTATCATCTAGATCTTCTTGATCAGTCTGCATCATATATAAGTCTAGAGTATCCTGAGAGTCTTCATACTCATCAGTATCACTATAGTCTTCAGAATCGCTGTCTGTGTAAACACTATAGATACTAGTGTTATCATCATCTTCCATGTCTGATATTTCTATAGCATATAAGATATCTAGTTCTTCTTGATCTACATAGTCTAATATTGTATTAATAATCTTAATACTTTCTTTATCTTTCTTATTAGGGCAGTCTTTAGCAAAGTGTCCTTCTTTGCCGCAAGTCCAACACTCTTTGGTGGCAGTCTTAGATTGAGCTACGTCTTTTTCTTTCCTATAATTAGGAACCTTCTTATACTTACTAGTATTCTTCTTAAAGTATCTTCTTTGATTAAATCTATTTTTCTTAGTCTTATGATTCTTTTCCCTAAAGGTAGTAGATTGCCTAAATTTGTATTTCTTTGGAAATCCTAAAGGTTTAGTCTTAAACTTCCTATGTTCCATTCTACCTTCTTTTTGAATTTCTTAGATTCACTTCCACATCCCCATTGGATTGGAGCAATATCTCTTTCGTCTTTGATTGACGGGATCTGCTTGAAAGTTTCTTCTATCAACTTTCCTTGAGTTATATCACGTCTCTTTGATATGATATAGTCTTTGGCGAAATTGATTCTTTCACCAAGGGAGTTATTCTTAACTCCAGATACTCCTGGCCAATTCCTATATTCATTAATTAGGATTTGTCCTATGGCTGGTATCTTTCTAAAGTATTCCTCTTTTAAGGTTTCTCCAAATTCTTTAATTTGGTAATATAGCTGTTCATAATTATTGCTATATTCATTTATCTTATCTAACTTGCAAATGCTAAGGAGGGCTAACTTAGTTTTTGCTAGGTCTTGTTCATTGATCTGAGCTAGATGTCCGGCTCCAATGAATTCTGCAGTGAACAATTGAATATATTCTTCAATTGATCGTTCTTCTAGGTTTTCCTTTATCTTCTCAATCTTAGCTAAGGAGTCTTCATCTGTAGCCTTTCTTAAACTATTTAAGTAGTCTTTTGCAATACCTCTAATGGATTGCTCAGCGTACTGCTTACATGAACTTGCATCCCATTGTTCATTAGATGCAAAACACATGTTCATCTGATTACGCTATTCGTCTAAAGCTTTCTTCCGATCTTGCACATTGTCTAGGTTGAGGTATATACCTACTGGATTTATGGCTTGGCTTGCCATAGTCTTGACGGGAGTGAAACTCTTGTCACTAGTTGGGAAGTCTTTTATATAATCAGGTTTAGTCTTTACTACGGTGCTAGAGTATATAGGAATATTTATTCCTATCGGTTTACTAAAAAGTCTAGGAGCATCTTCTAGCCTACTACTACTTCCTATCTCTTGTTTACTAGGTTCTACTTGTGTAGCTGGCATTAGTCTTTGTTCTCCTTCTATTAGTCTTAAGTTTCTAAGAAGTTCTTTAGTGTTCTTAGATTCTTTTAATTTTAATATGCGGTCTTGGGCTATCATATTAAATCTTTCTCTTTCTTGAAACCTAACAGAATGACTTTTCTTAAGGTTATCTTTAAATGTCTTCATATCCAATTCTGAGGGCTCATGTCCGAAGTTTTGGATCCTAGCTTTTTCTTTAATTAAGTCTTTTTGTTCAAATGATCTTCTAGGTCTAATTATCGGAGCTTGTCTAAGTAAACTAGCACTAGTCTTACTACTACATTCTCCTTCTGAAGGATCATTGATTATGGCCTCTCCCATATTCCTAAATCTAATTTCTTCGGTCTGGATATTCTTATTGACAATCTTAGGGGGACCAAACTGGATGGTAACATTTCCAGTGACGTCGTCTTGATTAATAAACAAGGGTTTATTCTGTATAGTCTTAGTTTCTTGAAATTCTGGCAATTGCCAGAGAGTCTTAGCTTTCTCTTTCATAGGTCCAGTATTCCTAATACTGTAAGTATGATTATAGTCTGATATATTGGTTCTAACTAAGATTTCTTCATTAAGTCTACCGCTAGGAATTCCCGATTGCATTCCTTCATAAGGAAATTGGGAGAACTTCACATAGCTTTGAAATTCTATGTTTATATTAGCGTCTGGGATAATATAGTCTTCATAACCACTAGCATATAAGATTAACTTAAAATGCTTGGCTGTGTCTACGGTTACTGTAAATGCCGGAATGACATTAAAGTATCCTATGTTGTCTGACATTTCTAATTGGGCTATCCCAATAAGACTCTTCTCAAAGTCTTTCCATCTTTTGTCTACTAAACAGCATAATATGTTAATATTATTCTGAGGTCTATGTAATCCTTGGATTCTTGCTTGAAAGAGTCCAAAGGTTAGAAATTGGAACTTCCTATCAGTTCCTCTAGATCTAAGCCATTCTGAGTCAAATACTTGGAGCTTAGTATAGGATTTGTCTAACACATGATTTCTACAATGGTAAGTCATGTTATAGTTGGGAGTCTTAGGAGTGGCACCTTCCTTAAATAAGTCTATGTATCTAACGGCTGGAAGTTGTCCATTATGGATGGAATATTCCACGATCTTCCAGTCCACTTCACCCCATTCTTTCCATTGGAGAGGATTGGTGAAATTCCTTTCTTTCCACCATGTCCTAACATTGGAGGATGAATCCTTAAGTCTTTGGAGCATATGATTACTCTGTCCAATATTTGGGATAGAGCTGGATACCTTGCTAGTCTTATGTAATCCGTCATTTATGACTCGTCTACCTATGGTATTATTTTCTCTAGTTTCTATGGGAGGGGATTCTTTAAACTTACAGGTGGTTACCTGTTTTTGTTCAAGTCTTTTTTCAATTCTTTCTAAAAAGTCTGAATAATCCTTTTGTCTTTTTACCTGATTAAGGATTTCTTCTTTAAAATTCTTATTTTCTTTTCTAGTCTTTTCAAAAGTTTCTTCACTATGTCTAGCTAGAGAATTAGCAATGGTTTTACCAACGTTAGTGATATAGTCTTTTACTTCATTATCTTTTTCTAATTGTTGCATAGTTCTAACTTCTATGGCTTCTACAGTCTTTTCAATTTTATCCAACCTAGTTAGAATAAAAGGAGAGTCTATTTCTGCTTGAGAAGGTTTATTATATACGGCCTTAATTCCGTTTATAATTTCTCCGTATTTTTCTTCTACTTGGGCCATGTCTAGTCTAAGTTCATTAATAATACTATCCATCTTAGATAGATTATGTCTTTCCATATTATTAAGGTAATTTGCTAAATTTTGTTGGAATTTAACAAAGTCTGTGTAGAAGGTAGTTAATCCTTCTGTTTTAGCTTTTAAGTCTAAATGCAAGTCTTTAACAAAACTACTATTATAGTCTTGGGTAGCTGCTATAGATGTAGAAATTAAATTTAATCTTTCTAATATAAATCTAGTTGCCTTAGCTGCGTTGGCAATCTCATTTTCATTTATCTTATGATAAAATCTATCATCATTTATCTTTTCTAAGATTCTTTGATAGAATTCGGATAAGGTCTGAATTGAGAGGTCTTTTGATACCTCATTCCAGTCTGATCTAACTATCTCCATTAGGAAGATAACTATCAAGTCTAGGGATAAGCTTAGCTTGTTCTTTAGTAAGTTTAATTAACTCACTGTCTTGATTTTTAATTAAAGTCTTAATTTCTAAAATGTCTTTGTTAATGACTTCTATATGATTAGTCTTAATATTTATTACTTGTAACACGTGGACTAAGTCTATAGGGATTTGATTATCGATGTCTAATAATTTTTTAGAGATATTTTTGATCTCTGTTTCTAAGGTATGAGTGTCTTTTATTAATTGTCTTAATATAAGCAATATACACTTATTTTGGTCTATTATACTATTAATAGCACTGGCAGTGACTTGTCTACTATCTGCGTGTTTGGCTGGGATATGTTCAATGTGTGAACAACCGTCTATGTGTGTGGTTAAACAACCTTCTGAGTCTAAATCAGTTATGAGTATAGGTTGGTAGTCTGGGTTGGTTCCAAAAATATCTTGGTAAATGCGAGGGATAAATCCCAAGGGCATTAAAGTCTTTTAACCGTATGTCTAAAAGGAACGTCTTATGGCTCTGATACCAGAATTAGGGTTTTGGTCGGAATTTGGTGAGGTTCTAAAATCTTAAAAGTCTTGATACCAATTTTGGGTCTGGATTATAAATCTTTTAAATATATAGTCTTAAACTAAGGTTTTAGTATAAGACAAGAGGGGGACCATCTACAGTAAATAACAAAAGTCTTTGGGACCACGAGGGGACCACTTTCGGGATAAGGACAAAAATCCGCACGGGAAGTCCGCACGGGAAGTTCGCACCTGAGCCTGTCTGTACATATATATATATATATATATATACAAACTGATCTCACTTAAACAAATCTAAGAAGTATCCAGGCCTATAGATTTATGTTACAATCCATATTGAACTCCCTTACCATATTAGGAACAGAAGCTTGGTTTAATTTGTTTTAGCCCAAATCATAAAGGCGAGTGAGAAGAAGATGGTCTATAGAGAGAGAGGAAGAAAGATGTTAAGAGAGAACAGTTATGGACAGAGGGCGAGAAATGGAACAGAGACATTGAAGAGAGTTCTGATCAAATGAGATTTCTGCGGGCTAGCTTTAGAATAGGGCAAGATGGTTTACCACACATATTTAAATGGGTTGAGCTCAACCTGTTGGCCAGCCCATTTAACTGTCCAAAAAAGTGGCAGGTTTAAAATGGTTTCTTAGTAGGATTACTGGGGGGATCCATGTGGAAATGGATTTGGTTTGCCACCCCTAATGGGAGGATGAATACTTGTGATTTGATTAAAGAAGAAGTCCCAATTGATTGTTGTGTTCAAGTTGTCATGCTATGTGTTGCAATCAAAATGAGAGCGTCGATCATTTGTTAATTCATTGCAATATTGCTTCGTTCATTGGAAGAAAGTGACAGGATAGCTTGGTCTTTAATGGGTGCTCTGTAGAGGTGCAAAAAATATGCTCACTTTGGATTTTGTTCTTTATGGTGAGGAGTCGCAAGAAACATCTTTGAAGATGCATTCTTATGCCTTTTGTTTAGACTATTTGCATTAAGCTGAAACTATTCAAAGACAAAAAGGTAGAAAGAGAAAGTCCGTAGGACAATATTAAGTTTTCGGCTTCCTCCTAGCATCTACATGATTATATGTTTTTTCTCCTTCTCGGGGATAAATCGCTTATAAGAGTTCCCTTTTTGTTGCAATTTCTCCTAGTTTGTTTTCAACCATGCTATGGCTTTCCTGTATTTATGTAGGGACATTATAGATACTGGGGTTTGGCTTCTTGCACCTGATTGATCCCTTTGTTTGTTTTGAGGTAGTGGACATGTTGTTCTATATTATACTTACTTTTATTTTATTTCAATGAATCTTGATTCCAATTAGAAAAAGGAAAAAATATTTGCTGAGTGGTCAGAGCAGTTGTGTCTCATTTAAGTTAGCCATGGTGTTGTTTTCAGAGATAGTACCACGGTTACCGAGAGTCTGAGAAGAGGTAACTGTCAAAGATTTCTTGATTGGGGGGTCTAGGTGGTGGTTTGTTTTGAGGAGTGGAGAATGGGTGCTGCCTGCTTCTTAAACCTCAGACGCTCAAGACTTTGCACTAACAAAATCTTGTTATCGAAGTCTGCCTTAAATAAGAACCGAGAGTTGAAGTCCACGTTAAAAAAGAGAATACATACCTTGTGTTTGCGATTTAGAGATTTGGGTCTTTTTGCAGTGATGTTCATATTCTTGATTGTTGTCCCTTCTCTCGAGCGACTCCTCTTCTAATGCTTTCTGTTGGGTGATACTATTTTTTTTCTGTTTCTTTGGTGGGATTCAGTTGATTATGGTCCCTCTCCTACTTATAGATTTATAAATACCTGCACAAGTGAAAGTGTTTGGGAGTGCGTAATCTATGGGCAGGGTATTCTGAAATATAAAGTTTGAATATAGATCATTGGATTTGTGTGGACTCATCTTCACCTTCGTCGTGCTTATATGAGTGCGGTATTTTTGAACAATGATGTGGCTTTATGTGTATGTGTATATATAATATATTGCCTAGCCTTAATCAAAACTAAAGCAAAATAACTAAACCCTAACTAGGTCATGCCCTCACATGGAACGATGAGAGAATACGGGAGGAATGATTTGGTTTGCAGTTTTTTGTGTATATTGCACCGACACATTACATTAATTTTTTGTAAGAATAATCGAATAGCAAATGTTTTAACATATTTGTTATTCTTGATGTTGTCAATCCTCTCCCACGAAGCACTCATCTTTATCGAATTCTGTTGTTCATTCTTGTTAGTTTTGCAATGTACGGTTTTGTCGAAGTGTACAAGTTATACAGATGTTTGTATCTTCTTCTCAGTTGATTCAATTTACATTCTCATTTGGCTCTCTTTCCACTTTGAGGCCCTTAAAGCAGGTTGTGTGCCTAGACCAACAAAACAAAAGCTCTCTGCCCTCATTCCCTCCACAAACTCCCTGTTACCGCGCACACTGGCCGCTTTTTTTTTCCAAATTTGTAGGGCTTTGTTTTTGTTTCCTGTTTTTGTATTCTAATGTTAGCTGTTTTGAATTTTTTTAACAAAATGCCAGGCAGAAATGACTGGAAATATGACTTCTTTTGTATGCAATGTATTTGAAACCTAAACTTAAAGACTTATTTTTCCCCTTTTCGCGTGCTTGATATAAGTGGGAAATGAAGGGTCTATGTTTTTTTTTTTTTGGATCACATGTCTTTCAGTCAGAATCTTCAAATAACTAGGTTTCGTGAATAGATAAATTAATTAAGCATTTTATATGAAATTCGGAGGCACTGGTTCCTCAAGTGTCCATGTATAGCATTAAAAATGGCAGGGGGTCATTGAAGCTAGAGTCAAGGAGAGGGAAGAAGTCATGCAAACAATTAGCTAACAAAACAAATCTCGACTTGGTTCTGAAGAAGTCATGCCTATAATAAAACCATGATTTTCTTTGATTGGCGGAGTTGAGAGATGATATTAGATCTACCCAACAAGGTGGAATGAATGAAAATTGATGTCTCCATGTATTTTTCTTTATTGATAAATTTTGTTAATTTTTATGGCTTATTATTACAGAATAACCTGTCTACTAGCATATAAATATGGATAAAATGAAGACAGAAGAAGTGGCTCTAGTGACTACAAAAGCTTGCTTTGGTCTCCCAACAGCGTGCCCTTCTTGCTTGCCGATTTACATTTACCTCAAGTTCGCTCACGTTCCTTTCCAATTGATTTACAGTCTTAACAATCCGAATTCAGGTTCTCTCTCTCTCCGTGTGTGTGTATTTGAGCTGTATTGGAGATCTTAGCATTGTTAATTTGCTTGGTATTATTTACTACTACAATTTTTTTGGGGCGAATGGGTATCATTTGAAAATTTGACCCCATAAGTATCTGATTGTACAGCCTTAAGTTATTTAAGTGTAAATTACATTTAAATCCCCGAACTCTAGCGATTTTACTAATCACCCCTTAATTTGTAAAAACCCTAAAAAGTACCACCTAACTATAGGATTTTGACAACTAACGCGTATTCGTTAAAAAACATCAATTTATATGCTGAATATCGTGTTTTTATTGTCTTCTTTTTTATAATGAAAATGTGTTGGTTGCTGTAGTTCAATAGTCTAGGGGCACTTTGTCGGGTTTTGTAGATAAGGATTGTGATTTGCAAAGCCACCATAGTTCAGGGGGTTTAATTGTATATACCTTTTTTTGAATAACCCTCTTACTCATCACACACATTCTCTTTGCTTACTTTGATAACAAATACATTATATAGTCGTCCCATTTTCTACATCTCTCCTCACTACTCCACTCTCGTTTGTGGATAGACAAAAAAAAAAAAAAAAAAAAATCGTTGCTATAAAACAAAACAAGTTAAGAGTGATATTTTGGCAAGATTTTTAAATATTTGTGAGCCGTTATCTCTACAATGTTGCTTTAGACCCGGGGGGGGGGGGGGGGGGGGGGGGGGGGATCTATTGTTTTTATTTTCACAGGAGGGGATAATTCAAAATCTTATGTCTATGACCAGGTTTAAGATTGGGAGATGGCTTGAGACACTTTTGGGAAACTTTACTATATGAATTTCAGTGGGAGAGGGAGGTTGAGGAGATATGGAATAGATTGAATACAGATTTTAATGTAGTCAATTAGGACTCATCGCCTTTGTCCTTAGAGAAAAACCCAAACCATCTTCTTCAGTTTCACTGTGCTGCTCTGATTCTTCCTTAATACATGTTTAGATGGCTTATTTACTTTTCGTCAACTCAATTCTCCTCTTCTTTTTGTTAGTGCTTTCTCAGTCCATATCCCTTTGCCGGAGTAGTTCAATTTTTTTGTGTTTATATTTGGAAAGAATCGCATGTGGTCATTGTCAATATTTGTCCATACTCAGGCCATTCTCTATAGAGGTTCTGGGATCTTATTAGATGCGTCCAGAGTATGTCTTTTCTCTCTCAGAGCTCAAGCCTTTAGAGCCCCAAGGCCTGATCACAAATTAAATTTTTAGAAACGGGAGATTACAGTAGACCCACTTAGTTTCCGCAAGCTGTTCAACAACCATTACTTTTTCTGTTTTATTAAAATGTTATTAAAACTAGTTAGGGTAAATTACACTACACCCGTTGAACTATTTCAGGTTTACGGGTCTTCACAGGATTTTAAAAAAACCCAACATTAAACAACCTAAACTTATGACCATTGACAACAAAACCCGGAATTTTGGAATTTTCATATTTTTGAATTGCAGGGTGTCTAGAATGCACTCGTTCTATTTTTTAACACTCTGAGAGGACCAAAATGCTCCTTTAAAATTAAGAAAGCACTCTTCCCCACTTGAAAAAGCTCGCCTCGAGCGTGGAAGGGAGAAGAGAACATCATGCGGACTACCCCAACACTCGAAATCTTGCGGTGTACATGGTAGCAAGAATATATGCACTAGCTACACAAAAAGCAATCGAAGATCGGAGAATCTGAAATTATCCTCGATGAGAACGAGCATATCAACTCATTGGTGGGGTCCTCGATGATATTGGGGACACTTGGTTTAAGCAAGGGATGCCTAGTAGTGTTAGTTGTTGTTGTCTAACGCCAAACCTGACAATAGGTATGTCTAATGACAACAACATTAAATTTCCTTCGCCAATATCCTCTTATTTTATTCGATATTCAATTACATCAATTAGAAGTAAATTGTGTAAATTCCATAATTCAAATTCGGAAGTCCCAAACATCACATTGCGTTAATTCCTATCAAGTGTTCATACCAAATTTCATGTTGAATTTACAATCTCAAAAACATTAATACAATCGAAATTCATAACTTGAATTCCCATAATCATGCAACATTATAGATATTGAATAATTTTCTCAAACATTAGGTTTACTCCAAAGTTTATAATTTTTCATAACCTCTTATCGTATCACGACATTCATTCTTTTATTAATCTTTTAGCATGTTACTTATTACACTAATATGTCACGTCAAATCCCAACAATAACATGCATATTCCAACGATAGGTTACGTATTCCAACCACTATGTGTGTAACTTAACAACATAAACTCAAACTTAAACAAATAAATTGCAACACTAAGATCATCCTCTTTCATTTTATACATTTATTATTACCAATTACATGTGGGTTACCAAAGTTCCATAATCTCATTAACAAGTCCGTATATCGTAATGCATTAATTCATACAACTTACTATTTGAGTTCACATGAGGTTTCATCAATTCAAAGAATATTTTGAGATAAGCATATGAATAAATGTCATAATTCTACGGGACAAGTTAAGTTCTCCACTCATAATTCAACCCCTTTAATTTTCATATACATTATTGCATAGCAGGTGTTCTTTCCCAATTTACATGTTAATTACCTAATTTCAACAATATTAACATAACCTAACCAGATAGTCCAATGCTCAAAATCATGCAACAATACAATAGTTTGATAAATTCTCTCAGTCATCCACGAATAACATAAAACAATTAGGTTTCGCTTTCCCAATTAAGTTTCTAATCAATTCTTAATCAGATTTTAAACATGGTTTGGGTAACATCTGATTCATAAAGCACTTAAGGGGAAAATTAGAGAATATTCTTTTCAGAATCTAAATACTTGATTTCCTTCCAAAGGTCTCTCGCTAATCCTCTTTTGTGTTTTTCCAAATTCCAAGTGTTAAGTGCTCCAAATCAAAGACTAGAAAGCTTAGTTTTGATGGAGGGACCAGGGTTTAAAAGGTTGGGGATAAAGGGAATTTGTGTGTTGTAGGTTTTATTTGTAGAGAAAAGGTGCAAGCAAATGAAATCTCGTTTAAAAGGCCCTATATAAAAATGTAAGTCTGAGTTTCCTACGGCTAGGTCGGTACTGGCTGCAAACCTCTTTAGCCGTGGTCGCACTCCTTCCCTTCAAAGTCGCGGGCCTCAGGCCGAGGTCGCACCTGAGTACACCCGCAAACCGAATCCATCTCTCTCTCTCTCTATATATATATATATAGTACTGCTCTTGTGCGGACCAGTCCGCATTTTAAGAGTGCGGACCGGACATGTGTCACCTGATGGTGAGCCTAGAAATTATCGGCTAAATTATAGGCACGCTCTCTTTTCTGGGCTCACCGCCAGGTGGGCACATGTTCGATCCACATTCTTAAAATGCGGACTAATCCGCACAAGAGCAGGACTGTATGTATACATATATATATGGTGACACATGTCCGGTCCGCACTCTTAAAATGCGGATTAATCCGCACAAGAGCAGTACTGTATGTATATATGCGGATTAGTCCGCATTTTAAGAGTGTGGACCGGACATGTCACCTGGCGGTGAGCCCAGAAAAGAGAGAGAGTGTGCTTATAATTTAGGCAATAATTTCTAGGCGCACCGTTAGGTGACACATGTTCGGTTCGCACTCTTAAAATGCGGACTAGTCCGCACAAGAGCATTATTATATATATATATATAATGTCTTCCTTCTACTTTACAAACTAATTACAAACATCATACTCTACATGGAATCAACACTCCTCAAACTTGGTACCCAAGATTTTTTAGAACACCTTTATGCCCCTAGGGTTTCCACCTAAACAACAAAAAACCCCTAATTAATTAAACATTTATTTTACTAATTGGATTAGCATAAAAATTCATTAAAATTCATATGAATTAAACTTTGCCCCCCCACAGTTGCTACCTTCATCTTGTACCTATTTAGCGTGATAAGGTTTTGGTTTAAGAAGCACAATACTTCGAAGGCGATGCAT
This sequence comes from Sambucus nigra, assembly GCA_949130495.1. Taxonomy (NCBI): domain Eukaryota; kingdom Viridiplantae; phylum Streptophyta; class Magnoliopsida; order Dipsacales; family Adoxaceae; genus Sambucus; species Sambucus nigra. Next base: position 429,655,085 of record OX422223.1, read on the forward strand.
CCGTATCCCTATTTGATACGTATCCGATCTTTTTTCTATGTGTCAATTATATAGTAATTAAATTTTATATTTCGGATACCTCATGCATACTCTAAGATTATTTTCTGATACTCTTTACATGTGAATGACAACTTATGAAGCATGGACTCGACACGTAATACGTGTTTCGACACGACACGCTACACGTGATTTTTCCAAAAACTAGGATACGACACGCTATAATACGTATAATATATAATATATGCTAAAATATATAATATATATTTAAATATATATATATATATATATATTAATGAAATAAAACAGATTTATTTTCCATAAAATACATTATTAGAGCATTCTTGACGTGAAATTATGGAAATGGACCATACAAAACAAAATTCAAACACACTTTAACATTAAAAATCATAAATAATGCAGAATCACCATCACATAAGAAAAAAAAAATTAAAAATGAAAAAAAAAAAAATAAAAAATAAATAAAAAAAAGTGTTTTTTTACGTGTCCTAGCATGTCGAAAACGTGTCCCAACGTGTCGGCCAGCGTGTCGACAACGTGTCCCAACGTGTCCAAACATGTCCCAGCGTGTCCCAACGTGTCGGATCGTGTCAGTGCTTCGTAAATGACAACCATTGGAATTTGAAATATAACTTTTATGAGTGATGCTATGGGGTACCAAACAAATCCCCCAAATCTCCCCCAAATAGCATTAGTGAGTTGTGCCCTGGCGGGACCCATATCACAAGTTATAACACTTAATGCTATTTGGGAGAGAATTTGGGGGAGTTGTTTGGGACACAAAGCATTTCCCAACTTTTATTTACATGACAAAGATGTATAACCATGATCATAACTAGAACTGATATTTTTTATATACAAGGAACTAGAACTGATATTTTTTATATACAAGGAACATACTCGTGCATTCTTTGCTGCAAATTTTTATGTAACATGGTTATCATGATTTGGAAAACTTTTCACTTTGTAGCGTTTGTTATTGACATTCATACACAACTATTAGTTTTTAGGGTCATATGTCTTTTGGTACCCAAAATTTTGTTCATTTGGGGATTGACACCCCAAAAAAACTTAATTGATTTTAGATGAATGCTTTCATTGACTGACTGTTTATTTGTGTCAAATTACAAATATATCCCCACAATACAAAAAAACTAAAAATATCACATCCTCCCTCCCTTTTTCTCTCTCTCGTCCATCTTAGCTCACCTTTCACCTTTCACCTTTCACCATCACCATCACCATCACCATCGGCACACCACTCATGACTTCTCTCTCTCTCTCTCTCTCTCTCTCTCTCTCTCTCTCTCTCTGTTGAGACCTATTCATACATACACTGAGATTCACATTTATATATGCGTGTGAATCTGTATTTTTTTTTTGTATCGCAATAAATAGATAAGTTAAACCATCTACCTTCATTGTAAAACATTCATCTAGCAAGCGTACAACAATGGTGGGGAGTTAGGGGGTGGGGTAGGGTGATTGGGAGTGAAGAGAGAGGGCGGGGATGTGTGAGAGAGAGAGAGGAGCCTAGTGAGTTCTTTTGCGGATTGAATTTCAGGAGGTATTGAACATTTTCTCCGAAAATCACGAGTTTTCCGGAAAACTCATATATTATCCAGAAAAATGCACGTATTTTCCCAAGAAATGGTAAAATATGTTGAAATTTTAACAATTTTTTTTGATAAACAAGTTTTGGTTTCTGCATCTTTAATACTATACATGTATGCAGAAGTGCTGATTTTTTAATGGGAAATTGATTTTTTTTTTAAATCTAAAAGTTCATCAAGAATATTTTCCCAAAAAATTTAAAAGGAAGAAACTCTAAGTAAGAAGAATCTTTTCTTTTTAAAATTTTTTAGGACCATTAAAAGGGGTAATTTTGTATCTCATTGTAAAGAACATTTTATTTAACATGACGATAAATTAACAGTCAAACATGGGTCATTTAACAGACTGGCCAACATTGGGGGTCAATGCCCAATAGGTCTATATTTTTGGGGCTCAATCCCCAAAACGACCAAAACTTTTGTGTTACCAAGCGAGCCTATTTTTTAGTTCAAAAATATTATATGGCGTATCTTTTACATTTTGTAACCATTTATTTCTGCTATGATTGAAATAATGACATTTTTTTTGTTCACATCATATATATATATATATATATATATATATATATATATAAATTTATATTTCTGTGTGTATCCCTAGTTCGTTTGTATCCATTTTTTTTTTCTAAAAAGAAAAACCATATGAACATATCCATACCGTAATATTAAATATTATTAGGTTAAAGTTATTTTTGATGGTTGCATTGCAGATGGAGCATTTACTGGGGTATCCTATGTTTTGAATGGGTCCCTCCTCTTGCTTGATGGTCATTTTAGATGGGGTGATATGCGTAGCGACAATAGTGGGGGGTGGGGGGACTTTCCGAATGCCATGGAGAAAGTGAAGGATGGCCCACAATTTTGGATTTGAACTTCTTTTTCTTTTTTGTGTTCCGTTTACAGTTGAAGAACATTAGAGAATTTTTTCCGTAAGTTTATATTTTATAGTATCAGGATGTACACCATTCGAAAGGGCTCACTAAAATTATATGTACTATGCAGTGTAAATTGCCTACAATATATTATTTAAATTTAAAAATCATTCTTATATTTTGTTTGAGAGTTTTTTTTTTCGTACCATTTATTTTGTTTTTGAAGTCAAAAGTTACATCATTACTTGGATCTTTTCATCTTTTGTCGATAATATGGCCAAGTCGGGTAACATTTTTCTAGACTCGGAGCTTCAGTCTTCTTCAAACTATGTGTTGTGATCCTATGGAGTTGTCCCTGGGGGAGTCTGCCTATTCAGGGGGTGATCCAAAGGGTTATTGCTCACTGTGTTGAGGGATGGAGGGATGCCAATATTCTCGGTGGTTCGGAGTGATGGGTTCTTTCAAAAGAAAAATGGAGCAGCATTACTAGAGTTTGGTACTGGACTACTTGGAGGAGATGTTGTTTCTGGCTAGGATGGCAGGTTTCTTATCCTATACGAGGGAGAAGGGTCGATCTGGGGACAGTTTGTCTTATGCAGGTGAGGCACGGCTCTGTTAAGCCTCTACGGCACTTTGGGTGGGTTTGGGGGTTATTTGAGTTATCGTGGTGAGATAGTATGTAGTGCTTGTTATGATTCGTTGAGGGGTGAGTTTCGATTTTCGGATGAGATGAACCAATAGATGCGCACCTTACATGATAATACACACGATATAATAATACATGAACTGACACAAAGTTATTAATTAATGGATTCCCTAAATGGTTTTGGGTGATTTCAGTAGTGGCAACCTAAAAAGGCACGGTAGTTAACGAGTCGGGTTTAGTGTTGACCAACTTCACCTGTTAAAAATCGTTAAGATCCTTTAATTTAAGTAAACACGACATGACAATGGGTTCGTTTTGAATATGATTTTTTTCACCCAATAAAATAGTCCCCGGTTTAGGCATAACCCGATGAGATCGAACACGATAAAAACCGCAAGAACATGACTTGTGTGGGGGCGCATTTATTTTTAGCCTAAGAGAGTAGCCGACTAGCCCAGCATGGATAGTGGACTGCCCGACCCAAATCAGTTAATTACTGAAGACTCGTGCATTTAACATGCACTCAAATAAACAAGGATATAGTCATTTTGTTACCAACAAACTCGGAGGAGATATTATCCACGATCTAATTGAGTTACTTGTACAACTCAATCTCTTATTTTCCACATCTATAAATTGTAAACCCTGGCCTGGTACAATGGGATGTAACCTTGATCTTTGACAGACACTAATGAGAGCAAAGTAACCTCCCCGTGGACGTAGGCAAGTTGCCGAACCACATACATCTGTTGTGTGATTAATTGCTTTCATCTCGAAATTGCTTTCTTGATTATTTATTGTGATAATTCTTTCACTCACAATTGATGCCATCTGTGGGGAAAGGATTCTTTTTTCTACGAAAGCCTTCATCAACAGAAAACCCGTAATGTCTCACCACAGTAGCAATATTTCTCAGGTTGGCAATGTGTAGGATGACCCAGTCCCCCACCGAGGGTCAGGTCAGAGTTTCGCCAGCAACCAAATCCCAGGTTTTGCCAAGAAAGGCAGCCTTCTGAAGAAAGTCAAGGATCACCTAGGTCTACCCAGATCTCCAGGTTGGTCGACACTTATGAAACCAGGCTTCGAGAACAGGAGGAGGCAACACGCCTCCAAGTGGAAGAGAATGCTCGCTTGCAAAGGCGACTCGAAATAATGGAGAGAGATCTCTATAGAGATATTAGGAAGCGCCGTGATAGGACTCCTCATGGTTCAAAGTCAAGGCCGATACCGCGACGATACGGCCGAGTTGACTAGGTATCGGTGCTCACCGATCCGATTCCGAGTCACGAGTTGAGTTTTCAATTATTGATGTGAATCGACCCTATATCGATAATTTCTCGGTAGCATCGGTGATATAGCGGTATAATCGGCCCATATCGACGATATCGCAGTAGAATCTGCCCATATCGGCGATATCACGATGGAATCGGCCCATATCGGCGATGTCGCGCTGGAATCGGCCCATATCGGTGATATATCGGCCGAGATGGTATAAGTTATTAAGAATCAATCTCTCTCTCTCTCTCTCTCTCTCTCTCTCTCTCTCTCTCCAGTGTTGTGTTGGTAAGCGTGATTTTTTGGGGGGGTTACGAAATGCTAATTATTTTTTTAATTTAGTGTGATGTGTGTGTGGGTTATTTGGTCATCGTGTGTGTGTGTTTAATTTAGTGCGTTGTATATGTGCCTGTTTTTTTTAAAAGGATGCAAATGATCCAAATGTTATTTGTTATTATTTTTTATAATAATGTTCCAAATGTTATATTTTAATATGTTATTATTTATAAAAAAACGTAAATGTTATTCTTTTACAAACAAATATACAACTGTAATTATTGTAAAAACAATATTTGTATCCTCTAAACATTTGTAAAAATAATATTTGCATCCTTTATGTAAAAATAACATTTACAACACAAGTAAAAAAAAACATTTGCATCCTCTTTGTAAAAAAATAACATTTTCATCAATTTAAAAAAAAAACATTTGCAACCCAACAAAAAAAAAAAAATAACATTTACATTCCCTCTATAAAAAAATAACATTTGCATCATTTTTTGCAAGGAAATAACATTTGCATCCTTATTGTAAAAAACGATTGTAAAAAAAATGTAGTGTTTTGTCAAAATCACTATTTGTAAAAAAAATAACAATATTAAAAAAAAACATTTCTATCCTTTTTAGAAAAATATAACATACTTAAAAAACACATTTGGATCCTCTTACTAAAAATAATACTAAGAAAATAATAGTTGTATCCTCTTTGTAAAAAAAAAATTATCATCTTACTAAAAAAGTAACATTTGTTTTTCTTTATAAAAACATAATATTTGTATCCTCCGTGAAAAAAAAAACATTGATTTATTATGGAACATTGAATCTGCAAGTTCGCAGCACGTCAATATAATCAATTATACAATGCTAGGCATATTAAAGGATAGTTTGAAACTTATCTGATTGGTGCACATTGTTAATCGTATTTTTTTTTAATTTTCTAGATTTTTTTCGAAATTTTTTGCGCTCTCTAAATAGTCTATCTGTGCGTATCGCCCGATACCGTGACCGATACCGCGACCGAGTTGAAAATCGAGTGACCGATACCGGGACCGATACCGAGACTTTGAACCATGGGACTCCTAGTCCTCAGACGAGGAAAAGGCTCCAAGTGCGACAAAAACAGATCTGAACGTGGCCGACCAGAGAGGTGCCACACAAGCAATGATCATCAGGATGAGAATATCAGAATTTTGGTCTGTAAAGAGATGGACCAACATCCATCCCCTCAGGGAGCCAGATCTACTAGGGAGCTAGCTAGGAGAGCTCTCAACATCCAAATGAAATCCCCTTTCTCAAGGGAGATTGAAGAAGAGGAACCCTCAAATAAGTTTTTCGTTCCCAGATTCAAGATTTACGACGTGAAGATGGATCTCATAGACCACGTTCGGCGGTATAGACAAATAATGACCCTGTGGAGCCACAACGACGCTTTGATGTGTCTAATTTTCCCTTTTAGCCTACATGACGTAGCATAGAAGTGATTCGAGAAATTGCCCCACCGGTCAGTCAAGAGCTTCAAGGCCCTAGCAGAGGCCTTCACTGCTCGCTTCATAACCAACAATTCGCACCTTAAAAGGATACATTCACTGCTCACGATGAAGAAAAATGCATAAGAGAGCCTTCATGATTACGCCAAGTGGTACCGGGAGGTCTTCAATGAAGTGGAGAACTGCTCGAAGCAGGTTGCCGTTGCATCCTTCAAGATTGGTTTGTCGACCACATCTCTGCTGCATCAGTCCCTGATGAAAAAATAGGCTAGCACCATCGACGACCTCATGACCCGTATTGAGAAATACACCAAGGTTGAGGATGTGGTTCACTTTAACACAAGGGACAACTGTCGAGCAAAAGTAAGCAAAAGAGGAGATAAAAGTGACACCCCAAAGAAAGGGAACAAGAACGGGGGCAAGAACGACTAAGAATAGGAGTGAGGCTGATCCTTCAAAGGCATTCCAGGCTGTCAACGCAGTCTTCAAAGAACCAATCTACAAGGTCTTGAGCAAGATCAAGGATCAGCCGTTCGTCAAGTTGCCCAAAAAGATGGGTGGTGACCCAATGAAGAGGAATAATGCACTAAGATGCGCAATTCATAAGGAAGGGGGCCATAGGACTAAGAATTGCAAGGCTTTGAAATCGCACTTGGAAGAGTTGGCCTAATCTGGACATCTCTATGAGTACATTTAAAAGAAAGCTGACAAGGTCACAACCAATGGCGACCAGAAACCAGACAATATCCTTGATGATGACATGGGAAAGGAGTTTGCGGTGATCCATGGAGCTTCCGACCTAAAGTAGATCCAAGGGAACGATGTTTGGATGGAGCTGAAGAAGGTCACTGCTATCATGGAGGCATTCCTGATTGATCCTGCAAAGACCCAAGCTGGCAAGTGCCGACGACCAGAGGACGTCGACTACACCAAACACATCGTCTCCACTGAAGAAGATTTGATCGGAGTGAGGACTCCACATCATGATGCACTCGCGATAACTCTTAGAATTGTAAATTGGGACGTCGATAAGTTGCTGGTAGACTAGGGAAGCTTGTCAAAGGTGATGTATTTAGAGTTGTTCCACAAGCTGAAGCTCAACCTAGCCGACCTCAAGGAGGCCATGGTTCCGTTGGTCATGCTGCTGGGAAAGATAGTCTTTCCAGTTAGGGTAGGCAACATCTCAAAACTGATTGAGTTCTTGGTGGTGGACATAGAGTCTCCATATCATGCCATTCTAAGCAGAGGCTGGTTGCACGCCATGAGAGCCGTACCATCTACTTAACACCAAAAGCTAAAGTGTATCACTGACCGGGGTATGGTCGAGATTCGTGGTGAGCAGGCCACTGCAAGGAAGTGCTTTATCGTAGCCATCCGCCCCTGGAAGGAGAAGAAAAAGGAACCAAATAACGCTCTAAAGGAAGCCCAAGATGGGGCCACACCCTTTAAATAGCAATTACGGTACGGATGACCTGGAGTGGAGGAGACCAGAGTCCACCCCGCTGACAGGGTCGTTGAAAGCCTAGAGGAAATTGGAGCTGATGACAGCTTGTCAGAGAGAGCTTCTAATCGGAACCGCACTCGTCGATCATAAAAAGGAAGAGTTGATTGCCTTCTTGAGAAGCAATCTGGATGTTTTTGCATGGGAGCCATATGATCTGCCTGGGATTGATCTCGATGTAGCCTGCCATCGTCTGCATGTTGACTCAACCTTCAAGGCAATCACTCAGAAGGCACGCCAAACAACCCTCGAGAAGGCTAAAGCGGTGGAGAACGATGTGGGGAAGCTTCTGGATGCAAAATCCATTAGGGAGGTTTAGTTCCCCAAGTGGTTGAACGAAGTGGGGAAGCTTCTGGATGGATGCAGAATCCATTAGGGAAGTTCAGTTCGCCAAGTGGTTATCCAACCCAGTGATAGTATGGAAGAGCAACGGCAGTTGGAAGGTCTGCATTGGTTTCACAGACCTTAACAGGGCCTGCCTCAAAAGATAGTTTCCCACTGCCTAAGATTGATCAGCTGGTTGACGCTACGACAGCTCACGAGAGGATGAGTTTTCTGGATGACTACTCAAGGTACCACCAAATTCCGTTGTTCATCCCCGACCAGGACAAAACATTCTTCATAACCCCAATTGGTTTATACCAAGCTTCTAAAAAACGCGGGGCGTTACCGAGGCGTGGAGGCCAAGCCTCAACGCTTAGAAGCCTAGGCGAGCTTTAAGTGTAAAAAGGCGTTTAAGCCTTTTTAATATATTTTAATATTTTTAACCATAACATGGCTATTAAAAATACTAAAATTGTACATACCTTAAAAATATGTCTGAATATATGCAAATTAAAATACTATTCGATTGTTTTGGGAGATATTGGTCCGGTTTGTAAAAAAGTCTTTAAAAGGCGATATCGTTTCACTAAAGCATTTTTGTTTAAAAAAAAAGTGCACCTTAAGGCTTTTGTCAAGAATAAGGCATAAAAAGCTTAAAGCGGGACGTTTCTCCCAAGCCTCAACCTAGGCGCTCCTTTTAGAACACTGGTTTATACTCTTACAAGGTCATGCCATTCCACCTAAAGAACGCAGAGGCAACTTATCAGAGGTTGGTCACGAAAATGTTCAAACAACAGATTAGAGACACAATGGAGGTCTACATCGATGACATGTTAGTCAAGAGCAAGAATAGACAACCACCTCACCGACTTAGCCAGAACTTTTAAAATCCTCAGTTAACGCAAGCAAGTGTTCATTCGGTGTCCAGTTAGTAATTTTCTGGGCTATTTGATCAGCAAAAGAGGAATTGAGGGCAATCCAGATCGGATTGATGCGATCACCAAGGTCCAGCATCCACGAATGTTGCGAGATATTGAAAAGCTTACTGGTATGCTCGGAACACTCAACCGCTTCATCTCCAAGTCCTCGGAATGCTGCCGACCATTCTTTCAGCTCCTAAAGAAAGACAAAGGTCTTGTTTGGTATGATGACTGCTCAAGAGTTTTGGAGGAGATCAAGTCGTACCTAGCAAACCGCCCCTATTGGTGATTTTCGATAATGGAGAACCTTTGTATCGCTATCTTGCAGTCAAATCACGTTGTTAGCTCAACTTTGATATGTGAGAAGGAAAGCGGACAGTACTCCGTCTATTACGCCAGCAAGACGCTTCTGGATGCAAAACAACGCTACTTGCCCTTGGAAAAACTAGCCTATGCATTAGTGGTTGCCTCAAGGAACCTGAAACACTACTTCGAAGCTCATTTAATAATAGTGATCACTTCATACCCCCTTAAAGTTGTCCTTCGAAAAGCCGACCTCTCTGGACGACTCTCAAAATGGTCGGTCGAGCTCGGGAGGTTCGATATCCACTTTCATTCAAGAATAACAATTAAAGGTTAAGTCCTGGTGATTTTATCGTCGAGTTCACGGGGGACCCGCCTAGCGACCAACAGGAAGCGGAGCTATCAACAAACAAGGAAGCACAGTCTAAGGACTGGGACCTATACGTTGATGGAGCCTCCTTCCAAGGGGGCAGGAGTAGGAATCAATTTTGGATTTGAAGCCTCCAACTACGAAGTCGAATACGAGGCACTAATCGCTGGCTTGCGCAAAGCCCAACTATTGGGGGCAAGGCACCTCAACGAGTTCGGTGATTCCAAACTGGTCTCTAAGCAAGTAAGTAGATATTTCAATGCAAAAGACGATATGATGGCAACATACCTCGCCGTAGTAAGAAGTCTTATGGCAGGATTTGAGAAGGTTGATATTCAGCAGTTTCGCCGGAGGCAGAACAGTCACATTGATGCCTTAGCAGCCCTAAGCTCAGACTTGGACTCCGATCTCAGAATAACCATTTAGATAGAGTTCCTTGACCAGCCAAACATTGATCAGATGGAGGTCGCCGAGCAAGTCCTCCTCACAGAAAGGGCCCTAGTTGGATGGATCCCATCGTTGCCTATCTACGGAGTGGCACGTTGCCTGATGACAGAAGATTGGCTCACCAGTTGAGGGTGAAAACAACGCGTTTTTACCTCACCTCTGGGGAAAAGCTCTACAAGAGATCATTCACAGGCCCTTACCTACAGTGCGTCCACCCACATGACACTGAGAAAGTTCTCAGCAAACTTCATGATGGTATTTGTGGAAGTCATGCATGAGGGAGGTCATTGGCTTTTCGAGAGATCAAGTAAGGCTACTAGTGGCCTCACATACAAAAGGATGCAAGTACTTATGTTCGATGATGTGAGAAGTGCCTGAAATTCTCCTACGATTTATCAACCAACCAGCGACTTGAAATCTTTGACAAGTCCTTGGCCGTTTGCGCAATCCCTAGAGCACTGGCAATCACAAGTATCTGTTGTTCGGCATAGACTACTTTACCAAGTGGGTAGAGGCAGAACCACTGGCAAACATTTGTGACGCCGACATGACAAGGTTCATCTCGAGCATCATAACATGCTTTGGGGTACCAAGAACTATCATCATCTACAACGGCACACAGTTCGAAAGAAGCATCTTTCAAGGCTTCTGTGATGAGCATGGCATCAAGCACCATTTCAGTTCAGTGGCATATCCCCAAAGCAATTGTCTGGCAGAAGCTTCCAACAAAATTATGCTCGACGGCCTAAAGAAGTGGCTGGAAAGAGCAAAGGGCGCCTGGGTGGACGAGCTCTTCCATGTTCTATGGGCTTACCGTACGACTCCTAGGAGATCAACTGGGGAAACACCCTTCGTACTCACTTATGGAATGAAAGCTATTATCCCGTTTGAAGTTGGTCTTCCTACCATGAAAACCAACTTGGTCGACCAACGGCGGAACGATGATGCATTGCGCACTGAACTTGACTTAATAGACGAGCGAAGATAACATGCCATAATCAAGCTAGCTTCCTATCAGCAGCATCTGGCCAAACATCATAACAAAAAAGTCAATCCGAGGAAATTCCAAGTGGGGGACTATATGCACCATTTCCAATCGATAACACTCCCCACAGAGAAATTATCTCTAGTTATAGTAAGCTTCTCAGCTTGTCTTAACTAAGGAACTTTCTTGCGCATAACAAAACCCCTGTGGATTACAATAGGTTGTTCAACTTATTTCAATCAAGGGATTTCATTGTGCCGAGCAGGGCTCACAGTAATTATAATAAGCCATTAGAATTTATTTCAATTGCTACAACTCTCAGGTTTTTGTCATAAACATGATAGACCTCATGGCAACAGCGAAAGCCCTATAGGGGACCCTTAGGCAAAAAATCCAACCTAGGTTGTTCGCCAGTTGTGTTGGTCGCTGAAAACCTAATTGGGAAGATGGCCCATTAGCCAGGTACATTCTCGCCATCATCTCACCTAGGCCTAAGGGAGTGTGACGACGCAACTTAAAAGGTATTGCTAAGGCATATTGGAATGGGATAATGTTTGATATAAGTCATCGAATTCATTTAGTCAGCAGTGGCCCAAAATAGTTAAAACACTTGTTATTGATTCATTTAGTCGGTTAAGAGGCCAAAATGATTGATCTTAAATATAACTCATTTAATCGATGAGAAGCCCAAAATGATTAACAGTATTACATGGTCCGCAAAAGCCCTAAGTGGTCGGTAAATGTCAACTCTTCACCAGTCAAAATACAAAGGCAGTTATCAACTTATATTTAGTCAACGCTTGTTTAAAATATGGAGCAAGTTGATAATTAAGCTTTATACATATTGACAAAAATTAGGGAGTATAAATTACAAGAATACAAAAAACACCAAAGACCATACACGGACCTAGACCGACTATGGATGGCGAGCAAGATAATCAGCCACACGTGCTCTTCGATCGTCATCTGGGTTAGGAGTGAACACCTCCTCCTCATCTTTAAGGTAATGATTTAAAAGCTGGGCAGGAATGGCATCAATTTGGATCCTTTTATCATCCTTTGAGAAAGGAGAATGATGATAAGCTGGACAATCTACCTGAAACTTGTACCATAGGGACGATAAGCTGGACATTTCTCTTTCTCGGCGACCACCAAGTTGTTGGCCACCTGTAGACCGGCATAAGTCTTGGCCGAACTCTCATTGAGCGGCACGAGCATCGGTTAAGTCCTTTTCGGATTTCTTTAGGGGATCTTTCAGCTCCTGGTTATTCTTGAATTGGTCAGCGTGACAATCCAGAAGAGTGGTGAAGTTAGACAAAAACTGCACAAGACAGCAAGAGAAATGATAAGTGCGCAGAAGACGAATACAAAGAAAAGAGACAAGAAAGAAGGAACTCACCAGAGCAAGACCTTGAGCGGACTTGAGTGCCAGCTGGGCCGACCCCATCCACGAGGAGCGCTCGCGGTCGACCACGAGCACGGCCCCCTTCAGCAGATCAGGGGCAAGATTGGGAGTGCTGGTCACACTGGACCCCTCAGCAGCAGCAGTAAAAAAAGGCATAGCGGGGGCCTTCAATGCCAACCTCTTCTTGTTAATTCTTCTTCTCTTCATCTCTCTTATCTTTTTCTTCTTCTCCATCTCTTTCTCCTTCCCCTTGGCTCCCGGACTGGAGCCACTAGCCCTAGGGGAATCCCCATTTGTTCTCTTCAAAGATTTTATTCGATCCGACAATACAGGCTGATCGTCATCACCAACATTAAGCACTCTCCTCCTTATCGGGGATGCCTTCTTCTTCTTCTTCTTTTTCTTCTTCTTCCTTTAACACAATTGGTTCATAGGGCCCTACTTCAGGAACATCCAAGTCAGGAACTTTATCAACCAACTGAGCAATAAAACTATTTGTAGTATTCTTGTACTCTAGCAGGTAGGCTGCATAACGGGGGTGCTCGCTGTTAGGAAGTCTCTTTTACTCTCCAAACTTTGAAGAGATCAGCAACGTTCACCTCGCTAAAATCAGGTTCTTGATTTTTGTCGCGAGCTGCAAAACAGAGGAAGAAAATATAAGCCAGAGGACAGGAAAGAGAAGTAGCGAGCACGTAAACAGATTAAAAAGAAACAACAAGCAAACAGAAGAAAAGAGAGAGCAACCTATGTGATCCTCCCCAAAATTAGAGATCCAAGGGCCTCGGTACCTCTCCCCCTCAGGTAGGGGATAATGTTGTCAATTCCTTCCAATGAAACCATAACCCTAATAATCCTTATGAGAGTCGGGGAGATTCACAACTAGAACCCTATAAGCTTTTCTTGTCTTCATGTACGAAATACCGTCATTGGTGCACGACCAGACGTAGCAGTAGCAGAGCTTAGCAAGTCCTAACTTGGTCCTATACAGCTCATTTATTCTGTAAACCCCAAATACAATCTTCCAAACATTTGGGGCACACTGAGCAGGGACGACATCGAAGTACTTGAAGAATCTTAAAAAAAGAAGGTTTGGGGAAATGTCAAACCCCCCTGTGTGATCAAGAGGGTATGAATCCAGTGCCCCCTTCTATGTCACGGACATCTCTAGGGATGGAGGCATAATCGATTTTCACCCAATCAGAAATATTGTAAGACTTCCTTAATTTTGCTATCGTTTTGTTATCTAGAAGCGCTGTGGATGATAAAAAAAAAAGGCTCTAGTAACAGAAGATGAGCAGTCGAAGAAGTGAAAGCAATGAGAAGGTGAGAGGAACTTACATGAATGAATGAGAGCTCTGGAATACGGATAAATGAAGAAGAAAATGGAAGTTTCGTGGACGAGAAGTGTTTGAAAAACGACGGTTGGAGGTGATGTATCTCTGTTTGAACTTCGAGCTAATGATAGAGCACATGTACCAATAAAGATTTTGGCGCTTCATATGCCTACTCGACTAGCATACCCCTACTTCTTCAAAAAAATCACAAATTTGCCATGATGTTTAGTCTCAGACAAGCGTGCCCTCTCAAATTCACAAGAATTGCAAGTCTGCCACTGGTTTTGAAACAGTTTTAGGCCATGGGACTTGCCACTCCGAGTTTGAAATAGTTTAGGCTATGGGCCTTAGACTTACCTAAAATCTGTTGGTCCAAATGCGTAGCCCAAATATTTTAGGGGAAATTGTGGGAACACCGTTATTTTCATCCTAAGAGAGTAGCCGACCAACCCAGTATGCATAGTGGACTGCCCGGCCCAAATTAGTTAATTACTGAAGACTCATGCATTTAACATACACTCAAATAAACAAGGATATACTCAAATCGGTTACCAACAATCTCGGAGGAGATATTTAGGGACACCATGAGTTATCCACGATCTAATGGAGTTACTTGTACAACTCAATCTCTTATTTTCCATATCTATAAATTGTAAACCTTGGCCTGGGCCAATGGGATGTAACCTTGATCTTTGAGAGACACTGATAATAATAAAGTAATCTCTCCGTGGACGTAGGTAAGTTGCTGACCCTCGTACATCTGTTGTTGTGTGTGTGATTAGTTGCTTTCATCTCGATATTGCTTTCTTGGTTATTTATTGTGATAATTCATGCACTCACAACTTGGCACGGCTCCTTGCCAGGTTTAACGCAGCCTAGATTGAAGGGGTTTAGTAAGTTGCTGGGCGTCTCCGACGAGGTTAATGAGTAGATTTCTTTTACGGTGTTGAGAAAAAATGAAAATAGATGTGGGTTGTTTTTTTTTTTTTTTGGTGGGGTGCGGGGTGTTAATACTAAAAGTGGTGGGTCACTATGATTTATATCAAAAGTCAAATCAACCTCGTGATTTTTCTTTTCTTCAAATTATTTTTATTTCTATTAAGGTACTAAACCCATAAAATAGTCAATACCGTATGCATCTCCAAAGGCTTTTCCCTCCTACATATACCCCAAAAGGTCTATTTTCCACAATCACATAATAATAGTTCGTGATAACCCAAGGTACCCCAACTTCCTCCACAAATACAAAGCAAGAGTCAATGGAGAAACTATTATTACAGTTTCTATAGAATAACATTATTATCGCAATTCTCCCCATCCAGAGGTTACAATTATATCAGGGCCCTTCTCTTTGGAGTAAGTAACATATATTCACCTTACCATGGACCATTATCACACTTGTATGTTAGACGACACTAGGCCTTCCATAACATGTAAAGGACATTTTATTATTATGGAATCGGAAAAGGCTTACAAGTGAGTTGTGGCTACCAGAGTGGAGGAAAGAAACATGGAGACACTGATCAATGAAGATCCACCTATTTAGTGAACTTTAGATCTATTTCCATTATAAGCTTGATGAATTTAATAGTTACCATGAGATAAGTTCCTTTAAACTTCGAAAAAGGTCCTCTGTCGAGGTCTTTTTATTGAAAACTTTTTTTTTTAAAACAAATTTTTTTTCAAATAGAGGAGGAGAAACATAGTTTCCCCGGGGTTTCACAAGCGAATGAGAAAAACTAAATAAAAACCAAATTACAAATATTTACGAGGCTTAGACTTAGGCGTGGGAGACCTAAGTTCATATTTAAGGGAGTTTTTCTCCTCCTTGCTTAATGTCCAAAAAGCCCATGCTCGCCCTTCCTCTGTGGAGTTTACAGCAAATGACGTCGATTCTAAAGAACTACCCTCTGAATTATCGCTTTGATTCACTTTGGTTACAATTGGAAACGCACCTTCATCAGCACCCTCCTTTACAAGTGAGGCTTGTTTTTCCACACCTAAAGTCATAGAGTCATTTACACCTAAAGTCATAGAGTCATTTACACCTAAAGTCATAGAGTCATTTGCACGAACACTTCTAGGTGTTTCTTTTTCTTTGCTAGGCTCCACATCAAACACTTGGGTTGCATCAAATATCTGGTCCGTTTGTTGTTCTAAAAGAGAGCCATTACTCTCCTTTTGCAACCGCTCCTCCTGTAACTCTTGTTCCTTATCATTCTTATATTGATGTGCCGATTGATGCTGATTATTACCAATTTGACTCTTTTCGGCATAATTGCAAACACCTTCAGTTTCCTGTTTATCACGCCTGTGCTGGTGAGCTATTTCTGGCCATGTATCACCATTTCAATTCACTTTGGCATTAGAGAAAACACCTACAGTGCCCTCTTCATCACTCTTATGTTGGTGATCCATAATATCACCATTCTCAATTTCTTTGACTGCCACATCTCCTACAATATCGGATTCAGTTCTTTTTTTTGGGTGTGAAGCTTTTGTTGACCCAATCAGTATTTATCATCTCCTTGATTTCTTCATCTACAGCTGGTTGTTTAGGCTTTTCTTCTTGTTCCCTCGACCCATTTGTCTTTTCATTTGTTCCACCGATTTTGTATTCTTTTCCATTGTGCCACTGTTTACCACAATGAACACAGTATTTTGGAAGACTTTCCAATTCTATCGTTTGCCAAACCCCTTTTCGATTTTCACCATATCTGATCAAAACTCTCCTGGGAATTTCACGTTTTAAATCAACTTCAATACAAATCTGAGCCAGACTCGGACGAGTTAGAGAGGCAGTGGCTGCGTTCAGTTTCAGAGGATAATTGCCTTAGCAATGGAGAATAGGCTCATCTTGTTGTACCGGTGAATAGGTAGCAGGGGTAAAGAGACCCAAACCAGTGCAGTGGAAGATTCAATAGTCAGGTGAAAATTCGGGCTCCACTTAAAAACCCTCATAGGGGATCTGTGTAAGTACCAATGTAAGTACCAAGTTTCTTTCAGCCAAATGCAATGGAAGTCCTCTTCATGGAACGGTCTAATGAGAATATGTTTATGATCAATAACTCTAGCATTAAATGCTGCTTTGAGGCCAAATGAGTGAAAAATCTTTCTTATCTCGTCTATAGAAGGACGACCATGTGAAAACTTGCCAACCAAAGTAAATTTGATAACTTTTGCTAATTTCTTGATGTCCTCTTCGGAGAAGAAAATGGCAGGTTCTCCTCTAAATTGACCCACTTGTTCAAATGAGATAGGCAAGGTGGGAGTTGCTCCCAACAATGGAGCAAATGATTTTGAAAAAGGAGGATCAATGGGGATGGTGCCATCTGCTGCCTCCCCATGAGAGGCATGTAATGTTGACATGCGAACTGGCACTTTCACATCATCTTCTTTAATAATTGTGGTCCTCTGTCCACCTTATTATAAGCCTGCTGTCAGACTATCAATCCACACCACAAAATATGTATGGCAAAAGTTTCTTCTTTAAGGTTGAGGTATGTTCTTAGTTCATCAGATTCCTCCTTTAAGGGGCTTTTGTGCGTGGGTGGGGGGCAAATTATTGATTTAGTGTATATAGCTAATGAGGCGGCAAAAGGGTGTAGGAGTAAGAAAAATGAAGGGTTGGTGTTTAAAATTCACTTTGAGGCCTCTTGAGGCATTAGACACAAGGGTCCTTTTTTACCCTTTCTCTATCCTTGTGGCGGATGTGTTGAGTAGATTAATGAATCGTACGCTACTCTCATTGGCTCCAAGAAAATCCAAACAACTTCGAGAGGAGATTAATCAAGAATTCAGGAAGCAAATTGAAGAATTGGCAAGAAAACAACAAGAACATTTTGAAGCCCTAATGCAACAATTCTCTAAGTTGCAAAATCCTAGCCCTACCCCCAACCCCTTTTCCTAACCACCCAACCCAAAAAGCAGCCCCCATCGAGCTTCCCTAAACCAAAACCCTAGCCGCCTTCATTCAAACCCTATCCCAGGCCTGCCCTACCCTAAAACTCCTTGTCCCAACACCTCCCTACCCTCCTCCCTAAACCAAACCCTACGCCGGACCCCCCTACCCGCCGACCACCCCAGCCGCCCCCACACATTGACCGATCTAAACCCTAGCTCACCCCACCCCAAAAAACCCCACCCAAACCAAAATAAACCACAACCCGACTTGCCCCAGGCCCGAAACCACCCCAGGTGGTCGACTGCCCCTCTGAACCCCAAAACAACCCAGAAAACCATGTGTTTTGCCCTAGTTTTGCTCGGAAAACACTAGGACCGTCAAATCCCAGCCCAACACCTTCTAGATGCTCTGAAACAATGGTATTTGACCCGGGAGGAAGCTTTTAGGGCTGGTTTGGGTGGAGAGAGAAGAAGTTTGAAAAAAAAATTGTGGGTTGGACACTTCTCAACTTTCAGAAATTTTATTTGGGCCCCCACAAGTTTTTTTTTGCACTAATTTTTCGAATTTCGTCACGAGTCCCCCAATTTTTTTGAACACTCGAGGAAGAGCTTAGTTTTAAGAGGGGAGAGTGATGGAAATGGGCCCCATTTTAGGGTTTTATTGCATTTTATTTTACTATTATTCTTTTCTTTTCTTTTTTTATTGTATTTCTTTCTTTTGCTTTAGTATTTAGAGGTGAGGAGTCGCAAAGGCAATTAACGGCATTTTTATAATTAGAGCATTAACTTAGAGCCTAAACTACTCCTTCCCTTTAAATACCCCCATGTAAGCTTCATTTGAGGAAGACTTGAATTTTGAATAGAAAAGAGTATTTCTCTCTCTAAAAGTACGTGATAGATATTTTTAGGAGCCTTTTGACGTGTAGTTTACGTCATCGGGCCTTATAAAAGAATTTGGAATTATAATGTCCTTCAAAAGTCCAGGTTTTTGCATGGTTGGCTGCTCTCAAAAAGGTAAATACTTGTGCTGTGTTGCAATAAAAGAGAGCAAACAATTGCCTGTCCCCCTTTTGGTTATCCTAAGTAAGGGCGAAGATATTAACCACCTCATACTACATTGCGACTTCACCAAATTTTTTTGGGATCAAATATTTTCTAGCTTGATATTGCTGGTGTTTTTCCCAAATCATGGTCTGAATTTTTAGTCATGGATCTTTTGAGCATAGAGAATATTAAGAAGAGGAAGAGCATGTGGTCTTGCAATTCTATGTGCATGGCTTGGTGTTTGGATTCCAAACTTTGGAATGAAAAAAAATAAAAGGATTTTTTAGAACAAGGGGATGTTGAAGGATGACTTAGGGGGAAAAATTAATTTCATAGCCTCTATATTGAGTTTGATTTCAAAGCACTTCAAGGGAATGATCCATTTATTTATTATCAACAATTGAGCAGAGCATTGATTCGATTTTGTCGGGATTGGTCGTGGGTTGAGTTATTGGCATGCTTTGTTGCTGCCTGAACCTGCTTTTCTTCTTTCTATTTGTGTTGTGTTTTGTTATACTTTTGATTTTTGTATCTTTTTGTAGCCTTTTGTTTGGCAGAATTCTGGTACACTTTTTGTACATCATCTTGTTTTTTTTTTTTATATCATCTTGTTAATAAACAAAAAAAATATTCCGATCTTTATATTTTTATGATTCTGACGGTACATTTCTCATAGTTTATGGACACTTGAAATTAAATATTACTAATATTTGATAATGTGGTTTTGGTGCCAGATCAAATTCCTTATGTTGAATTTGGTGCTTCTTACGTGGCCTATAGCAATGAGAGAGGCGGGGTTATCGAGAGTCTAGAAGAAGATATTGTTAATATGAATTATGGATTCCATGCTGACCCTGATCAGTGGATATTGACAAAGAAAATGATTAGTTCATGGCTTGCAGATGCAGTCATGTATGAACTCTGGGTGGTATCTAATGGAAGTTATGCTCACAAGATATATTATTCTGACCTCCCATGGCTAATAGCAAAAGTTTTGTACTTTAAGAAAGTACTTGCTGTGAAAAAATTACTTGGAGTAACCATGGGCAATGCTAAGCGAAAAGAACAGGTACATTTTTGTTCACTTCGACACATGAACAAACACAGTTTAATGTTTAGACTTGTCACCAGTTTCTGTTGGACAGATTTACAACAGAGCCACCACTGCCTACCTATCTTTGTCAACTATGTTAGGGAACGAATCCCATCTCTTTGGATACAGGTAACTCCGAAAGAAATTCTAATTGATTTGTTACTTGTCATGAGCTAATAGCTGATGTCAATGCACTGCCTTCGTTGTCGAATATGCAGGCCAACCAGTTTGGATGCAAGTTTCATTGGCCATGCGCTGTTTACCCTTCATGCTTTACCTGTGAGTATCATAGTTGTGATCTTTATGTTAGCTGCTCTTGTATTATGCTTTCTCACAAATTCTCAATCGTAGCTGACAACTAAATATGAGCTTCGTGCGAGGAACTACTCTGGTTTTCCTAAAAACAATCACGGCACAAAAATAACCTACTGCTTAATTAGAAACTTAAGCTTCTATTGCTTAACAGAGGTTTAGTTAATATACTGGAGGAGTTGATTCTACTTTGATACCAACCACAATTGTTTTTTTTTCAATTTTTTAGTAATTAGAATGATGTGGATCTGGAGTTTTATGCCTGTTTCGGAGGCTGACTTCACTGTTTCCTATATCTTGTGGTGTGGAGACCGCGTGAAAATAGGTGTGAAATTTGAGTATGTTTTGTAGGAACATATGACACCTTTTGATGTGGACGGTTTATTGGGACTTGGTATTTATTTCCGAATTTTTGGTGAGAAGATATTATGAGATTTTTTAAAATATATTTATTAGGACTAGGATTCCAGTTAGTGAGGCTACAAGGCCTTTCACTATCAATTGTAATCACTTTTTGCATTTTGTTGATTTATAAAGCTATGGTGTTCGGTTAGAAGGTGCAAATGATGTGAATTATGGACAAACTTGATTGTCTATTGAGATTCAAGCTGCCGACTACACCGCGCCAACAACACCACCCCTGCTCCAACAAATCCCTTTGCCTCAAGAGTGGTGTCTCACTGCTCAACCACCAACCGGTTTTGTCCTCGGACCACCAAAACCACCAGTCGACACCCCCTGCCTCACATCCCTGCCTAACCAACACCCCAACAGACCTCCTCCATCATCGCAAAGCGGCAACCGACCCATTCCAACCCTTCGCATGTAGTCGACCCTCACAATTCTCACTATAGAGAGGGCAAATAGCCCGTATTGGGGCTAAGGGTGACTATAAGCCCGACAGGCTTGCCCGACTTAAATGTAGGGCTTGGGATGGTTTAATAGGCTCGAAAAGCGGGTTTGGTGAAATTTTCGAGCTCGATTTTTATTGTCATCGTATTATTTGAAACACAAATTATGTGTTACCTCTGTTACTAGTATGTGAACTTATAAGCTCTGTAGTATTAACAATAATGATTTTTTATGCTAATACAATATAAGTTAAAGTTACACATCCGAGTCAATCAACAATAGAGATTACACTTTCTGACAGGAAAGGAAAACCGATGTATTTGTTGAAAAATTGATAGTTATTGCAAAACCAGTTAAAGATGTTGAGCAACAAGAGCAGATTTAGTTCAAAATGACGAAAATCTCTGAATAAGAACAAAATTAGCGAGAATATTAATTTTCCCAAGAGAAAATGAATTAAACTCATAAAATATTATTCAATTGTTTATTTTGAGCAAGGTTATAAAAAACACGGGGCGTGATCGAGGCGTGGAGGCCAAGCCTTAAGCCTTAGAAGCCTAGGCAGAGGCGTGAAAAGACGTTTAGGCCTTCTTAATATATTTTAATATTTTTTAACCATAACAAGGCTATTAAAATACTAAAATTGTACATATCATAAAAATATGTCTGAATATATGCAAATGAAAATACTATTTGATTATTTTGGATGAGATAATGGTCCGGTTTGTAAAAAAAATCTTTAAAAGGCGATATTCTTTCACTAAAGCATTGTTGTTTTTAGAAAAAATTGCGCCTTAAGGGTGTTACCAAGAATACGGCGTGAAAAGCGTAAGGCGGGACATTTCTCCCAAGCCTCGAGCCTAGGCGGGTTTTTTAGAACAGTGATTTTGAGTATTTTATATATTTTCTTTTAATATTTGTTCTTATTTTTTTATGCTTTTACATTAATTAGTAATTTGTAAGAAGTTTCACAGACTATCTAACTGATTGCAAGTATTCCATAAAACATTATTGTGATAATTGCAAGTGGTGCATGTATGCAATATTTCACCCGTAATATAGTTGAATTAATACGTTATGTTACTCAAAAGTAAATTAAATTTGCTTAAGTTTTGTCCTAATTATGTGTGATAGGTATTTTAGGAATGGATTGAAATATTAGTTGTCATAATCATGTCATTCGCACATGCGCTATGACCAGTTGTGCATTTATATATATAGACTACAAGGGTAACCGTAAGGAGAAATAAATTGTTGGATTCTTACCTAATAAACTTCCTAAAGTCCATTAGTTATGAATATTCCACTAAAGATTAATAGATGTGCACTATCCCTTATCCCAAAATTATATATTGAACTCCTTGTTATTAAATATTTAATACGTACCACGATCTGAGATCACAAACCCGAAATGATGGGTTTGCAATCGGGTCTCCAAATTTGGCGCCCCCAATATTAATAATTAATATTTTTTTGCCATTATAAGTAATAATGAAACTTTTGATTTAATGACCGAAAGGGTGATGATACGGGTAATCAGTTCGTGGACACATTTTGGGGACACAGTGCCGTGTCAGATACACATTGGGTGGATTTTTACATCACATGGGCCATGGGGTCCATTACAAAAAACACCCAATCCGTGTCTGACACGTCACTGTGTCCCCAAATTGTGTCCACGAACTGGGTCCCGTATCATTATTCTTTTGTTAATAAATTACAAAAATTATACAGTATACACAGTCTTGGTGAGCATATCTAAATTGGTGGGTTTCATATGTTCTTGATAATATTATATGTAACTATGATTTTTTTTTTTATATTTTATTATTATCGTAAGACCTTTCTCTTACGAGGCCACTTGTCGGGTATTTAACTCGTGGTCCAGCAGAGCCCGCCCCATGGATGCCAAACGATGTATGCTAGGAGTAGATCGATGGCGGTAGGATTCGAACCCCCGACCAATGGTTGCCAAGGGTCCCCCCTTTACCTCTCGACTCAACCCTTGGGGGCATAGGTAACTATGTTAACCTTAAGAAGAGTAATAAACTATTTTGTAATCTATGGTAGCAAACCAATTAAGCCTAACCCAACCGTACCTCATACCAACTATATAGACGTGCCTCATACTCGTACCCGCACATGTACCACAGCGACCCACTTTTTAAGTAGCATTAAGATTATAGAAATTAAGATATCGACTGTTATATTTTATTAATTTCTTACAAGTCTTGTGTCCTTTTACTTGTTATGTATGTTGAATAATTATCACTATGCGGGTTCATCGTAATCAAACTAAAAAGCATCTTCCATGGGCCATCACCACCTCTATAATGAGACACAAATTCCACTGATAACTATTATTTACTGTTCTAGACGCTCAATGAGTTTTTTGGGGCATTAATGTTTTAAAACTCAATGGACTTAAACACAGCACAACCGAGAGCAAATCACTTTGATACCACTTCTGATGTGAACAATAGAAGCATACATCAATCACAATCATAATCACATAAGAGTAAATTTTAGAGATACTATTTAAGGACGAATACATTACATGAGAGTGCAATGCCTTCATTTATAGACCTAGGGCTTTAAGTGTCCTGCCCGTTAAGACAACTACCAAAAGGAGATGATTAAAAGAGGAAACAAGATAATTATCTCAACTAATAATATTCCCAATTGTATTTTAAATCGGGCCTTGAGGCCCCACCTAAGACCACCCGTGCACATCACTGAGGCCTCTAGATTAAATTATACATATTTGTCAAGAAGTTCATTTGGAAAGGAAGCGTCTCCTTTGCAAGTCTGAAAAAGAGCAGGACTCATATATAACCAACTCTTTATGACTGATAAAAAAAAATTCCATCATACTCTCTATATAAATTACGTCCGGCGTTATAATCTTTACCATTGTGAAGCTTTCAAGCTCACCTCTTGTTTTATTGTGTGAATAAGGTTTTCATTTGTGTTTTTTATCATGTGTGTGCTATAGGAAACATCGCTACTGAGAGCTAAGCTTTTGGAACACACTAGCCTAGTAAGTTATGCTAAAAAGTTTGAAATAGCTTTTATAGGGAAGTGTACTTCGGCATCTCCACCTCCCGCATCAGATTCTTCGAGTTGGAGTAAGTAACTTATAGTTTTCACGAACGTATTTCTTTGTTTATATTAATAAAATAGGTAGTTGTTTTTAATAAAATATTATTTAGAAGTTAAATGTGGTTGAAATATTTTTGACAGTTTTTGATGCGGTTGGATATATTCGTGGATCTGTAAGTAGTCAACAGGCTAAAGAAGATGATGACGTATTAAAGGATTTGCAAGGTGACCCCGAAGAATACAAGGGTGAATGGAATGATGATCATAATATTGCCTATCTTATTAATGATCCCCATAAGCCCCGCAATGGTCGTGTCTATAACTGGGATGGCCCTCCAGTAGTGTCTTTTCCCTCAGGGTACAGAGTTTGGGATTGGGACGCGAATGAAACAGAAGATAACTCTTATCAACATTCGCGGTGGAATAGAAGATAACTCTTATCAACATTCGCGGTGGATTACCCCATGACATCCTCAGTGACATTCGCGGTGGATTACCCCATGACATCCTCAGCTTCACTCTTATTACTTCATCCTTCTAAAGTATTATAAAGTGTGGTTCATATGAATTTTTGGTCCCATTGACTACAAAGTTGGAAAATGATTGAAAACTAGTTATATATTTATGAGAAACTGAAAAATTACTGGAAAGGAGTGATTTAGACATAACAAAGCTTTAGGTGGATGAAGAACGTGCCATATTTAAGACAGATGGCTTTAATTGAATATATATCTGATGAGCCACAAAGTAAAATCTGAGTGAAGTAGAAATTTTTATGAAAAAACTGTTTGGTCAATCAACTACTATTATTTATTTATTTATGATGTTTTCTATGTAGATTTTAGTTTGAGCAAAGAGAGAGATTCTTTGTATTCTTAAGACAACGGTTGTAATAGGTGAGATGTGTAAATTGCAGAGAATCATAAACCAATCATATTTTGGTTCTGCCTTCACAATTATGATTTTATCAGAAAAACTCACAAATTGAACCCATAAAAAAAGGTCGTATCCAGTGCACAATGCTTTCGTTTAGTTGCAGGTCTGGGAGAGCCACAAATTGAACCCATAAGATCCATAAATTCCCCCTGATTAGAATTTGATGCTGCGGCCTCCATAACACCAGCGGATGGACGACTTTAGTGGTGGTATTTTGTGTTTCGGGCTCACAACATAGCGATGGTCTTTTTTGGACAAAAACATGACAACACACATCCTCTTGTTGGTTTTCTCTGACATGAACACGATATGTTTAAAACAACTCATCATACGATTCTTAACTTTACACGCAACATAAATAGACACGATATTAACACGACAACGACAAGACATTATAACATGATTAATAATTTTGACACAAACAATATATGATTTCGTGTAAAAAATACCAGGCACAAATAAGATTACTATCACACAAACAAGATTATTGTGATAATTTTGTGTCGTGCCATATTTTTGCATTATTTCTAAAATTGCCTCTAATAGGCGACATAGTATCTGACATCACGCACAAAGATGACTTGTTTAATTAAATTTTCAGAAGAGATTTTGGAACAAAGACAATGTAGCTTGAGTTGAATATGAATATGAATATGAAGCTTGGTAGCGTAGCAGCACTCGATGTGAGCATAGCAACACTCATACGTGAATATGAGCCCATGTAATATTGAGAGTAGGTTTAAAACAAATGATATGGGCGGAATATGTTACGCAGTTAAAGTGTTATCCTTTAATGAGAGTTTAGTCAGAATAAAAAGGAAAAGGGTTAAATGCAAATTTGCCATGATGTTTGGGTTGGTTTTGAACTTTAAACTTGATGTTTGGGTTCACCACCAACAATTTTATCAATGTTTAACTCTGACCTTTTAATTTTAAACAAAATTGAACCACCATTAGTGATTCGTTAGATGATTTCCATTAAATCCACTTTGGCATTAGGGTTAAGAACCAACTAGCATATACCCCTCGTGACGCACAAACGATATACAATAAATAAATATAAGGGTTAATTACACTGGGGCTCCCTGAACTTTGCCCCTATTTGCACTTTCCCTCTTATTCTTTCAATTTTTTCAATTTACACCCTTACTTTGAAAACGGCTACAAGTAGCCTCCTGCCGTCTAACTCCGTTAATTTTTGACAAAAATCATTAGTCATGTGCTTGATACATGACCTTAGGTAAGGGCATTTTTATCCAAACCTAATTCTTTTTGAAAAAAATCTATAAATAAATACAAAAATATTTAAAAATTAAGAAAATACCAAAAAATATTTTAAAAATATAAAAATATTGGAAAAAATTATGAAAAAATGAATATATATGTAATTGTTTTGAAAAATACCAAAAATATCTAAAATCAGCAAAATTTTAAAATTTAATTAATGAAAAAATTATTTCCCACGAAAATAAATTGTTCCCTCCCAAAAAAAAATATTTTCATAGATATAAAACTACCAAAAAATTATGCAAAAATTCAAAAAATATTTAAAATCTGCAAAATTCTAAAAGAAAGAATTCAAAAAATATATTAAAAATAATTACTGAAAAACAAGAATTTTTTAAAAATGATTTCCAGCAATACTAAATTATTTCAACCAAAAAATAAAAATTATTTCCCACAAATAAAAAATCATTTTTGATAAATCTTCGTGGATACGATGTTCACGGTTACGGTTAGAAGATCATCTCCAATTTTTTTCATCAAAAAGTTGAATAAAAAAATCGTTGAGATGAGGTGATATGTAAAAATGGTATAGATATTCATTTGGTGTTAGTCACTTTATTGATTGAATTTTTGATGAAACTTCATGGATATGATCTTCTCACTGTCGAGATCATATGCATGAAGTTTCATACAAAATTTCAATCAAAAAGTGAGTGAGATGATTGCCAACATTTCAACGGTGGAAAATGCATAATTATATCTCAAACGACCTTTTTATTGAATTTTTTGATGAAAAAAATTGGAGATGATCTTCTCACTGTGGAGATCATATCCATGAAGTTTCACCAAAAAATTCATCTTTTAATTATTTTAAAAAAATGGTATGTACTGTGGGATTTGTACTATAAAGTGTCTTTACAGGATAGGGCCTCTCTCTCTCTCTCTCTATATATATATATATATATATATATATATATATATATATAAGGAAAAAAACAGATCTGAACCCAACAAGCCCCCCCTGCCCTCCCCACCAGCTCTCGCCCCCACCAGCCCCGCCCAACTCCTCCGTCCCATATCTGCTCTTCCCTACCCCAAATCTGTTTGTGGGTGAGTGTGTGTGTGTGTGTGTGGGAGAGAGAGAAATGGGAAGACAGGAAGAAGTGAGAGAGCAGAACAAGTGAGAGAGGTGTGTTCGTGTATGTGTGTGTAGTTTTTTTTTTTATTAAAATGCAATTTTTATAAATAAAAATACATTTAAAACAAATACAATTTTAAAAACATTTTTTATTTTATTTTGATTTTTTCTATATTTGTTCCTTATTTCTTTTGTAGAGTTATTGCTTTACCATTTATTTAATTTATTTTGACACATGTCAACCTATTATTGATTCTTATTCAATCAAAGGTTTGTCCCTGATGCCAAATTGGATTAAACGTAAATCATCTAAAGGATCACGAATGGATGTTCAATTTTGCTTAAAATTGAAACGTCGCGTTTAACATTCAAAAAGCTGAAAAAAGAAGGTTAAAGTTCAAAATCACCCCAAACATCAGGGTCAATTTTTAATTGAACCTAAAGGAAAAATATATGATCAAAACGTAGTAGCTCCGTAATTGCGTAAACTTGTCATCTGAAATTAAAACGTTAACTAAAGGTGTGTTTGATTACAAAGTTGAAAAATTGTTGAGAGATAGTTCATTTCGATGGGAAGTTGGAAAATGAGTGAAAAAGGAAATGAGTTTTTCATCTTATTTTTTTTGTTTTTCATGGAAATAAATTATTTGGTGGGTGGATAAAAAATACTTTCCACTAAAAGAGGTTTGGGATTGAGCATTTGTTATGTGCATGAATGCCATTCTCATATAATTTATATCTAATCAAGGTACTACAAAGGCAAAACACGAGTCAAAAAAACTATTTTCCATTACATGTCAAGTAAACACACCCTAAGAGAAGATTATATCTTCAAAGGCCTTACGAGACGAAGAATTTCCTTTTGTTCTATCATTAAGTAGATGGGTCACCCTCCTAGTAGGTTTTAGTCTAATGCAAAAGTTGAGGATGAACTTGTTTATCATCTACTTAAAACTTTTGATTTATCTTTGGCAAACTCGTATACCACTTATGAGCCACTCTAGTGAGTTGTAAAAGGCATGATATCTCATTTTTTCGCCACCGTGTATATGTTATTCGTCGATTTATGTATCTCCACATGGTGGACGGGGTTGGATCATCCATCGTAATTGGTTGTTACCCCAAGAGGTTTAAATTTAGTAGGGTTTTAATAACTTACGATCTTTGGAACAAAAGGGAAACCTTTTTATGAATTCCTATTGGCTCCTATTAGTTAGAGTATGAGATAAGTCTCAAAATCTAACATAGGTCGAACCTTTTGGGATCGTTGTTAGCTTATGTCACTTAAGATGTTGCCTCATATTACCCTTATTATGACTGGGATGAGGGGTATGACATCTTAAACCTAGGTTGTCCAATGTCAAAGGTTTCATGATCCCAATAGTCTACACTGGGGATTCCACTTTGAAATGGGTAAAGGAATTGGAGGAACAAGGCTATTTTATATACGATAAGGTCCAAGGCAAGTTATTCACTACTACGATATTCTTTTTGGGGTTTTACGTAAGGGATGACATATACATTTGGAATTTAATTTATTCTTAATCGATCTCTTTCAAACTCCCATTGAACGTTAGAGTGGGAACAATCTCATTCCAGGACATGTTCGGATTTGGGGGTGCCCGTCACTTGTGGTGTAGAACGAGCCAAAAAAGTTGAAATTAAGGTAGAGGTATGCCTCTTTGTTGGTTATCACAATGGTTACAAAGGTAGTTTATATCATACTATTAAATACAAGATGTTCGTTAATTTTATCAATGCCGCCACCTTGGAAGGGTTATTATTCCTATTATAGTCTTAGAAAATAAGTGGGGGATCCATTCCTCTTTAAGAAAAATCAATGCTCGATTCTTGAAAGAGGATTATGTAATAAATCACGATCTCAAGTGTAAGTTGGACTTGTAAGATAAAATGAAACATCATATTACCAATGTTGTTAGACCACCTGCACAAGATGAAATACACCATGATATTGATAATACACTACCTTATAGTAATGGGAGCATTACCGATGATCGAGGTACACATGTCACTTATATTGAATAGCGAGTGATGTCACGTTGTAGTGGGAGCATCAAGTGTCATCCTGAATGGCTATTGTTTTGGATGATCGTTGTGATGAAATACTAGGAAACCACGAACCAGGTCTTAAAAACTTCAATGACGTATTCCAAGACAAGGACTTTTGCTTTGACTTGTGACTATGGACACTAAAAGGATATTCCAATCAAGTTTTGGGTCTTGTAGACTTATAGATAGGTTAGAACGCATCGAACACAGATGGACCTAGAAGAAGTTAAAAGATAGATGGATGCGAAGGTGCAAAACTTCAAGGCAAGGCTTGTGAAAGGGCTTACTCAGAAAGAAAGTGATCGATTATGAGAAAACCTTCTCATGGTAGCCACGCTAAAGCCTATCAGCTTTTTTAACGTTAAGACTGCGTTCTTGAACGATCTTCCACCTGGCTTGTGGATATACCATATCGAAGAAGAACCCTACTCTCAGACTATTGGTTTCTCATTTGTACGTGAAGACTCATACTTTTATTTCACCCTAGGGAGAGTTCACCATTAGTCTTATAGATATTTATGACTTGTTAGGCCTATAAACTTGTGGTGAGATAAAGTTAAAGGAAACACCATTAGATGACCAACTAGTTCTCCAGATAGTTCGTGAATCAACCAAGGCCATTTTGGCTACTTTATTAAACACTTTTACTCGCCTCATGTCAAGCTAACTTGGAACAGAAGGATCAGAATAGTAAAATAGCACACCTCTTATCCCAGGTTAAGGTCATTCCTTAGAGTTATCTACTATATCTTGGTCCTTTTCTCTCGTTTCTTCATCCCAGGGAATCCAAATGACTAGGCTCATCTAGACTTGGTAAAACTTTTCATGAGGTCAGCTAGTGAGGTCAATGTCCCACTTGTTGCCACAACTCTTCTTTCTTTATAGACTTGGTTGGATAAAGCCTAATTTAACATGGATCGATATTTGGGTTGCTATGATGTGTCTAATTTCTCTAAAATCGTCTTTTAATGGGATTCCTCAATGCAAGGTGCCCCTTTCTAGGACCCAAGTCTCTTCCTATCAATACATTTCCTCTAAGACGTCCGTACATCATGCACTGGAATAAAAAATAAAGAAAAAAAAATCCTTTTTGACTTTAATCGATGATTATGGTTATATAGAAAACTATCCTTATGGGGACACCAATTGCCATAATTGGTCATTATGTAAGTATGAAGTTTCCATGGTGCAAGTTGTCCAATCGGATAATGATGTTTATGAGTATAGACACCCCATCCTAGGACCCCCTAAGCACATACTTAGGTTCCTAGCACTCATTCATCCTCTATAAACCCAAGGTCATACTCCGCGTATCGATCTAGAGGCTACTGGACATTCTTGAGCCCCGTTTGACTCTGGTTAACTTTCTTTCCTGAGAGAAAGCTCAATGAATATTTGATGGGCTCTGAATCCCCTTTTCAATGGCCCATCACGTGGTCGAATCTGCCTTACGTTTTGGACGAACGATCCATTTTATTTTAAAATTGATCTAGAGGCCACCAGGCACTCTCGGGCCATGTTTGACTTCGATCAACTTTATTGCCTGAGCTAAAGCTCAATGAATCTTAGAAGGGCTCTGATGCCTCTCCAACGGGTTGTCCCGAACGGTCTGTTTTACTTCGAAAATTTCTCTAGAGGCCACCCAGCGTTCCCGGGCCCCATTTGACACCGATCAACTCTCTCACTTGAGCGAAGCTTAATGAATATTTGAAGGTCTTTGAATCCCATTTCCAATGGTTCGCCCAGTACACGAATCATCCTTACGATCCGGATGAATGATCCGTTTTACTTCAAAGGGTCATTGAGCATTTTTGGGCCTCGTACCTTAATCAAATCTCTGAACCAAACAAAATTGAATGAAATCCCAAAAGGCACTGAATACCCTTTCCAATAGTCCACCCCGCGCGCTAATCGGACTTATAGTTATGATGAATGATTCGTTTCCTTCGAGAACTTCCTGTCTAGAGACCATCGAGCGCTTCCGAATCCCGTTTGACTTTGGTCAACTTCCAGAACTAGAAAATGGTTTAATGGATTCTTTGTGACACCCCGACTAATTAAATACCGGGTAGCTACTCCTTTATTAAATTAATTCAAAATGCCAAGTTGGTCCAGTTAATAGCATCACTGTCGAAAACATTTTTATTATTACTAACCACCTAGTATTTAAAAAGTAAGTTGCCAAATTTTAATTAAAGTCTGATTAACATGCAACAAGTGTAATGAAGAATAATAACACCATTCACCATACTGAAGTAAATAGAATAACCATCACATAATGTAAATAAAGTCTGGAGGAAAACTCCTCACTACAAATCCCACAACTGAAATAAGTAACTAAATACTGAATACTGAATCAATACATGCCAAAGTCTGAAAAACTGAAATGGAAAGATGTCTCTAATAGAAATGGGCAACATGCCCTACAACTGATAAATACTGAATCAGGAATCCAAATGAAAGAAGCGTCTATAAGCAAATCCCTGTAGCTTCCACAAACAGCTACAGCTCGCCACCTGAATGAGTATCCTATGCATGGTGTCCTTGTGGCTGGGCACCTAAAATGGTTTTACAAAAAATAGATTTGAAAGCAAACGGGTCAGAGCCCGAATGTGGAGATATTTTAAAAACCTGCAAGTGCTTTAAAAACATTTAAAACATTAAATGCAAAGTACATGTTAGGACGTGCACTCACATGAAATTCTCACCTCTCGTCTAACTGTTCACTCCTAACGTAAGTACCCATCTAAAATGACACAACCACTAGCTAAGTGACATCATATCTAGCTAGACTTCCATAGGTTCTACCCTTATTACTCGGTTCCCATTAACATTATAACGATCTCAATTAAATAGGGCTTAACGTAACTTCAGGTTCTCATACAAAAGTAATACAACTCGTTATAGATTATCCCTCTATGTTATTCCATAGTTACACACAATACCATATGAAAGTTCCAGTTTATTAAGCGTATATTTTCCACAACATAAATATACAATATAAGCACCCCGAGACTAGGCTGCGGTGCACACATACTCTGCTATCCATCCTGGTACATCACGTACATAAGGATCACATATTCCGAATCTCTCAGGAATAGTTCACAGATAACAACATCACAAATAATGGAGGCGAACACAGTCACATCACATGGGTCACGCACATACCTACGTTCCCACGATCAGCGGACTTATTAACATCCCAATAAGTCTTTCTCTGACCTATGTTCATCAAGGTAACCAGTCTAAATCCAGGCAACACAAGGATTAGAGGGCCCTAAGCGAACGCAAACTTCCCGTGATAGCAAGTATGGTAGGTATGTCATACACACAATTCATATACCAATACTAAGTAAGCACACATCTTAGTAATCCCGTAGTTTAATTGTAGTACATATCGCATTCTCGTACCAACTTAATATATATACAACTTATATAATCCCGGTCCATATTTATACGCGCCATAATTTATTCTCACGTCGTAGTAGGCACTCACGTCTCGACTCAAAAGTCTATATGATTTGATCCACACTTATATAATTTACTCCTCATTATAACCCAAATGTCCCAAGTATACTAATACACCATCAAAGGCATGTTATCTCTATCCTCGAACAAGTTTACGGGACTCCCAAAATCAAAACAGGCCAAAAAGGCCTAAAACTGCCAGCTCGTTAGAAGTCTCGTTCGAACGAGGCTGTTCGAACGAGATTCAGTTCGTTCGAACGAACTGTACCTTCTAACGACATCTCATTCGAACGAAGGTATCGAACAAAATCTCCCCTCGTTAGAAGCGACTGGTCAACTCGTTAGAAGCTCGTTCGAACGACCTGGGGAGGTCTTCTAACGAACGACCAGTTTCGAGCCCAGATTTCCTACTTTCGTTTTTCATCAATTTTTACTCCTCAAATCTCCTCTAAAATTCGTCCCAACATTGTTTTAAGGTCTCTAATCAATCCTAAACATATCAAGGTTATAAACTAACGTATTTTACGGAGTTAATTCATCCCAATCATCATTAAATCATCAAGTCTCATCACTTTCCCCCAATTTTTCAAGAACACAAACCCTAAAATTTTAAATCATGAATTAACCCAATTTAAATCCGTTTTAACTTCATCCAATAACTAATATCATCAGTATAATCATCTACCTACCATTCTACATGCAATTCTCCTCAAGATTTCAAGTTCTAAGTTCTAAAATACATGGGTTTTCATATTTCACCAAGAACAAATCAATTTTATTGAATTCCTATGCATGGAAAGAGCATTCTCTGAAATTAAACGATATTAAACCACTTGCCTCTAGTGTCTCTGAATTTGGTGTTGGTTTGATGAAGTTTTTCTGCAGAATTCCTTCTCTCTCTCTCTCTCTCTCTACAAGCCTTCTTCTCCAAAGGTGGCTATGGTGGCTAGGGTTTTCTTTGGGAAAGTTGGAAACCTAGTTTGATAACCTCCGTAGCTTATTGGGTCATTAAGGGTTGGTTAGTGGGTTTAGTGGGTCTATTCCCAATCAGATAAAGACTTCTAATTTTCGTCATTTTTAATTCCTCAAAATACAAAATTACCAAAATACCCTTTATGTTGCCGGTATGGCCTAAAAATACCCCGGGACCCAAATTAAACCCCCGGCTAGTGTTTTCTGACTATCTCGACCCTTCCGGACGTGTTGGCACACTCAAAACGACCATACGGTTAATAGAATTTAAATTCACTTTTATAAATAAAATAATTAAATCCTGACGCGACTGTCACACGCGTCCCAATAAAATGACCAAATTGCCGTATATAAATCTCACTATAAATTTCATAATTCAATATTCATATAACATCATATATGCTCAATATAGTCAAATACCAACTCACATCTCGCTATTATTTTACCCGGATTAATTTCCAATTAATTCTCATTTACATAATTAATCCCAAAAATAAATATAGCCAAAAATACGGGGTATTACATTCTTAAAGGGCTCTGAAAACCCTTTCCAATGGTCCTCTCTGTACGCAATTCGAACGTACGATTTTCATGAGTCTGCCTATCGGCAATGTGCCTAAGGTGATATTACAATAGGTAGGCCTAGGACCATGCTGATTGACCCTCCCCTTAGCCCTATAAATGAAAACCATGGCCGCACTTTGAAAGGCACTCCTGAACACCCCTTTCAGCAATTCAGAGCACATTGTCTCGAATTCACAATTGTTCCCTTATGAAAAAAAACAATTTTCCCCCATTCCCTTCCATCACTTTCTTACCTCACTTGGTAATTACCCTTTATGTCTCTATACCACTTTCATAGCATTGCAAGATTAGCATATCTACATTTCAAGTTCAACATCAAGCATTCATAAAGAGGTAAAATTCTCCACCCTTTTCTCCAACTCTCTCATTTTAGTGTTATTTATCTTGCTTCTACTTTAGTATTTTGTTTCATCACATCACACATTCATTAATCTCTACCCTTTATTGGTAGTATTTGCACATAATATATTTTCATAAAAGCATAAAAAAGAAGAAGAAGAGGGTTTATCCAAAATTCTAAAAGAGGGTTTTCCATTTCATGCTCTTACACTTAAACAACATTTTCTCTATACATACTCCACGTGCCCCTCCTGTTAATGGGCTGCCGCCTGCCCAGCTTCCTATGCCAAACCTTGCCCATCCTGGGGCTAACTTGCCTATGATTATTGATCCGAAAGAAGAAGAATTGAACAAGGTCAAAGAAGATATCAAGATGCTAACTAAGAAGTTTCGATTCCTAAGGCAAGGTTACCCGAGAAGTTCAAGATGCCAAATATCGAGAAATTCAGAGGAAGTGGACCCCCGATTGTTCATCTTCACAGTTATCACCGTTCTATGAATCTCCTAGGGGATTCTCAAGAAGTGATGGCCCAGTTATTTCAGCAAACTTTGAAGGATAACACCCTCCGATGGTTTTATCTCTCGAGGAGTCCAGAATCTGTAGCTAGGAGGATCTAGATCATGAATTCATGTCGCAGTATAAATACAACGAAGAGATTGAGGTCACCCGTCGTGATTTAGAGTTGCTCAAGCAGAACTCTGGGGAATCAATTAGTAACTTCATAGCCCAATAGAGGGAAAAATCAGCCACTATGACCAATCGGCCATCCGAGGAAGAACAAGTAAACATAGTGAAGAAAAACTTCTTACCCCATGTCTGAGAAACGATGGGAGGACAATATTATCCCCAGAGAAGCATGATTAGAAATCGAGGAAGGTCTTGCTAAAATAGAGGTTGAACCAAAGAAAGTGTCCGGATAGCTCACCCCTAGAAAATACGACAAACCTGCCAGTGCTGTAGTTTCAACCATCAATAACATATCTCAACCAACCACTTTGTGGGCACCAGAAAGTCACCCCATCCCGGTCCGAAAGGAATACACCGAGCTCCATGCTCCCCTCTCCAAAGTTTATCAATCTCTGTTAAGACGAAACCCTATCAAACCCCTGGACCCCCGTCCATTGCCAAATCCACTCCCAAGAAACTTTAAGGCAGATGCCCATTGCGCCTTTCACCAAATTGTTGGCCATACCATAGACCAATGCTTTCACCTTCGAAACATAATCCAAGGTCTAATTGACCGGGGTACCATTGCCCTACCAGCCAATCCTATTACAAACACTACCCACAACCCACTCCCAAATCATGTCAATGCCATCGTCCTAGAAGAGAACCCAGATTTTGATCGCTCAACCCAAATCACACCCATACACTCTCCCAAACCTCTCTAAACTTGCACATATTTCCTCCTACACCCTGTTAGCCACACTGATCAGACACTGTCACTCCTCACCAGAGCATGCATTGCTGTTTGTACCCGTTATGAAAATGGAAGTATGGAACTATCACAAGTGTTAAACCAACTCCTAGAGTTCGGGCTAAAATTTCCCCCCACATATGATAATTAATTTCCAGAAGTTCAGCATGCTATTCTTGGCAGCACGGAATTGGGCTCGAGAGTGCGACAGTTGGGTGGTACTAACCAATGAAGTCAGTCAAGATGACGTATTTCAAATCATGGCAGAATTATTCAGGCAAAGTAACGATATTTACAGTATGACCGAGTTACTTGATACTCTGAAGCTACAAGGACAATTGGTCCCTCCACCCTTACTTATCCCCACAGAATGGGAAGACCTGTATAAAGAAGCCATTGAAGTTATGGAATGCATTGAGTTTAAATGAAAAGATAGAATTGTCGCCACCGGATGGGGGAAGAATTTGAAGATTCAAAGAAAAGGAAAGTTTCACAGAAAACTGACACGATAGCCGACATGTGTGGGCTGATATCATTTGAACAACTCCTCGGAGAAATAAACAAGATGGCAGAATAACTCGAGATTGATGAAGAAACAAGGTTCATATTCTTCCCTTCTTCAGTAAATCACATGACCAGATCAGGGAGGCATTACCAGATCCCAAGCTCACTACCAGCCAATGAAAAAGGAAAGGGCATTGAAAACCTTCCTATGCCAAAAATGACCCTTGAGGAAAGCAAGATCCTCGATCAACTGAAGAAAACTCAAGATAACATCACTCTATAGGGGCTTTTTGTGTCTTCCCATCTACACAGAAACTCTTTGATCAAATTGCTTACTAGACTCACGGTTCCTCCTTCTACTACACCAGAAGAAGCAGTAAATTTAGTCAGATCCTTGACCTCTACTTGAATGCTATC
Organism: Sambucus nigra; assembly: GCA_949130495.1. Taxonomy (NCBI): domain Eukaryota; kingdom Viridiplantae; phylum Streptophyta; class Magnoliopsida; order Dipsacales; family Adoxaceae; genus Sambucus; species Sambucus nigra. The sequence continues at coordinate 429,692,244 of OX422223.1, forward strand.
CATTTATGTAGAAGAAATCCCCAGAATTTGGCCAAACCACAATCATGCACTCAACATCTCCGTCGAAGTTATGGGGAAGATCATACCACTCTCTCTTATCGATAATGGATCCAACTTGAATATCTACCCATTAAGAACCTTTAAATGCTTAGGACTAAAGGAAAGTGACCTCGCTCAAACCTTTGCTGCTATACGTGCCTACGATAATACTCGTCGAGAAGTGATAGGATACATAAAACTTGTAATAGGGGATGGCGCTATAAACCCTGTCGTTGAATTCCAAGTTATTGACATCCCAGCTTGTTTTAACATGTTGCTCGGACGACCTTGGCTCTATAATATCAAGGGTGTGTCTTCCTCACTCCATCAGAAATTGAAGTTCTTCGCCAACTGAAGAGTCATCACCATTTTGGGCGACGACGATAATACCGAGGGTGAAAGCACCAGCAATCCAATCCTTGAGATATAGCACGGGTCAAATGATATGCTCTTATTAGGATTCCATGTTGATCCACTTCTACTCTCGAGAGGGGACAATTTCAAATAAAGGATTTTTCCAAAATACGACCCTTATGGCAACATCAATGTGATTCAGATGTTCAAAAACATGCATTTCATGCTCGGACTGGGCTAGGGCAAAGATAGCAAGGGATACTTGATCCCATTGTGCTGAAAAAGGCTTTCCCTCCTTATGGTTTAGGGTATCAACCATCAGAATAAGAGTTCAGAATGATCCGCCAATCTCGACCAAAGAAAAGACTAGACTGCATCCAGACTATCCCAGGTGACTCCTTGAATGGACTATTCATCAAAGAGGGTGAAGACTTCACCTTGATGGAGTTCCACAACCCTGGTATGACCATACAAACAAGAAGATGAAGCCTGGAATGGAGATTTTTTTCCAGGACAACTACCCATGTGCCGAAAGTTCCCAACACCATGTACAACTGATCATCAGAGATACCGAATATTCTGAGGGAAGTGACTCCGAAGATTCCTTCAAATTATAAACATTAGGTATGACACTCTGCATGGTTCAAGCACTACATCACTGGATCCATCCCACCTGATTAAAGTTGCTGATACAGCTCTCCTCAATTGACATGTTACACCCGTTCTACGTGTTGAAATCCCACCTAACCTCAATGTTTACCCCATTTCTTCTTTATTGTCTATCCTTGCTCAAATGTAATCGAGAACTCCTTTGATGAGGTTCTCAATGATGTTTTTCCTATCAATGAAATAAAAAAATATTTTGAGTATCTTGTTGTGCCTTACATTAATTGTTTAGATTCCAATCAAACTTTTGATGATGATGATTTTACAAATGAATAATTATTAACTGATCTAAATAAGGTTAATAACAAACAATGTAACCGCGTTTAAGTTAATAAAGAAGAGACTGTTATTGTTAACCCCGGTTCTAGTAGGCAAGTGCGCGAGATTAGGATAGGGGCTACCCCCGACGAGCATGAGCGCGCACAACTCGAAGAATTATTGAAGGAATTCATGGATGTCTTCGCATGGTCCTATGATGATATGCCCAGCATTGATCCTGAAATAGCTCAACATGAGATCCCCACTCTTCCAGATTACAAGTCGGTTAAACAAAAACTGAGAAATCTCTGCACCGAATGGTCGCTCGAAGTCTAAGAAGAGGTGGTCAAACAGTTAAATGTGGGCTTCCTTCGTGTGATCGAATATCCCACATGGCTAGCCAACATAGTGCCAGTACCGAAATCAGGAGGGAAAGTTCGGATATGTGTAGACTACCAGGACTTGAACAAAGCCTCTTCAAAGGATGATTATCCGCTACCCAATATTGACATGATCGTGGATAACACAACCAGTCATGCTCTCAAGTCATTCATCGACGAGCTTACCGGATACAACCAAATCAAAATGCACCCAGATCACCAAGAAAAAACCGCGTTCATCACCCCATGGGGAACCTTTTGCTACACTATTATGCCATTTGGTCTCAAGAATGCCGAGGCTACCTACCAGAGGGCTGCTACAACCATCTTGAACGATCTGATTCATAAAGAAGTCGAGGTCTATGTGGATGATATGATTATCAAATCCAAAACTAGAGAATGTCATGTTCCCTCCCTTCGAAAGTTCTTCGAACGATTGCGACGATATCAGATGAGACTCAATCCACATAAATGTGTCTTCGGCGTTACAAAGGGGAAACTCTTGGGATTCACGATCACTAGGAAAGGGATAGAAGCAGATCTTGCAAAGATGAAAGCCATACTTGAGATGCCACCTCCCCAAATGGAGAAAGAAGTTCGTGGATTCCTTAGGAAATTGCAATACATCATCCGGTTCATCAGCGATATAACCTCCATCTACGAACCTATCTTCAAACTCCTCTGAAAAGATTCAACCAAAGTTTGGAATGAGGCCTGCCAAGAAGATTTTGACCGAATCAAACAATATCTGAACCAACCTTCGATACTCATGCCACCACAGTCTGGTCTCCCCTTGCTCTTATACTTGACCATAACCGACACTACATTTGGGGCTTTGCTAGCCCAATACCTTAAAGATTCCCACAAAGAAAGATCCATCTATTATGTCAGTCGCAAATTGGCTGGGTATAAAGTCAATTACAATGCTTTGGAAAAGGCATGTGTCACGCTTGTTTGGGTCACCTAAAAGTTGCGACACTACATGCTCGCCTTCCCTGTCAAACTTGTATCCCAAATGGACCCCATCAAGTACCTTATTGAGAAACCCACCTTATCCAGTCGAATGGCTCGATGGTTGATGCTCCTAGCCTAGTTTGATATTGTGTACGTCACATAAAAATCCATGAAAGGAAGATCCATCTCTAACTACCTCGCTGACTACCCCGCAGAAGAAGCTGATGACTGGAACTCTGAATTTCCAGATGAAAACATCCTATGCACTGCTCAAGATGAATTTCGATGGCAAATGTTCTTCGATGGCACTGCCAACAAAAAGGGATATGGCATCGGGATACTTATGATTTCCCCAGATGACTCCCACACTCCCATCGCCATCAAATTAGATTTCCCCTGCACCAACAACATGACTGAGTACGAGGTGCGTACGGTAGGCCTCAAAGTTGCTCTCAAGAAAGATATTCAATGCCTTGATATCTACGGGGATTCTTCCCTCATCATTAGTCAAGTGCTCAGAAAATATAAAGTCAGGGACCAGAAACTCCAACCCGTTTATGCCCACATAGAAAAACTAGCCTCTCAATTCTAAGACATCACCCTCCATTACCTACCTCGAGCAAAAAATAACCTAGACGATGCCCTTGCTACCCTATCCTCCATGGTCGACATGCCCGAAGGAATAACAATGGCCCCCTTCCTAGTTAAAAAGCAAGATAAACCAACCCATTGCTACCACATTGGGCTCATCACCAAAGAATATCCCGATCTAGCCAATTACTGGTATTATGATATCTGGCACCTCCTCAAGCATGGTAGGTATCCCGAGGGTTCTAACAAGAAAGATCAGGTAACCCTCCGAAGACTGGTCGCCTGGTACATCATCTGTCACAAAGCACTGTTTAAGAGAAACTTCGATGGAACCCATCTACACTGCATCGCAGGTGTTGACATTGAAGAGGTAATGCAGAAAATTCACAGTGAGGAATACGGGCCCCACATGAACGGTCACATGCTTGCCAAGAAGATCATCCTACAAGGCTACTACTGGACCATTATGATCCATTATTGCACCGCCTATGTCCGGAGATGCCTCAAATGCCAACAGTTTTCCAACCTTCAACACTTGCCTCCGCGAGAATTATACAACATAACTTCTCCCTGTCCATTCTCCAACTGGGGTATAGACATCATAGGGAAGGTTACACCCAAGGCCTCCAACGGGCATGAATTCATCCTAGTTTCCATTGATTACTTCACCAAATGGGTCGAATCTGAGTCATACGCAGTTTGAACGCCAAGAAAGTGGCCACATTCATCAAGAAAAACATCATCTGTCGATATGGGGTCTCGCACAAGCTAGTGTCAAATAATGGGTTGCACTTCTAGGCAAACATCACCAAAGTGGTCAACAAGTATGGGATTCATAGACATAAATATTCTCCCTACCGACCTCAGACCAATGGCGCAGTCGAGGCTGCCAATAAAAACCTAAAAGCCATCATCAGTAAGATGATGAAAAACTATCGAGATTCGGCCGACTGAATCTCTTACTCCCTCTAGGGCTACAGAACCTCAATCCGAACCTCTATTGGGGCTACCCCTTAATCTCTAGTCTAGGGCATGGAAGTAGTCCTACCCGTGGAGCTGGAAATACCCTCGTTGCGCATTATGCTTGAAAGCAAAGTCAGCGAAGAAAACTAGTACCAAAGACATCTTGACGAGTTGACCCTCCTAGATGAAAGGAGATTGAAAGCTCTCTAACACATACAAGGGTACCATCGTCGTATAGCGCGATCATTCAATAAGAAAGTTAAGGACTGCGGTGTCCGAGAGGGGGATTTAGACCTCAAAGAAATAATAGAGCCCATCTGGGACCCTAGAGGGAAATCCAAGTCCAATTAGAGCAGACCATACATTGTGAAGAAGATCGTGTCCGACGGTGACTCCATGCTCACCGACCTAGATGGAGAAGAGATGGCTCGTCCAATCAACCTGGATCGTCTCAAGAAATTTTACCCCTAGTCCAAAATCTTGGCGCGCTACGACTCTTCTTATCTCATTTCTATTCTAAAATTAAAATTCTTCATTTCCCGCCACCCAGAACTACGTGGTCTTGATCCTCTACAAACACCATTTCCAAAAAAATTAAAAATTTTCAAAAATGCCGAGAGGTACATAGGCAGCTCATACATCTTACATGAGCACGAACCTTTCTTTTTCATAAAAAAAACTATTCTTTTCTTATCTCCGGGAACGACAATTCATTCTAACATATACTTTAACAAAAGGATTATGCATGCCTTATCGATCGGTATAGATAATTCATAAATACAAAATTCATCAAAAGGCACAACTGGATGATCAAAAACTTGTTTATTTCACTAACAGCATATTATAGTGATATTACATAAGAAAAGGAACAGATAACTCCCTTCCTCCTACCTTCCTAGAAAGCCAAATTCCCAAATTTATTACCCATTACAAAAACAAACTCTCCAAGAGCCCTACCCATAACTACCAGAGGAGATCGCTCCGTCATCATCAATATCATGGGGTCCCCAAGCTTACCCGGCTTGAATGCAGTGCCGCAGATGCTCCATGGACCGATAAGCTCAAACCAGCCTAAGAAAAACTACAACACCTCCCTCCATGGTATCGAATAAGACAAGCCATCTTTGTCCGGTCTCCACTTCCAACATCTTACTAACTACTCTTCTTCACAACCACTTCATATAATCCCAGGGGTGTGCCAAACTCTCCCAACAGACTGAGAAGGACGGGACGACGAACGCCGACTCTCCCACAAAGAGCAAAGCTGCATGCGCAGATGCTCTGTCATATCTTCTACCGAAAAGAAATCTAGTGTCTGAGGTGGCACAATCATCTCCTAGCCAAATTGGCACATAAGCCTCCAAGGGAAATAAAAAGAGGTTTGTCTTAGATCAACCAGCCAAACGTACGGGTATTCTCCCAGTTCCAGAATAGGCAGTAGATGTCCCCACCAAGACACTGATCAGTACAGATTTAGAGCCCCATACTCCACAAACTAGTTCTCCCAACTCTCGATATCCAGGCCCACACTGATGAAATGGCATGAAAAGAAGTTGGGTATAGTCAACAAAGGGTATTCTGGAGGACTCACCAGGCGTAATCTTTCAGACAACCACATGAAGAGCATCACAGGGCTACCTCTCAGAAAGTCAGAATGGCCTTCTCGCCAGGCATCCAGGACATTGAGAGTCTCCGCCAGTATCACTGCCGTAGGATAATGATGGTAGACATCCATGAAGTAATAGCTACAAGTTGTGGGTCCACCAGCAGCTCCCCGGTCACTAGCAGCAATTTTGAAACCAAGCCCCGAACGATGGCTCCGACATATCCAGTATCACCAACCTCCTGCACATGTATGGACCGCAACACCGCCGGAAGATAAATCATTCCTCCAGTAACCAAGGATCTACCTACCGAGGGCGAGACACGGAGAATTCCAACCAACAGCTCCCGAGGAGATCGGGAAAATTCAGGCATAACAACCACCACAATAGGATTTACCCCCAATATGGAAGAAAATTCCTTATAAGTCAGACAAATTTCTTCCAAGCCAAAAAGGATTACATGGTCTTCGGGGTACAAAAATTGTATCGCCGCCATCAGCATGTTCCACTCTATGGGCCGATTACGCCATAAAGAAACTCGACGCATGTTGAAAGCGTCATAGTCGACATTTTAAGAGCACATCGCCTCCAAAGTCTCAAGGCAGTTGGCAAACTCAACACTACCAGGGAAATCCATCTCATAGAACAAGAAAGTAGGAATGTGAAGCTGTGATGAAAACATTCCACCCTTACCCCTCTTTTTATACTTGAAAACCCTCACAACAGACATAATTCCTGCAGAAATCGGAAGAAGTCCTCCCCCACAAGGTACCAAAGGCTGAAGAGGGTAACAATCAAAGCTTTGAATTGATGGGATTGTATTGACCTGCTGATAGGTAGGACAAGGTGCTTGCCGATCGGTAACCCCCTATTTTTAGAAACTTCCCTTTTTCCTCTTTTGTCAAAATCATAAAACCCAATAAAAATAAATTGATATTCCCAAATAGAATGTCAAAATCCCCTTCCATCTTTATATGAATTCTCATTTTAAATAAAACTTTCCTTCAAATCCCAAAAATATTTATTTTTACAGTCTCAGCAGCAAAGTAAAAAGTGCATGTGCATGCATTCATTCATTCATCATTAACAAAGATAATAAAAAAACTTCATTGCATTGCATAGATATTTTTCTGTGTTACATCAATTTTGTAGGAAAATAAAGAAAAGTAAAAACAACGGGACTCAGCCCAAACCCACATTATGTTTCTCTCTCACTTACCCTTACCCCTCCCTCTCCTAAGAGCTTCCATCCCCACGATGCGCTCTCTTTCCCTTACGACGAGATGACGTACCACCGCTACTCGAACCAGACTCCTCCCCGGATGAGGCAGACGACAGCAAGCAAGAAGGAACATGAATGACATCCTAAATATAGGCATTCGCCAAAGATATTCAGTCCCTCAACCAAGTGGTGGACACCCATAATTGCTGCAAGAAAAGGCAAAATCAGTATCAAGCAGAAAAGATCAAAAGGAACCAAAAAGAAGGAAAAGAGCAGAAAGATATACCAAAGGACGAAGAACCTCCTCTGTCAAGCCCAACTCCTCCGGGTCCATCACATGAGTACAATGAAACATAGGCACCATCCCTCCATCAGCCCCTTGGATCTTGTATGAAGGGGTATCTAATTGCACAAAGGAGACCTCCGACGTCACCGACGTCACCGCTGCCGCAGATGTCGACGGACCCCCACCGCTGTGGGAGGATCGCACTGGCTGACTCGAACCCGCAGGAGGGAAGGACAGTGCATCATATATGCTTTGAGCCATTATCCAACTCGTCACAAAGTTCGTACAATCATACGGCATAGTCGTATCGATGTACATCAGATATGACTCACCAATCATCGTCGTGATCCTTGCATCCTCCAGCAGCAGCCGCTCCCGCCTCATGGACATAGGGACCTCATAGGCAGCACCACCACCTCCTCCTCAGAAATCTGTCGAACCACCCTCTCCCCGAGATACCAAGAGTAGCCAAACTCATGCGCCAGCAAGTGCCTCATCTGCGCATTCACTCCAGTCAACCCTGCGTCTTGAACAGTCTTCCCCCAAGGGTAAAAAGTCACCTGAAATATCCCCATCAAAATATAAGGAAATATGGAATGAGAGCACACAAAGGTCTTAGACTGAAGAAAGGAAAAGTCTTACCCTATCACTGATCAGGCCATTAAAGACCTGACGCACCGTCTCCAGAGAGAGAGACCTCAGCGACTTCCGATTGGCCTTTTACCACCGATACAACCGGTAAAAGTCCCCAATAGTCTCATCCTTCAGAGAAATCAACTGGGTATTACACCCAATCACCTCATAGAACCACGTCTGCCAAAGACAAGAATCTGCGATCAAAAAGGGACGCAAAAGATAAATACGAATGCATGAAAAGAAAATGCGCGAACTAAAGAATACCTCAAGAAGATACGAGGATCCAGTGAAAGACTGCCGGTAGCACCGACTGAATGCATCTAGAGAAAACTAAAGGGTCGCCAAAGTCAGGCTCCCCCAATTATAGAGAGGGATGTGTAGAATCGCTACAGCGAAAATATTTCAACTTCTCAAATAAAATCCAATTTTAATTAATTCCAAATTTTAGTTAAACCCTAAAACATGCATCTAGATGATTTATCCAATAAAATAAAGCATGGAGGATAAAACAAACACTTTTAGGAAAAATCCCCCAAAGGGGCAAAATATTTTATTTTCACTATAATTTGTAAAAATGGTTACACTGATTACAATGAAAATAAGAGCGACATACGAAATACCCTCAAGCATCGATTTCGATGTCTCGGCTGGAATCTCCTGCAAGAACTCCAGGTGGTCATCAATGAAGAAGAGAAACGGCTTGTCCATAAGTTTGTCGGCTGGAACTTTCCCTTTCCAGGAGGGGAGCAATAAAGAAGAAAGACGGATTCTCCATAAGTATGCACAAAAGCAAAGCAGTGTTTTTGGGTTTCAAAAGATTCACAAAAGTATGAGAATGATGTGTGAATCAAAACATGAGTTTTGGGACTCAAAAATATGAAGACTTGAGCTAATAGAACTCTCAAAAACATCTCTCCAAGTCTTGCAAAATAACTCCCCCGGAGTTGGCTTTTATAGGAAACCAAAAGGAATTTTAAGATTTTGGAACTCTTGCCAGTGTCAAGTATCCCGAACCGATTTTGGTGTACCCCGAACCGGTTCACCATGCGGTTTGAGGTACCTCGCTAGTTTGGGGATTAAAAAATCAGCATTCTTCTAAGGAATTTTCCCCATCTTTAAAAAGTCATAACTCCTTCACCGTAGCTCGGATTGAGGTACCGTTTCTTCTAGTATCTTCGTGGCGTCTAGTTCTTCAACTCTCCAGTTGATCGGACCTCCGAACAGTGGCTTTAAAATAACGAAAATGCCCTTGATCTTTTCTATCCTGCCTTCTTTCACTGTTTTGACTTCGCTTGCGTACCATTTGCATAAAATCCCTAAAATCATAGAACGTGAAGTCGTTGAGGCAGATGTGGGACACATGATGAAGATGTTGAATGAATGATTCTCAGAATTCGGATTGAGGCCGTCGTGTGAGATCGTGTAGAGACGTGCCAAATGTAGCAGCGTACGCCATACATAAATGTAACATGTGGGACATGAGAAAAATGTCCTTACAAATCTCCCCCTATGTCTATGCCGGTACATACATAAAAATATCCAAATTATCAAATACCAAATTTCCTATACAAATCTACCCTCCCATGAACCCAAAACTGGAAAGATACAAATGAATAAGGCTTCAACGTTTGTTCTTCAAATCTTCAAAATCTCAAATCTTTTCTCATGAGGGTGTGCAACATATGATCATCAATGTAGTACCTACACACATGAGATAAAAAAAATACCATGTGACGTATCGAGTTTGAAATGAGATAAACATAGATACCAATTTATGATGAAAGCATAAGTCAAATCTCAAAAACTCCCCCTTTTTATTATGTCCCCAAATAGACAAAAGAGAAGAATAGATCAAACAAGCAAAGACGGGGTGTCACGGTATTCAAAACAAGACATCAATCAAATGGCAAACGTGCTCTTGCAAAGAGATACTCAAAAAATCTTCACAAACTATTTTTAATTTTTCAAAATTTTCATACAAAAATAAGATACCAAAAAAAATCACACCATGGATTTTAAACTCAAACAATCAAGTAGTGGAAATGGAATGTATGGATGCGAACACATTCGTTAGGTAAATTAACTCAATCAGGCATATGTGCACGATGCATATGCGTACCCCTAACGAATGAACATCAAAAGTATCCTTAGGTGTAAAAAAAATTAAATTTAGATGACATCGTCTTATGCAAATCAACAAATCAGAGTCAAAGTGATTTCCACACCAATAACATCCGAAACTATTTAGCTCTTTTTCAAGACTTTCAAGGACGTGAAAACCCGTTTTAATTCTCCATCCAAATACCCTCATATATATTTTCTTTTAGAGGTGTTAAACTAAATTCTCAAACTTTGGAGAATTGGTGCAAAAATCTAATTGGCCCATAATTTGCATGAATTTCTTTTTATTGCCATTAAATTTTTTTCGGGATCTTTTAAACCTCTTTGGACCCCGGATAATAAAATTTCACAATTTTTTAGGTCCAATTTAAATGGCGGATTAATCGCAAAGGATAAAAAAAATCTTTCGTAGCCCTTCACCATTTTGAAACAAAACACACAAATCTCACCAAACGGTTCAAAGGTGCACACATTTTTTATAAAGATTTATCTCGCTTGGTTCGTTATAAGGACATGATTGAAGTGAAAACACCCAACCAACATGTTATAAGACAAGCACAATAATCAAACAAATTCGTGCATGTGTGCAATAAAGGAAACATGAGTCAAACATGTAGAAGTAACACTTCATTACCTCTTAATGACTCCAAACATTATAAAGCACATGGATGAATTGACCTATTGTCTCAAAACACTATCAAATAGTCACACGAAAAATGGAATGATTTTGTGACTCGATCATCGTAAGTGTTCATCCATAAATAGTGCAAACAAAATACAAAAATCTTTTTGGATTTTCAAAAAATTTAATAAAATATTTTTGTCTTTTTCAAAATTCTTCACACAGGAAAAATATAACTACAAAATGATACAACCAGCAGTAGGCATATAATATCGATATGAGCAACAAATAAACCAATGTGCGCTACATTAAAGTGAGTCATAACACTAGAAAGAATATAACATGACGCATAGATAGTGTATGACAAACATCCAACACAATCAACCAAAAGATTTCACATGGGGTGAATCACGTGCAAGAAAACGAGAGTTGTGAACAAAAAGACCATATGCCTCTAAATCCGATTTTCTAACCCAAATAGATTTGTAACGAAACGTGGGGGTTTGGGGAATCGAATTTATTATTTTATTATCCTTCCTAGGACCATTTAAAAGCTTATAACAAAAGCTCATAATATGACCTTGCCTACCGCAATGTGTGCAAGTGTAAATCGGGCGGTGTGTGTTACCTAAAGGTGGCCCTCTCCTCAAATTTCTCGGTTACTCTCTCCGAATTTTTCTAGGTGGCACTCTCCTAATTATCCTAGGAGGTTCTCTCACGATGTTCGTAGGGGGCTCTTTCCTAACAAACTTAGGTGCCTCTTTCTTAACAATTCTAGGAGGCTCTCTCACACGTGTAGGAATGGGTGCAGCATATTTTTCAAGACCAATCCCACCCCTATTCATTTTGATCTCGACAGTGTTTAAAATCTTATCAAGTTTTTCAGACCTAGACTCCAAATCAAATTTCACTTTACTTGAATCTTTCAATTTCACCTCAAGTTCACCTATCCTAGATTCAAGTACCCTCATAGAATCCTCAAACTCTAAAAGTTCCTTTTTTATAGTCTCCACCAACCCTCTAAGACTATCTCTCTTACCCTCGACGTACTCAAACTTCTCTTTCAAAGTTTTCTCATGTGCTTTAAGTTCTTAAACTAAAAAAATCATTATTTTTTATGGCACACTCTTTCAATGGAACTTTCAATTTCAAATTTTCTTTCGTCATTTTCAAAGATTCAGCATAAAGTTCATTGAAAGCAGTTTGCAAGTCACGCTCATCCTCACTTTCATCCTCACTCCCATCACCCTCACTATCATCACTAATCACATGGGTGGGAAGCTCTCTCCTAGAAGCATAAAAAACATCTTCTTCCGAATCTCAATCACTTAGGGTAGAAACATGAGCAACTGGTTTATTCAAATTCTTCTTTAAATTTAGGTACACTAATCTAACATGTGACTAACAGCCTCACAACAAGAACACCACTCAGATTCGTTTTCAACAGAAGATTTAAAACAAGAGTTCGTGTGAATTTTTCAATTAACTTTTTCAAAAATTTGACATCGAAGATCAACAAAACCACCAAAAGTCATTTTTGTGAAAAATCAGGATCAAAACACAATAACTTAGTGCAACAGGCTCTGATACCAATTTGTAAACGTGAGAAGACAAATTTTATCAGAGAGTAAATCCTCAAAAAATCAGGATCACGCGATAAATTAGTGTAACCCGCTCTGATACCAATTTGTAGAATCGCTACAGCGGAAGTATTTCGACTTATCAAATAAAATCCAATTTTAATTAATCCCAAATTTTAGTTAAACCCTAAAACATGCATCTAGATGATTTATCCAATAAAATAAAGCATGCAGGATAAAATAAACACTTTCAGGAAAAATCCCCAAAGGGGCAAAACCTTTTATTTTCACTATAATTTGTAAAAATGGTTACACGGATTACAATGAAAATAAGAGTGACATACGAAATACCCTCAGGCGTCGGTTTCCATGTCTTAGCTGGAATCTCCCGCAAGAACTCCAAGTGGTCGGCAATGAAGAAGAGAAACGACTTCTCCACAAGTTCGTCGACTGGAACTTTCCCTTTCCAGGAGGGCAGCAATGAAGAAGAAAGACGGATTCTCCACAATTACGAACAAAAGAAAACAGTGTTCTTGGGTTTCAAAAGATTCACAAAAGTGTGAGAATGATGTGTGAATCAAATCATGAGTTTTGGGACTCAAAAATATAAAGACTTGAGCTAATAGAACTCTCAAAAACATCTCTCCAAGTCTTGTAAAATAACTCCCCCGAAGTTTGATTTTTAAGTAAACCAAAAGGAATTTTAAGATTTTGGAATTCTTGCCAGCGTCAGGTACCCCGAACCGGTTCTGGTGTACCCCGAACCGGTTCCCCCCGAACTGGTTCACCATGCAGTTTGCGGTACCTCGCTGGTTTGGGGATTAAAAAATCAGCATTCTTCTAAGGAATTTTCTCCATCTTCAAAAGGTCATAACTCCTTCACCGTAGCTCGGATTGAGGTGACGTTTCTTCCAGTATCTTCGTGGCGTCTAGCTATTCAACTTTCCAGTTGATCAGACCTACGAATGGTGGTTTTAGAATTACGGAAATTCCCTTGAAATTTCCTATCTTGACTTCTTCCACTGTTTTGACTTCGCTTGCGTACCACTTGCATAAAGTCCCTAAAATCATGGAACGTGAAGTCATTGAGGCAGATGTGGGACACATGATGAAGATTTTGAATGCATGATTCCCGAAATTCGGATTGAGGCCATCGTGTGAGAAAGTGTAGAGACGTGCCAAATGTAGCGGCGTACGACATACGTAAATGTAACATGTTGGACATGAGAAAAATGTCCTTACAGGATGTTCGAAAACATCCTCAAGTATGGTAAAAACCATAAGTGGACGACGTCGCCACTTGACGCCACCAAAAATCCCCCCAACACCAGCAAAATAAACAATCGGGGCATGTGCCTCACCTGCAGCCCGTTCTCCGCATCAATCACCCTGCCTAACAAAACATCCCTCAGCAGGGACAGCCGGATAGAATCCCCAGATACTATCCTCCCCACATCACCAAGCACCGCCCGCACCGCCTCTGGCCTCACCTGCAAAGAGCGATCCACCTCTATCTGCTCTCCATCATAATCCAACCCAACAAATGTTGTACGTATATGGGAGTCGAAATCATCTCCCCAAAACCAAAATGGATGGTGTGGGTAGTGTCCCACCACCTCTCCCCTAGAGCGCATAAGACCACCGTCAAACGAGGCATCTTATCCAGCACAGATGCCAGCCTTCCAAAGCCTGCTGACGATACTACCCAACGCACCACAGGTGGAAGGTGCTCCCAGACATCCTTAAGCCCCGTTGTCCTGAGGGCACGCATAGTCGACAAAGAAACATCAGACTGCTAAAAGAAAAACCTGGTCAAAATCTAAGAAAAAAAAAAGAAAATCACTAAAAAAGAATGCCAAAAGTCATTTTACTTACATAACCGTTAGGTTTCACCACCCTCGAAGAGCGATGGCGCGATGGCTCCTGCAGAAAAGTCCTGTCATCCGCAACCGGCTCGAATGAATCAAAAGGGTTCTCACTCCCAAAAGCAAGAGGGGCCCTGTCCCTCCACTCCATATTCACCCAATCGTCAATAGTCAACCATTCCCAGTGTACCACAATGCTCACAAAAGCAACCATTTTTTAGAGATCGAAATGCTAGAATGATTCGCAGAAGAAAATTGTAGAGAGAGAGAAGGCAAGAAGTTGTGAAAAATGAGGGGAACCTGCCCCCTTTTATAGGATGCCAAGGGTCATGTCGATCAGCACTGCACCCCCACCTACCGATCGACACTGACCCTTTACCTTCTCGAGGAAGTCCAAAAGTCTGTGCCACTGCCGAATGGCACCCTCCACACCATGCCGACCGGCACCCTCCTTAAATTTTCGTACAGAAACTCCCAAAAGAATATAAAAAAATCCTGAAAAATCCTCAAAAAATACCGGGGGGGGGGGGGGATTTAGAACATTTTCACCAAGAAAATTTTGCACTCCCTTGAACTGAACCCCTATTTCCCCAGTGGAGCTCTCAAAAGCCAAGTAAATCTCCTCCGGACAACGTCCCTGAAGGACCCCTAAGGCATCCCAAACTTCAGGATCATCTCCTATTCCCCAAAGGTCTCAAATTTCCCCAAGCAATACGTCCAAACCCTGGACTACCTAATCACTTCCCCAGTGGAGTTTATAGCATCAGAAAGGCTATTACCCAGCAAAATCTCCAAAAGATATGAAGATTTCCCCCAAAATTAGCTTCCCAGCTCAAATCAAAATCACAAGGTAATTTCCCCGGCAGAGTTCCCCGAGAATATCTCAACTTAAGCTCTCAGAATTGGCTTCGACCCGCAGAATCAATCATCTCAATTTAAGCCCTCAGAATTGGCTTCGACTCGCAGAATTGGTCATCTCAACTTAAGCCCTCAGAATTGGCTTCGACCCGTAGAATTCATCATCCCAACTTAAGCCCTCAGAATTGGCTTCGACCCGCAGAATTGGTCATATCAATTTAAGCCCTCAGAATTGGCTTCGACCCGCAGAATCGGTCATCTCAATTTGAGCCCTCAGAATTGGCTTCGACCTGTAGAATTGGTCATCTCAACTTAAGCCCTCATAATTGGCTTCGACCCACCGAATCGGTCACCCTCAACTTAAGCCCTCAGAATTGGTCTCGACTCGCAGAATTGGACATCTCATCTTAAGCCTCAAAATTGGCTTCGACCCACAGAATTGGTCATCTCATTTCAAGCCCTTAGAATTGTCTTCGACCCGCAGAATTGGCCATCTCAGCTTAAGCCATCAAAATTGGCTTCGACCCGTAGAATTGGTCATCTCATCTCAAGCCCTTAGAATTGGCTTCGACCCGCAGAATAGGTGATCCTCATCCCTAAGCCCTCAGAATTGGTTTTGACCCGCAGAATTGGTCATCCTCATCCCTAAGCCCTCAGAATTGGCTTCGACCCGCAGAATTGGTCATCTCAACTTAACCCCTCAGAATTGGCTTTGACACATAAAATCGGTTATCCTCATCCCTAAGCCCTCAGAATTGTCTTCAACTCGCATAATTGGTCATCTCAATTTAAGCCCTCAGAATTGGCTTCGATTGGCAGAATTGGTCATCTCAACTTACGCCCTCAGAATTCTCTTCGACCTGCAAAATTGGTCACCCTCATCTTCAATCCCTCAGAATTGTCCTCGACCCTCTGAATTGGTCATCCGAATCCTTAGGTCCTCAGAATTTACCTTGACCCTCTGGTCATCCTCTTTCAAAGGCATCATGCTGAAGCACCTTATACCTTTGACTTGCTTAAGTCTATATTGTATAAGTGTTCATCTAGTTTGGAAATAGTGAAAAAATTGGTTGTCTATCCTAGAATCCAAAAAGCCTCAGAACTTATATCTCTAATCCTCTTCAATGATCCATGAAGGTATAAATTGAATCACACTACACACAATTAGAAGTGCATACGTGTGTATATATTGCTTAAAATTGATTGTGTGATTAATTCCCCTTAAAATGTGGTTTTAATTATTTTTGGGAATTTTTTAAACATTTTTAAACATATTTTAAATAAATGTTTTCATTAATAAAATGTGTTTATATAATTTGTGGGGTTAATATTCTATTTTGAAAACTTCAGTTTTCACTGAAATGTTTGATTGGGTAGGATATAAATGCGCTAGAGACTTCAGGGTGGCTGCTTGTAAATATTTTAGACGCGCGTTTGATCACCTATCACATGCCAACACTTGTCACTTGCTAGTTGCATCTATTTGTGTTTGTTTTGTGAGAGGATTGCCTGGTGCATTGCTGAACGTTGGATCATTCCTAATCGATGGTCTGCATGTGTTTTTAGTCAATCCTGGTGCTATATCTATGAACCAATCACAACCATCTTAACCACCGCTATTTCATAACCCTTGGATCAAGTCAAAGTTAGAAAGACTTGATCTCAGCCATTGATTCCCTTCGTCGTTCCAAAACCTTCCCTCACCCCTATATAAACCCTCCACTTCTCAGACTTTCAAGACTTTTGGGCATTCGTCTTTCTGAGAGAAAAAAAATTGAGAGAAGAGAGAAGTGAGAGAGAAGAGAGAAAAGAAAAGAGAGATGAGAGAGAAAGAAAAACAGTTAGCCAAACCCTAACCCTAAATCTAAACACTTCATTTTTCTGAATCAAACCTTCGTATACACTTAACCCCAAACACAACCTTGAGTGTTTGAGAGAGAGAGTGGTTTGTTCATTTGAAGCTGTAACCTCTTTGTCTATGATCTTGTTTACAACTTAAACATTCGTGTGAAGATCTGTGTTTCTTTTTCATAGAAACTTTAGATCTACATTCTGCATGTTACATTTTCACTAGATCTGCATATTTCTTACTTGATTTAAGAAAATATTTACTGATTTGGTTTTGAAAATGTTTTATGGTTTCTATGCTTACGAAACTTAACCTTGACCTAGTTGGATTCACACTTGGAGATTTTCAATCTCAAAAATATTTTTAAAACCGAGATTGATTAAGATCTTGACCGATTTTGAAGCGAGATATCCGTGGAATCTGGGTTATATTAAAGGTCAAACAGGTTTTTAGTTCTGTGAGAAGGAAAGAAAACAAAATCACAGCATATAGATTATATGTAATTTTTCTAGGACTGTCTGTAAATCTAAGTGTGTGTGAGTTCATGCATGTGATAGGAATCACTTCACAAACACTTAACACACTACTACACTGGAAGTGTTGTGTATAAGATCAAAGATCATTGAGTCGACATAAGGAAGCTAAAGCAAAGGAAGTTATCAAACTGGAAGAACATCATCAACAATCAGATCTATGAGAAGTTAGAAGGACACCAAGTGGGGTATATTCCTAAACTTAGAATAGGTTGATTTGTGTGCATGTATGTTGTATTGTTTGTAACTATTATTTGTTATTAGTGGATTTTTGTTTTTGTGACTTAGAAGTCACCGTGGATGTTTCCTCTGTTGGGAGAGGTTTTACCACGTTAAAAACTGTGTGTTTGATTATCTTCATCTCCTCATCTCAGTCTATAGTGTGCTGATTTTTTAAAACTGTCTTGTTTTAAAAACTGATTACAAAGTCTTGATTACTCTCGTACATAAGTTTTTTTGTAAACACAACTTTTTGTTTATAATTTTTATTTTCAAAAGAAAAGGGTTTCTCCAACAAACATCTCGGAGTTGCTTATACAGTTTAATCTTGTATTAAACGGCATTAGCAACGTTTTTCACATGCGGTGTCTATTCGACGGCTATTGTTTGTTCCAAACTCACCCGTTGAGGGGATCTGTAGACACCCCATTCTAAGACCACCTAACCTCTCCGTAGGTCCCCTATCACCTCTCCTCATCTCTATAAAGCTAAGTCATACCCCGATTACTGACCTAGAGGCCATCGGGCTCACCCAGACTCCGTTTGACCAAAATTCAAACTCTTCAGCTCGATCGAGACTAAATGAATATTCAAAGGGCACTAAAACCCCTTTCCAACGGTCCATCCCGTGCGTGATTCTGACTTACGGTGCGAATGAACGACCCGTTCTCCCCTGAAACTTGATGAGGAGGCCATCGGATGCTCTCGGGATCCATTTGACCAAAGTCAACTCTTTATCTCAATTGATACTGAATGATTATTCAAAGGTCACTCAAACCCCTTTCCAACGGTCTGCCCCATGCACGATTCTGACTTACGGTACGGACAAACAATCCGTTTTACTCTGAAAGGTCACCGAACGCTTCCAGGCCCCATTTGACCAAAGTCAAATCCCCGAACTGAGTCAAACTCTTTGGAATGTCGAAGTACATCTCTAACATTTCCAACGGTCTGCCCCGTGCATGATTCCGACTTACCATGCGGACGAACAATCCGTTTGTATCCGATAATTCCCCGTCCAAAGGACCAACGAACGCTTCCAAGCCACATTTGACCCAAAGTAAACTCCCGGACCCGGGAGAAGTCCAAAATACTTTCTAAGGTCTCTAAAGTACCTTTCTAATGGTTAACCTCATGTGTGATTCGTATTAATGGTTTGCGCTCTACGACCGATTTTCCGAAGGAACCTGAAAGAGACTACTAAACGGCAGGTTCCAAACCTTGCCTATCGGTAGTGTGCCTAAACACACGTTTCGATTGGTAAGACCAGGGCTATGCCGATCATCAATTACATGGGCCTATAAAAAGGAGGGCCTGATCTCATTGCAAAGGAAAACAAGATATGAAATCCATCACTCTCAGTGAGCTCAGAAAACCCCTCTCGAAGTCAGCGTGGTTTCCACATCTAAATCCCCTTCCAACCTTCACCTTTCATCATCTTTTACATAAAACATGGTGAATTAACTACCCTCCATCGTCACCCAAGTGAAAGGGATGTTCTCCAACATCCAAGATCAAGCTCAAGATCTCCAAGAAGGTCCAACCTTTTCAACTCTTTCTTTAAATTCTCCTAAATTCGCATTAATTTGTTTTATTACTTAGAATTTTTATTCTCTCATCTCACATATCCTAATATACCTTTTTACCTAGTATTATTGCACATATCTTATTTTCATATAAATAAAACCCAAAAAACAAGAAAAAGAGGGTTTGCACATAAATTTTAAAAGGGAATTCTCACACTTTTCTCACAACTAAAAACAATTTTTTACACACACACACATATAAGAGAAGTCACCGATTGGATTTATGGGATAAATCCCACCCCTCATTTTGCATACAAACTACGTGAACTTTGATGCCTCTATAGGCTACGTAGGCGTCTCGGGGTAAAACTCGAGACTCGGGTCCTTTTCCTACTTCTTTTTATCTTTCTATATTCTTTAAACTTAACTTTCTTAGACTCTCTATACGTATATTTGTGCTCAGTGGAGTATTATTCTATATGTGTTATCGTTCCATTATAACGATCAATGCAAGGATAATCTCATAAATCCTATTTTCTAATATTATTTTTTAGGAACATTCCTATGGATGACTCACTTTATCTCTTCCAAGATACAAGTCGTTGATTCCTATCTCCACTATATATACACATGCACACATATAATGGGGAAATAAAGGAAAATAACAATAACCCATGAGAGACCGTAACGGCGGAATGGGTGCCTAACACCTTCCCATTTCGTAACTTAGCCTCCGGACCCTTTTTGAATCATTTTGGTTTCGTATGTATCAGTATGTCTTTGGATGTTGTCCTTGGGGATGACTCCTTTTTTTCTTCCTTTTGTCTGTTTTGAGTAAAATAGATTGACGACTCCATCTCTCTACATTTTCACCTCATCACCGACGCTGGCCGAAGCGCGCCCGAGAGGGATGCACAGAACGAAGATCCTCCCGGCGTTGAAGGCACCCCTCTTCTTCGTCCCTCCCGCCGCGAGGATCGGGGGATCGCTACACCTTTAATATTTGTTTGGATTAGTCATGATTTTGTTTCCCATATGATTTCATGTTCTTATCTCTTTATGCACCATTTTGTTTGACTTATTTTCCCATATTTATACCCCTTATGTAGTGTTTAGGGGAGATATGGTACTTGGTTAAATTGGGGGAGAAATGAGTAATTAATTAATTCCTAATCCTTTGTCTATTCCTGAACAAAAAGGGGGAGAAGTGGTTTTTAAACCTTTATTTTATGAGGTTTATCTTAGGGGGAGTCGCGACGTTCTTAGGTAGATCATAGTGGATTCAAGGGGATAATTAATTTAGGGGGAGTATTTATTTTAATTGCATTTAAAAATTTTGATATTCCCTATGTGTTTAATGTTTTGCAACGTTCATCGACAAAGATAATAATCATCCTTGGGTTTTAAGTCAAGCTATGTAATTTTACTTTTGGGAGGGAAGTTTTTGAGTCTAGTAGAACTTGATGGCCCTTTAGGATTTTGCTTTGGTTTATGTCCCAGAATAGACAAAGGGGGATATTTGTAAGGACACAAATTTATAATTGAGTCCTTTGTAGTTTTGGCTCAATTTCGAACAAAAACATTTGAGTCATAAGATAGTATTCTTGTGTATCCTTCAAGCCTATGACATGTTAAAGTTGAAGATGTTGCGGTCTTGATTTTCTAGAGAACATAATTGCCGAGTTTTAGTGCGTCATTTAGGGGTGCAACTGGTACGGGTTTTTACCGTACTGTACCGTTTTGGACCAAGGAAAAATGGTTTTGGTTTCATATTATAAAATACCGAAAATCAAATTTACCGAATCCGAAAATACCGTAAAAAATTTGGTTGGTTTTGGTTTTTAGATATAAAAAACCAATTTAGCGAATTTACCGTACCGAATTATCGTACCGAATTTACCGTACCAAAGTTACAGAATTTACCGTACCAAAATACCGTACCAAACTTACCAAATTTATCGTACCGAAATACCGTACCAAACTTACCGTATATTACCATATCATTTTCCAAATAAAAATTATTTTTAACTAAATATAACAACCCAATTATCTAGACCCTTCATTTTTTTAAACCAATCTCATCCGTTCAATTACTTTACTATATATCCCACCAACCAAAGCAAACAAAACCCTAAACACACAACACAACACAAATCATCCGCTCTCCAAATATCAGGTACGTCTTCTTCTCCAAAGCACACACACACCACCTGTTAGAAGCACACACACATATTTTTTTCTTCTTCAAATCGCATAAATCAAAGCACACACAGATTTTTTTTCTGATTCAAAGCACACACACACCTTAAATAAAATCGCTTAGTCCATTCGGGTTTGCGGGTTGGGGACACAGTGTGTTGGGGACACAGCGGGTTGCGGGTTGAGGGGGTTGAGACAGGGGTTGCGGGGACACAACGGGATTGCGGGTTGGGGACACAACGATTGGGGACACAGCGGGTTGGGGGAGGGTTGAGGGGGTTGAGACAGGGGTTGGGGGCGGGTTGGGATACCGTCTTCTCTTTAACCCAGGTGTTCGGGTGGTAGATCTTATGACCAGGTGTTCGGATGGTAGATATATGTAGATATATATATATATATATATATATATATATATATATATAATTAGTTGGGGTTTCTTAGTCCAAATATATATATATATATATCTGTTAATATATATGATATATATATATATATATATATATATATATATATATATATATATATATATATATATATATATATATATATATATATATATATATATATATATATATATATATATATATATATATATCATATATCTGCTCAGATCTGTTAATATATCTATTAATATCAGATATATCTTAATATATCTGTTAATATATCTGTTAACTGCTCAGATCTGTTAATATATCTATTAATATCAGATATATCTTAATATATCTGTTAATATCAGATCTGTTAATATATCTATTAATATCAGATATATATATATATATATATATATATATATATATATGTTAATATATCTGATATCTGTTATATCTGATATCTGTTAATATATCTGTTAATATCTGATATAATATATCTGTTAATATATCTGAAATCTCTGATATCTGTTAATATATCTGATATAATATATCTGTTATATCTGATATCTGTTAATATATCTGTTAACAGATATATATATATATATATATAGATTTGGACCAAGGTGAGGTGAATGTCTCTTAAACGGACGTCCGTTTTTTGGACTAAAAATGGACAAAAATGGTACGATTTTTTAAAAATAGTAAAATGCATTTTTTTGAGTAGATTTTTTTTATGAGATATATAGATATACATGGGTACCCGTACAAAAAAAATCAGCTCAAAATGAATTTGTTTACTATTTTAAAAAAATCTTTCAAAATCTGTCAGATTTTGTTGGCGCAAACCCAACATATATTGACAGATTTTGAAAGATTTTTTTAAAATAGTAAACAAATTCATTTTGAGCTGATGTTTTTTGTAGGGATACCCATGTATGTCTATATATCTCAGAAAAAAAATCAACTCAAAAAAATGTATTTTACTATTTTTATAAAATTGGACCATTTTGGTCCCTTTTTAGTCCCAAAAACGAACGTCCGTTTTTTAGAATTATATATATATATATATTAATATTAACAGGTATATATTCGTTATAATTTTCAATAAGTCTACGTGTGTTATAATTATTAATGTAATTGCATGAATATAAATACAATTATACTTTCGATCCGTAATTAATTTATAATTTTTTTTTAATTTGTAGGTTTTAATCAACAATGGTTTTGAAAGGCAATATCTGTGCGCTCATAGCAACCTCTGAGGTGTTGGGAAAGAGAAAATGGAACAAAAAAAATTGGGAGTACGATAATAGTGAATATTTTGAGCATTATGCAAAGATTGAGAGAAAGGGACAGATTGAGTGCATATATTGTAAACAACGTTTTCCGGAGATTGAACCATAAGATAAACTTTGGGCTCATTTGGGAGATTGCGTAGAATGGAATCATGTTGATCGTGTTCAGACTAATAAAAAAATATATGCTAAGCATCAACTTGACAAGTGGTCTGTTAAAGACCTCTACCCTCAAAAACGCATAAAATATGCTAAGTTACTAAAAAGGTGGACAATGGGGCTTAATAACACGGATTAAAGTATCACGTGGGATTATTTTTTGAGAGAGTTTAGAAATAGTGTCTTTTTTATAAGATGAATTAAATAGTATCTTTTTTGTTAATACTTCCAAATGTTTCTACTCTCTAACCTTCTAACTTGTATTGGAGAACTACATGACATTTTATGTCTTTTTGTAATGAAATATTAAGTATATCTTTTTCTTGTTTAGCATATCCCTTATTTATTATTTGTTGTTACCCATACTTATTATTTGTTTAATATTTTGTATCTGATATTAGATGTCAGCGATGGATGAAACAAATAATAATTATGCTGAAATAAGCAAGGGTAGCACTGAAGTGAGTCAAAAACGAACAAAGGGAGGTACTAAAACCGTCACAAAGTCAAACCAAGGTAGTTCTCTCATTTGGACTCATATGAATAGACATATGCTTGATGGTAAATATATGGGTACTTGTGATTGTGTTCATTGTGGAGCAAAGTTTAATGCTCCTTCAGCTAACGGAACTACTTTGTTGTGGAATCATCTTAAAAGGAGATGTAAGAAATATTTACAATCCGAAATAACCGATAAACAAACAATTTTATCAATGGAAGGAACTCAAAAAACTAATTGGAAGTTTGATCAAGATATAAGCCGCAAGACTCTTGCGAAAATGATTATTCTTTGTGAACTTCCATTTAGTTTTGTTGAAAAGGAGGGCTTTCGGTTATTTGTCAAAGAGTTAAATCCTAGGTTTTATGTAGTTTCTCGAACTACTATCACAAAAGATTGTTGGAAAATTTATCTTGAAGAACGTGCAAAATTAAAGCATTATTTTATGACATCCTCTACACGTGTCTCCCTGACCACTGATTTATGGACATCCATTCAAAATTTGGGATATATGTGTTTGACCGCTCATTATGGGGATAAGGATTAGAAGTTACAAAAGAAAATCATTAATTTTTGTGTCCTTCCACACCCACATAAAGGTGAGGCCATTTCTAAAGCCGTAGAGTCATGCTTGCTAGGGTGGGGTTTAGAAAAGTTGACAACAATTACACTTGATAATGCAAAAAATAATGATAGGTGTGTTGATGACTTGAGGAAAAGATTTAACAAAAGAAATGGTTATTATTGGGTGGGGAGTTTTTTCACGTGAGATGTTTTGCACACATTATCAACCTTGTTGTAAGGGATGGAATTTTTGAAATTAAGGAGATAGTGAAGCGACTTCGTAGGAGTGTGAAATATGTGAGAAGTTCTCCGTCAAGGTTGCAAACATTTAAAATGTGTGCCGCAGAAGAAAGGATATCATCAACAAAGTGGGTATGCCTAGACATGAAGACAAGGTGGAATTCTACATACCTTATGATTGGTGCGGCAATGCAATATCAAAAGGCATTTGAACGCCTTGATGACAAAGATGATATGTACAAAGTAGAGGTTAGTAGCAAAGGAGATGGTGTTATGTGTGAGAGTGATTGGAAGACATTGAAATCTTTGCACGCATTTTTGGAAGAATTCTATCTTCTAACAAAACGTATTTCCGGTTCTCATTATATCACTTCAAATTCTTACTTTGATGAAGTAACTTCCACTAAAGACTTACTCTTAGAATATTTAGAGAGTGATGATCCTTTTTATCGTAACATGGCTATTAAAATGAATGCCAAATTTGACAAGTATTGTGACATTTCTTCTTTAAATTTAGTCTTGGTTATTGCTATTGTCTTGGACCCTCGGCATAAATTTCAATATGTGGAGTATTGGTATAATGAAGATTTTGCTAAGGATCACACACTTGCTCAAGTAGAAAGAGAGTGTAAAGTGTTTGACTTCATTGAAAGATTGAAAGGGTTGATGTCACAAATGTATTATCACTACAAGTTGGAAAATGACTCTTTTGTTGAAAGTGAGTCAAGTGTGGTTCATTGTGATGGTGATATTTGGGGTAATTTAGTTGGAAATATTGACAAGCGTGCTTTGAAGAAAAAAGAATTTTCAAAGTATTTGAAAAGGAAGGAGAATGTTGAATTGATGAATGATTTGGATCGATACTTGCATGATGGTATAGAGGCTCTTGATGATCAAAATTTTGATGTTTTGACTTGGTGGAAGGGAAAGATTCCAACATACCGTGCACTTGCATTTATGGCACGTGATGTCTTGGCCATTCCTTTGACATCGGTCGCTTCCGAGTGTGCTTTTAGTACAAGCAAAAGAGTCCTTAATCCATTTCGTAGCTCTTTGACACCAAAAACGGTGGAATGTTTAGTATACACCCAAGATTGGATTAGAAGCTCCACAACTTTTGAAATTGAAGAATCACTTGAAGCACTTGAAGGCATTGAAGCTTGTATGTATTTTATATTCATAAGTTTTAAGTTTACCTATTTTGTTCACTTATTTATTTGTATTTATTGATGTGCATTTGTTGTTGTTCTTGTAGGTGTGATGGATGAGTTTAATGGATTGAACATTGGTGCGGCTTAATCGACATTGATTTTCTAAAAAATGAGGTATTTTATGGTTATTTTAGTGCTGTTTTTAGTGTCTTTTAGGACTGTTTTTAGTGTTTTAGTGCTCTTTTAGGTGCTGTTTTTAGTGCGTTTTAGGACTGTTTTTAGTGCGTTTTAGGACTGTTTTTAGTGCGTTTTAAGTGCGTTTTAGGTCTGTTTTTAGTGTGTTTTAGGGCTATTTTTAGAGCTGTTTTGAAGTTATTTTAGGACTGTTTTTAAGGAGTTTTAGGCTGTTTTTAGGGCTGTTTTTAAGGTATTTTAGGACTGTTTTAGGAATGTTTTTAGGGCTGTTTTTAAGGCGTTTTAGGAATATTTTTAATGTTGTTTTTAGGAATGTTTCTCTAAGTTTTTTCTAATATTATTTTTTCTTGTCTTTATTTACAGCTGAAGTGAAAAAATGGAGGCAAAAGAAAAGAATAATGGCGTTGTTTATTGTGCATGGTGGTGGTGTTTTATTGTCTTTTGAATGATGGTGTCTTTTGGAGGCAAGAGAGAGGAATGATTTACGTCAAGCTTTTTTCTTTTGTCTTTTGTAGTTTATTTTCCATGATGGTGTTGCTTTATTTCGCTATTGTATTGTAATTTTTAATTTGGAGCTTAATGTGTATTAATATGGATTAGACGCAATTAACTACGAAATATAAGTTGTTTCTTCATGATCTTTATTTTATTTTTGGGGCAATTTGTATTATATTTTAGTTTAAAGTAATGCATTTAACCGATTAAATGAGTTTAAAATTTTACTGGAATCATATTGTCGAAATACCGAATTTACCGAATGCATAAACCGATATGAAATTTTTGTTTTTATCGGGAAAAAACCGAATTGAAACCAAAATTACCGACACCAAAAAAACCAAAAAAAACCGAAAAAACCGAAAAACCGGCCGGTTTGGTTTTGGTTTTTGTTTTGATGTACCGATCGTTAAATTGGTATGGTACGGTTTTACCATTTAGATTATGGTTCTGGTATTGGTAAGTGGTCGTTACCGACCATACTGTACCGGTTGCACCCCTAGCGTCATTTCATGTCATCAACTTCACATTTCAAGTCTCCAAAGGTATGAATGCCTTTATATACTTGTAGGATGCTTGGAATAATTTCTAATGGGTGTACTGTTTATTTAAAATAAAGTTTTGGGGCTTAAAATTAAAAAATGAAAGTTCTGACATTTTGTTTGAAATTGTCGTTCGAACGAGTTTGCCAACGACTTTTCCCTTTTTGCCACTGGAACATCGTTAGATGTTCATTCGAAACGAGAATGTCTTTTGAATGAAAATCTCGTTCGAACGAGATTTCTGGCGGGATTTTTTTTTGGCAGTTTTCTCCATGTTCCCACTTCTTTTGTCCAACTAAATTTTGACAGAATTAAAATGTGCAGGAACCAACATTGAAAATCTAACTTTTGACATTTTCTAAACACATTTGAGAGAACATTTCTAGGGAGAAAAAAAATTTCGTTCAAAAATTCATTGTTTAGTGTTTTTGTGTATCTATTAACTAATTTCTACAAAAACACTTACACCCAATGTTTAGTTTATCCAAGTTTCCACTTCTATATATTTGCTGGGAGTTTGTTTGGGCACCGAGTTCACTTTTCTACCTAAGAAGAAAAGAGTTTGGGTTTACTTATGCATCCCTCAAAGAAGAAGAAGTTTTGTTTGCTGCGTCATTCTCACGTGATGAAAGGCACCATATGTGGTTGATGGTTGCTTGGTCCCAATTGGTGGACTCCAAGGTTTCGGTAGACTCCGGGATTATTCACTAGGCGGAGGTTGAATGACACACCCCAACCTAGTTGCTTATAATTAAGTTTGAAAGTCAAAGTGAGTCAAACAATAATTAATTTTACCAAGCATAAACACGAGCTTTAACTATAAAGCCATCAGTGTAATTCCATATGACTAAAAAATAAATTTCAACATTAAAGTAGTCATACTTATACAAACTTGATTGAAGGATAAGTTAACTTAATTACATCATATACATTCAACCAAATCTTTATTTCTCTCGACTACCTAGATTTGGCAGTGACATGACGTTACCTGAAAAAAATGTGAACATAGGAACCGTGAGCTAAATAAACCAGTGAATGCATCACTACTATACTGCGGCATGGATTTAAATTCAATAAATCATGTCCATATACTTATGTATTAACTTATCCGGATCATTCATAATGAATGACCTAACTTTTTGAATCATGATTCACGTATCTTGTATGTAATAGACAATTCTCCCCCATTCTTGGTCGAGGAGCAACCCCTTATCATTAATAGACAAATCTCCCCCATTTCGAGTCGGGGAGTAACCTCCCATTTCGGTAAACCGAAATGAACAATTTCATATTCATTATATTATAATCATATCAATAACACGATACAAATATCTCTTTTCAGTGAGTACACTCACTTTGATTGACAACTATGTATTCACGTTTCCTTCGGGTGGAGCTGAACTGGGTTGATTAGACCTTACACCTGTCAATCCAACAAAATTAGTATTGAATCTCAATCATAAGTATTATACTAACATAATTATGTAACTTTCAATGACTATATAACAACAATATACTTCCACTTAAGTCACATTCCATGAAACATGAGTAAAGACAAAACAATGGTATACATGTTGATAAAGTTATGGACATTCAACCGTAGGAAATACCTCATAAGGAATTTATAACTAAACCCAAGTAAATATTAAAGAATATTTCTCAATGTATACACACATGAAACATGTACTCAAAATACTCTTTGAAAAGAGGAGATAACAATATTCTTTTATGGGTTATCCGGTATGGCCTCAATTTATTATCCTCTATACTCAACCATCCTACATTCCTAAATTGTATAAAAATAAAGGTGTCCAACCTTATCAATATGAAAACATATATGAATATATTTTCCACTACAAGTGACGATGTATTTTTTCAAGCTTCCTAGAACAAGTTATGACCATTTCTTTACAACTCAAGAAATCTACCCTACAAGCTCCTCTATTGTTCCTTCAACTTCCAAGAATTTTCATAATTTTTCTCTAGCATAACTTTTCATAATTTTCAACCCATTTTCAGTACGCATACTTAATTGTACATAATTAAATTTCCATAATTTTTTTGACTTCATTTTCTATCTCAAAAGCTTGACCAAACTCAGGGCATACCGAAATGAAATACACAAGCAACAACTATATACCAACTTGAAACCATCACTAAGGCCTAACCACATGGAGTTAAATTATAATTATTGGATATGATATGAATATATGAGTCTAATTTCATATCCAATTTGAATCTCTCAGTTCCAGTAAGCACACAAAGAGATATGTAAGTTTGAATACAAAGCAATATGACCTATAAACACCACTTATCTCACATATGAACCAATACATATTATCACAAAGGATGATGGAATTTTAATAAAAAATTCACGATTTATATACTTGTAAATAAGTATAATACAAAATTAAAACAATATTAACACATAATTTTACCTTGGAAACACCTTAAGGATTTTCTTGGAATTTTTTCCTAGCTTTTCCTTGTAACCATTTCTTCCTTAACTTCTACTTCTCTTTCCTCAAGCTAATAACACTTAAAACTGAACCTAGGGACTTATTTTTTGAAGAAATATGTTAGAAGAAGAGTTCTATGTCAGCAAAGGCATGCCTCCTTTCCATACAATCAAATTAAACTATTTGTCTTACTAAAAGACAATTTACCTCTTAAAGGGATTGGACAGTTTTGCCCCTTGTTCATAAATTCGGCCTAACTTCTTAATCAAACATCAATTTTATGCACCATTTATTAGGTTACAACCCTAACTCACATGTCTTCAACTATATAGTTTTCACCTCAAGTCAGTTGTAATATTATAAGGGTCAAAACTAGTCTTAAACAGGAACATTTTTATCAAAAATAACAAAATTTTGTATTCGTACATAACTCGACATTTCAAGATTTATGAAAGTAGGATTAGACTAAACATAATAACTTAACATTAGATATACTAATAACACATTATTCATATCACATAAGATAATAATGATTTAAATATAATTTATCATAATTATATCCGGGTTGTCATAACTTCCCCCCTAGAAAATTTTGTCCCCGAAATTTAATATAAAGGTCATTTACCAAACAAATGGGGATACTATTTCTTCATGCTATCCTCTGTTTCCCAAGTTTCTTCTTTAATTCCATGGCTCATCAACATAACTTTAACTAAGGTAATAACTTTTTTTCTCAATACTTGCTCCTTATGATCAATAATTTCCAATGGTTCCTCGATGTACGATAAGTCTTCCTTCAGTTCAATTGGTTGAGTTTTAAACTGATGAGATGGATCCTCCAAATACTTACGAAGCATAGATAGGTGAAACACATCATGTAAGCGGGATAAATCTGGAGGTAAAGCTATTCTATATGCCAGGGTCCCAATTTTTTCCAGCACTTCATATGGTCCAATGTAGCTTGGACTTAGTTTCGCCTTTTTTCCAAATCACATGACGCCTTTCCATGGTGAAATACCTAGGAATACAAAATCTCCCTTATGAAATTCCAACGGATACTTCCTTTTATCTGCATAAAATTTCTGCTCGCTTTGCGCTATCTTTATCCATTCCCGAATCATTTTAATCTTTTATGTTGTCATATCTATCAATTCAGGACCCAAACGTTTCCTTTTACCTACTTCATCCCAACACAAAGGCGTTCTACATCTCCTCCCATATAAAGCTTCATATGGATCCATACCAAAGGTGGACTGATAACTATTATTATATGAGAATTTCATCAATGGAAAATGATCATCCCAACTACCTTTGAAGTCAAATACAAAAGCTCGTAACATGTCTTTTAATATTTGAATCGTCCATTCTGATTGCCCATTAGTTTATGGATGAAATGCGGTGCTAAACTTCAAACTTGTGCCCATGGCTTCTGTAGACGAGGCCAAAATGTAGAAGTGAACGTTGGATCTCCATTTGATACAATTGACACTACCGCCCCATGTAAACAGATAATATCATCAACGTACATACGTGCATACTTGTCAACAGTGTAGGTGGTCTTAACTGGAAGAAAATGGGTTGACTTTGTCAATCGGTCTACAATCACCCAAATAGAATCATGCCCCTTTGGTGATCGTGGTAATATTATAAAAACGTCCATCGTTATATGTTCTCACTTCCATTCCGGAATAAGAAATGACTGTAATAATCTCGTCAGCTTCTGATGCTCCGACTTTACTTGTTGGCATATGTGACACCCCGCCCAATTAAATATCGGGTGATCACTCCTTTATAAAATTTATAACAGAATGTTCGGTTGTTTCATTCTTAGCATCACTGTCGAAAACTTAAATCCAATTAATTACCTAACATTTAATTAAGCTAGTGTCAAAATATTTCCCAATTTAATTTTAAACCAATTAGTTCAATTAATTTCTAAACATTGAATTATAAACCACACACAATAAATGAATGTTGATTTAATTAAATACTGAATAATTAAGACTGGATAAAACCTTCCAGTTTAAAGTCACAAACAAAACCAAAATAAATACTCAATCCAACAGAAAATAACTACAAAGGAACTAAGTACAATCCCGCTAATGAGGATGGGCGGCACATGCCCGAACTGAAGCATATGAACTAGGAACTGAATAAATTGAGGAGGCGTCTAATCTCAATGACCCGCAACTTCCACAACAGCAGCAGCTCGGCAAACCATCCAAGTATCTAGAACCGGTGTCCCTGTGGCTAGTCACCTGTACTAATACATACATACATATATATATATATATATATATATATATAAATGATTTAGCAAGTATTTAAAACTGGTTCTTAAAACAAGTCTTATACGCATGGTAGTTATCGAACTCCCACATGAGTTTCTCACCTCTCATTTATTGTGCACGCCTAACGTACATCTAATCTCCCCATAGTTATACCTCCCAGTCTAACTAGTCATAAACCATACTAATACTAATAATGCTCACTAGTAGTATTCCCGTATTTCCCATACAATACGCTATTCAGATAGTTTATCTCACATACTAAGTTTCATTATTCACCGTTTGAATCGTTAATCTTTTATCTACTAAGATTATTTCATTTCCCATTTCCATTTTATCTACTATTATCATAAAGTAGAAATTTACCCAAGTACACTCATACATATATATAGTCTCATCATCCCTATATATATACACTAATCCTGCACCCTTAGGTTAACACCACTTGGTGCAATATAATGATTATTATTATTACCAAGTCTACTAATTTCACATAGTAGAAATATTCACAAGTTCACATATATATATATATATACACACTAATCCTTCACCCCTGGACTAAGACCCATTAGTGCACCTATCAAGAAAATCGTGCATCCCCGTGTTAGCACCCATTAATGCACCTATCAATAATAATCCATCACCCCCGGGTTATTACCCATTAGTGCGCCTATGTAAAGAATCCTGCATCCCCGGGTTAACACCCATTAATGCACCTATCAATAATAATACAGCACCGCCGGGTTAGCACCCATTAGTGCGCCTAACAATATCATCCTTGTACCCCTGGGTTATCACCCATTAGTACACTTAACAATAGAGTCTCTCCACCCCCGAGTTATCACTCATTAGTGCGCTTAACTATAAGATTCTTGCACCCCCGAGTTATCACCCATTAGTTCTCTTAGAAATAATATCGCATAATAGGCATACACACGTCCTATTAAAATTTATAGGTATTTCCCCAACCTACATATACACTCCTCATGCGTATTTTAATCTCATCACTACGTATAGTATAAATATTTAGATTATTATATCTCTCGTAATCTCCAAGGTACATTCTCTCTATACCGAAATAATTAAAGTATTAAGACTCACATACTTTTCTTAAAATCCTTTCTTGCTTAAGTTTACTATCGGACACTTTCTCTCACTCTAAGAAACCGGTAAACCCAAATTTGGACTCAAAGAAAATCCCCCAAAAATTTCGCCGTCGCTCGAAGCAGATGAGTTGTCGCTTAAACCAGAAATTGATCTCGCTCGAACTAGAATGAGATGTCGCATGAATGACTTCCATGTGTCGTTCAAATGACTTCGCGCAAGATCCCTATCTCGCGCGAACGACTTCGCACGAGATCGCGCGAGATGTCCCTGTTCGTCTTGTTGCCCAGATTTCGAGCGTTTTTCACCATTTTTTCATCCTAAAAACCTCTAAGATTTTATCACCCAACACCTCATCATCAATCCCAATTAAGCCATAGAAGTTTATATAACATTCCTATAATCCTAGGGTCATTAATTCATCATCAATTCTCATAATTATATTAAATCCCCAAATTAGTTCATATGAACCCTAGTTTCCAAAATTTTAATTAAAGAACCTAATCAATTCAAATTCATTCATCAATATGTAATTCAATTTCGTGATTAATCCTCTACATACATGAAGGAATTCCAACCACTAATTAACCCAGTCCTTAATCATAATTTAAATCTCCAATTTTCACCCAATTAACAAGTAAATCATGATTAATTTCACCTACACTAACATGAGCATGATTATTGCTAAAAGAAAGAAAGTAATAAACACTTGCCTCGAATGTGACAGTCTGATCCGTTGATGATGTTGCTATACACGTGTTCATCTCTTTTCGATCTACGCATTGGTGGTCACGATTGTGCAAGGTGGGGATAATTTGGCCTTCCCTCTTGGAGTTTGCTTCTCCCTCACACCCTCTATGGTCGTTCTTTCCTTCCTGTGTCTCACAACCCTAAAAGACTTTTCTTGGCTGATAAAATAACTCCCAATGTTCGTCCATTAATTTAAACCCGAAAATACAATTTACCAAAATGCCCTCTCGGGACGCCGGTTAGGCCTAAAATTACCCCGGGACTCAAACTAAACACCCGGGTATACTATTTTGACTATCTCGACTCTCCCGGACTTAACGGCGCACTAGAAATGACCATATGAGTTAATAAAAATAATTTCTCTTTTTATTCTATTCAATTAGTCCTGACACGACTCACACACGTGTCAGACTTAAATTACCAAACTGCTTTATTTCTCACTTCCGAAAATTTATCAAATGTTATAATTCCATATTACATATCACATAGTAATATTCAATAATTCTCAACCATAAGTATTAATCCTTGGCGCGCTAGTTAATAATTATTTTAATCCAGATTAATAACAAATTAATTTCTCGCATTTTAATTTAATTAATCCAACAATAATAATTAATCGCATACTTATTCCCATAATAATAATAATTAATCACATAATTATTTAAATCGTCAAAAATACGGGGTGTTACATACTTCCCCCTTATAACGGAATTTCGTCTCGAAATTCGAAAAAAGTATACTAGGTACAGACAACGCTGTAAAAATATTGCGCATCGCATCCTTGCGCTCACAAGTAAGCTACTCCGTACCACCCATATAGTACGCTATCGAATACCCTTAATAATGAACACTTCACATGTGTTTATTTTAAACTCCAGGTTACCCTGTCATATAGGCTCTTGCCCAAGCCTTCCTGCTTAAGTTTCACTACATAAACTTTATTTTAGATATTCACTATCAAGCCTTCTACTATTTGCACCTTAGTAGATTTATCCTCTTTTCATATACATACGACTTCGTCTCGTGTCTTTTATACAAGTAAATTGGATGTGCAATATATATTTCACACACAATATATACGATAATATCAATTTTTCTTCAACATTTGTAGTCATAATTGGCCCCCCACCTCTAACTCTCAAGTAGGACAACAACAAAGTTTACCATTCAAAAATCTCAGTTTATTTTGAAACGTAAGTCTCTAACAAGCCTTACGGAGTAATCTTCGGCTTACCAGACTACATTTTATCTAATTCATAAGATAATCACAATCCACCGTTTGATTCAATCCCCTAGGGAGCCCATACACCCTATGCCTCGCGCATCATTATACAAATGACATAAATTTTCTTACTTCAATTCTTGCACACTCGGTACACTGGTGTGGTAGGGGTGCACTCAACCACCCCACTATTCAAAACTTAATCAATCCTTCAATGGTATCATTGCTCTATTCATAATGATACTAAGACTAGGTGACTCTATTGGCCTTAAGTCATAAAAGAATTATCAACTCTCAATTATATTCTCGTATAGGTACAATAACCAACATACAAAACTTATGTACTATCGACAAAACTTCTCTCCAACTCCCGACGTTCGCTAGTTTCATGTGTGGGATGTCTCGGAAGGCAAAATCCAAACAAGGAACCCCCCGATACACTACTATCTAACCTAGCTGGTTGTCGAGGTCCATAAGGCCTTCAGTACATACTATGTACTCTCCCACAATCTACGTATTGTGACACAAAAGTCTACTCGTCCACTCTCATGTCCCTAAAAATGTAACATGAAGCATAGTGCCCTTACTAACCCAAGTACTCAGCACAATAAATATAAGGGGTTCTATCTCTCTGCTTGAAGAAGAACAAAATGAAACCTGAGTCTCCTCATTAAAATAAATTCCTACGCACCGGAATCACCTATAACTAGACAACATACTCGTTGAGGCCTATAACACCATGAAAATTTTCATATATTCATATATCTGGGCCCAACCCTATTTCAGGTGGCGCCGCACAAAATAAAGATTTCTCCTCCCGGATTATCCGGCACGACAGTCATATCACTACATTTTTACTATCGTTTGACCATATGGTAATTAATCACTACACATTACCATAATAAACTCTACTAAAGCTGACTCAATGCAGTAGTAAATTATAAAAACAAAACATATTCTTAGGGCCCACCCGGTTTACTCACGGGCAATCATCAAAATGCCCTTCTAACAACGAGAAATATGTTTGTAACAAGACTGTTAAAACTAACGTTCCCACTAAACTCGACCCGCACGAGAAGTTTAGGGTTTCCAATTTACATAAAAGTTGTGGCACACCCATGTCACTAGAATATATCCTTTACTCACAAGGAAGAAGGAAAACCTCACCAGTCTCGCCAAATCAAAGGGTCTCAGCACGTGGCTACCATCCCAACCCATGAACATCTGCAGTCGTCATACATCCTAGGATTCCATCCTATAGTTGTCCTCTCTCATCATGGACAATTTATTCCATCATGTGGATTTCGCGCCTATTATTAAAACGTTGGACCAATCTCTCTAGGCCTCAAATATAGCTTTATTGAACTCCCGTTTACATCCCGGGCCCCGTAGACCCTGACATATTATACGTTACTATTAACGAGGACTCTACTCGTCCAGCCTGAACCCATCACTCTCGAGTTGTAAATTTCCTGGGCCTAATTCTCTTGACCCCAAATTATTTCACTGGAAGTTTATCTCCCCCAGTTGTTATGCCTAACTGGTATGGTTTACCATTTCTAATCTCTTAGGTCTCACTTCTCAATTGTGGACACCTTCAATACTTGTAGTTCTACTTCCTTCACATAAGGAAAACTTCACGAACCATTTCCCCGTCACTGGTCCCACTGACCATTTTGGGTATGTCCTTATGTCAGACCGAGTAGTATTAACTTGTTGGCTACACTTGCCTTTCGAAACTATGGTTGGCCTACACGGCCCTGATTGACTTCATCATCACTTTGTAGGAAGTTAATCAACTTAAAATCATCTAATCGTATTCCCTATTGGGTATACTCTCATGTGGGGTTTCACTAACACCGTTAAGTTCAGTTGTTTCTTTTCGAGTAGATTCTCTAACCTTTCTGGCTTGCTTCTTCTGGAAAGAACGTAAGAACTAGTCCCCGTATAACCTTGATGACATCAACATTAGTCATCCTAGCTAGATTTTTCATTTATGCTTGTGTTCTACTCATGGGTTCTTTATCAACTATAGACCATTTGGATAATTTATTCCCCTCTACCAGGTACGAAGTTCATTATGTAATTTAACCTTTCTCTCATGATCAGTTTCAATCTTACCCATTGCTAAACATCAAAAATTCACTTGCATTTTGTTACCACATCGAATGGAAGACCTCACGATCAAATCATACCCAAATTTCTCTCTAAATTTCAAACACACTTCTTCATAATGGTGATTGCCTCTAATCACTACATGATTCTCCTAAGAGCTATAGCTTTTAACTCCAAATTTTAATTATGAGTCTCGTCACACCCCACTCTACACCATTGCCTTCGGATTTTCTACTTCCACTGGTCTGTTACATTTTCTCATTTTCTTCTCCGCATCTTCACCGATGGGTTTTCAAAAGATTCCCTCTAATTTCCCCTTTATCGACTATGCTAGGTGATCCCGAAATCACTCCACCATTATCTACGACTGTGTCTTGGGAACCCACATTTCTCGAGTGACAATTTTACTATCTCTTACTTAAGTAATCCTCATGGTTATATTTGTCCCGATTACTCTATGTCTTATATTGAGCTTCTTCTCCCGCAGTTCTTCTTACGGCCCTCGCTGGTCGTCCTAAAATGTTCGGTGTTCAAATCAAACAGAATTTTGAATAATGAGTCACATCCATTATAATTCGTAGTAGGAGAACATAAGTCGCATACGTAAAGGAACACAACAATCCTATCATAAGTCTCTACATCAATGAACGATGCGCTAAAACGTAATAAGCCGCACAGATCCTAAGGACACTAGAACCTGATGCTCTAATACCACCTGTGTCACCATGCCCAATTAAATATCGGGTGATCAGTCCTTTATAACATTTATAATAGAATGTTCGGTTGGTTCATTCTTAGCATCACTGTCGAAAACTTAAATCCAATTAATTACCTAACATTTAATTAAGTTAGTGTCAAAGCATTTCCCAATTTAATTTGAAACCAATTAATTCAATTAATTTCTGAACATTGAATTATAAACCACACACAATAAATAAATGTTGATTGAATTAAATAATGAATAATTAAGACTGGATAAAACCTTCCAGTTTAAAGTCACAAACAAAACCAAAATAAATACACAATCCAACAGAAAATAACTACAAAGGAACTGAGTACAATCTCGCTAATGAGGATGTGCGACACAGGCCCAAACTGAAGCATATGAACTAGGAACTGAATAAAATGAGAGAAGCGACTAGTCTCAAACCCGCAACTTTCACAATAGCTGCAGCTCGGCAAACCATCCAAGTATCTAGAAACGGTGTCTCCGTGGCTAGGCAACTGTACTAATATATATATATATATATATATATATATATATATATATATATATATATATATATATAGAAAAAGAGAGAAGAAATACATGAAACAGGTTAGAGCCCGAGGTGTAAAAATGATTTAGCAAGTATTTAAAACAAGTTCTTAAAATAAGTCTTATACGCATGCTAGTTATAGAACTCCCACATGAGTTTCTCACCTCTCATTTATTTTGCAGGCCTAACGTACATCTAATACCCCCTAGTTATACCTCCCAGTCTAACTAGTCAGAAACCATACTAATACTAACAATGCTCACTAGTAGTATTCCCGTATCGCCTATAGAATACGCTATTCAGTTAGTTTATCTCACATACTAAGTTTTATTATTCACCGTTTGAATGGTTAATCTTTTATCTACTAAGATTATTTCATTTCTCATTTCCATTTTATCTACTATTCTCATAAAGTAGAAAGTTACCCAAGTACACTCATACATATATATAGTCTCATCATCCCTATATATATACACTAATCCTGCACCCTTAGGTTAACACCACTTGGTGCAATATAATGATTATTATTATTACCAAGTCTACTAATTTCACACAGTAGAAATATTCACAAGTTCATATATATATATAGACACACACACACTAATCCTTCACCCCCAGGCTAAGACCCATTAGTGCACCTATTAAGAAAATCATGCATCCCCGTGTTAGCACCCATTAATGCACCTATTAATAATAATCCAGCACCCTCGAGTTATTACTCATTAGTGCGCCTATCAGGAGAAT
The DNA here is from genome assembly GCA_949130495.1 of Sambucus nigra. NCBI lineage: Eukaryota > Viridiplantae > Streptophyta > Magnoliopsida > Dipsacales > Adoxaceae > Sambucus > Sambucus nigra. Next base: position 429,731,021 of record OX422223.1, read on the forward strand.
CTTGCAACCCCGGGCTAACACCCATTAATGCACATATCAATAATATTCCAACACCCCCGGGTTATCATCCATTAGTGCGCCTAACAACATCATCCTTGTACCCCCGGGTTATCACCCATTAGTACACTTAACAATAGAGTCTCTGCACCCCAGATTTATCACTCATTAGTGCGCTTAATTATAAGATTCTTGCACCCCCGGGTTATCACCCATTAGTGCTCTTAGCAATAATATCGCATAATAGGCATACACACGTCCTATTAAAATTTATAGGTATTTTCCCAACCTATATATACACTCCTCATGTGTATTTTAATCTCATCACTACATATAGTATAAATATTTATATTACTATCTCTCTCGTAATCTCCAAGGTACATTCTCTCTATACCGAAATAATTAAAGTATTAAGCCTCACATACTTTTCTCGAAATCCTTTCTGACTTAAGTTTATTATCGGACACTTTCTCTCACTCCAAGAAACTTGTAAACCCAAATTTGGACTCAAAGAAAATCCCCAAAACTTTTCGCTGTCGCTCGAAGCAGATGAGTTGTCGCTTAAACCAGAAATCGATCTCGCTCGAACTCGAATGAGATGTCGCGCGAACAACTTCCATGTGTCGTTCAAATGACTTCGCACGAGATCCCTATCTCGCGCGAACGACTTCGCATGAGATCACGCAAGATGTACCTGTTCGTCTTTTTGCCCAGATTTCCAGCGTTTTTCACCATTTTTTCATCCTAAAAACCTCTAAGATTTTATCACCCAACACCTCATCATCAATCCTAATTAATCCATAGCAGTTTATATAACATTCCTATCATCCTAGGGTCATTAATTCGTCATCAATTCTCATAATTATATTAAATCCCCAAATTAGTTCACATGAACCCTAGTTTCCAAAATTTCAATTAAAGAACCTAATCAATTCATATTCGTTCATCAATATGTAATTTAATTTCGTGATTAATCCTCTACATACATGAAGGAATTCCAACAACTAATTAACCCAGTCCTTAATAATAATTTAAATATCCAATTTTCACCCAATTAACATGTAAACCATGTTTAATTTCACCTACACTACCATGAGCATGATTATTGCTAAAAGAAAGCAAGTAATAAACACTTTGCTCGAACGATCTGATCCGTTGGTGATGTTGGTATATACGCGTTCCTCTCTTCTCGATCTATGCATTAGTGGTTACGGTTGTGCAAGGTGAGGATAATTTGGCCTTCCCTCTGGGAGTTTGCTTCTCCCTCACACCCTCTATGGTTGTTGTTTCCTTCATGTGTCTCACAGCCCTAAAAGACTTTTCTTGGCTGATAAAATAACTCCCAATTTTCGTCCATTAATTTAATCCCAAAAATAAAATTTTCCAAAATGCCCTCTCGGGATGCCGATTAGGCCCAAAATTGCCCCGGGACCCAACTAAACAACCAAGTATACTATTTTGACTATCTCGACTCTCCCGGACTCAACGGCGCACTTGAAATGACCATATGAGTTAATAAAAATAAATTCTCTTTTTATTCTATTCAATTAGTCTCGACACGACTCACACGTGTGTCAGACTTAAATTACCAAATTGTTATATTTCTCACTTCCGACAATTTATCAAATGTTATAATTCTATATTACATACCACACAGTAATATTCAATAATTCTCAACAATTAGTATTAATCCTTGGCATGCTAGTTAATAATTATTTTAATCCGGATTAATAACAAATTAATTTCTCGCATTTTAATTTAATTAATCCAACAACAATAATTAATCGCATACTTATTCCCATAATAATAATTAATCACATAATTATTCAATTCGTTAAAAATACGGGGTGTTACAGTATACTAAACATTTAGCTACGAACTCTGCAATCTCACGTTTCATATTGTTCCACTAGGAATACTCTTTCAGATCTCTGTATATTTTGGTACCTCCCGAATGCATAGAGTAAATAGAACTATGTGCCTTTTCTAATATATCGTTCTTTAAGGGTGGATCATTAGGTACACAAATCCTATTTTTATAACACAATGATTCATCATTCTTAATCTCAAAGTCACTCTCTTTACCATCCAGGACATCTCGTTTCTTATTCTTAGGGAATGGATCACTGATCTGCAAATTTCTTATGCGTTCTGCCAATAAAGGTATCACCGTGACATGTGCTAATAAGCCTCCCCTTTTTGAAACCTTAATTCAACACCCATCGATGCCAAGTCAAGGATATTTCCCACACGTGCACACTGTATGCAACCTAGAATCCCCGATGATTTTTTACTCAAAGCATCTGCTACTACATTGGCCTTACCAGGATGATGATGAATGGTGCAGTCATAGTCTTTAATCGGCTCTATCCAATGCCTCTGTCTCAAATTCATTTATTCTTGTGTAAACAAGTATTTCAAGCTTTGATAATCCGTATATACCTCACAAGTTTCTCCATACAAGTAATATCTCTATAACTTCAAAGCAAAAACAATAGCTGCTAACTCCAAATCATGCGTAGGGTAGTTTCATTCATGTGTCTTTAATTTTTTGGAAGCATATGCTATTAGCTTCCCATTCTGCATAAGAGCACATCCTAACCCCTGAAATGAAGCATCTGTATAGATCACAAAATACTCATTCCCATAGGGAATAGTAAGTATAGGGGCTGAAACCAACCGATTCTTTAATTCTTTAAAACTCCTCTCGCATTCTTCATCCCATACAAACTTCACTTCTTTACTACTCAACTTTGTCAATGGTAATGCTATTGCTGAAAATCCCTTAATGAATCTGCGATAGTAACCTTCCAATCATAGGAAACTCTTAATTTCTATCACATTCTTAGGACTTTCCTATTCAACGATCGCTTCTACCTTCTTTGGATAAATATATATCACATATCCCGAGAAAACGTTCCCTAAAAACATAATTTCATTCAACCAAAACTCATACATGCTGAATTTAGCAAATAATTTTTTCTCTCTCAAAATCTGCAATACAAGTCTCAAATGTTTCTCGTGTTCCTCCATGTTATGCGACTAAATTAACACATCATCTATGAATACAGTCACAAATGAATCAATGAAAGGGTGGAATACCCTGTTCATCAAGTCCATAAAAACTACTGGAGCACTAGTCAATCCAAATGGCATCACTAAAAACTCATAGTGCCCATATCGAGTCTGAAAAGTTATTTTGGAAATATCAGTATCCTTGATTTTCAATTAGTGGTAACCCGATCTCAATTCAATCTTCGAAAATACTGTGGCCCCTATAATTGGTCAAACAAATCATCGATACGAGGTAGAGGGTACTTGTTTCTAATGGTCACCTTATTCAATTGTCAATAATCAACACATAATCGCATTGTCCCATCTTTCTTTTTCATAAATAACACTGGGGATCCCCATGGTGAAACACTAGGCCGAATGAAACCTCTTCTTATCAGATCTTGTAATTGCACTTTCAATTCCTTCAACTCTCTCAGTGCCATTCTATATGGAGCAAGGAAAATTGGACCAGTACCTGGAATTAATTCATTGGAAAACACTACTTCCCTATCGGGTGGGGCCATTCCTCTGGGAAGACATCATAAAATTCTCTAACCGCTGGTATGTATTAAATTTTAACTGTCTCTTTACTAGTATCAACAACATAATCTAAATACCCTGTACAACCTTTACTCAACAATCTCCTGCTCTTAATTTCTGATACAAGACAATTAGGAACAACGTTCCTTTCCCCTGTAAACTAGAACTCGGGTTCACCAGGCAAATAAAATGTAACTTCTTTTCGAAAACAATCAATGGAAGCATGATACGACAATAACCAATCCATCCCCAATATAATATCAAAATCACGAATGGCCAATGGTATCAAGTCAACATAGAAATCTCACTCACCCATCCGTAAGACACAATCTTTATAAACATGCTCCACCATAATTACACTTTCCATTGGGGTTGAAATATATAAAGCACAATTGAGAAATGAATATGGTCTACCCAAATATGAAACAATATGTAATGCCACAAATGAATGCGTATATCTAGGATTAATGAGTGCATATAAATCTTTATTTACAACAGAAAGTTTACCTGTAACCACTTCTGGTGTAGCATGGGCATATTGAAGAGTCATCGCAAACACTCTTCCTCCTACCCTCGATCCAGTTTCTTATTCTGTACCTATTCCCTGGTTGCATTCCCTGGAGAGGATACTTTATGAGGCCCCACACTACTAACTGAAACTGTTCTGGCTAACATAGGACAATTCTTTCTTAGATGACCCTTCTGGTGACAATTAAAACATTCTATATTTAGTAACTTAGGGCAATTTCTCTTTATATGACCCGATGTCCCATAAAAGAAATAAACATTCGAATTTCCTTGTGCTGAAACTCATGAACCTCGCCTACCACTTGCTTCATTCTTTTGCGAACTACCTCCCATACCTCTACCATGTTGAAATTTTTTCCCTCCTAGTCTCAAATATTTTGTACCACTACCTTTTTGATAATTTGGATCGAATCTGCTTCTCTTTACACCTCGTTCTCAATTCCCTCTCGCTTCATTCACGTCCTTTTCTACCAGCATGGCTTTGTTCACCTAGGCTGAATAATTAACAGTCTCTAAAGTCGATAATCGTGACTTAATAACTAACTCAAGTCCATCGAGAAATCGACTACATGTGTCTTCCTCATTTTTTACAAACCTCGAAGGAAACCGAGATAAGGCTGTAAGTTTAGCCTCGTATTATCTAATAGTCATGCTTTCCTGATTAAACATGAAATATTCTTTCTCCTTTTATTTTTGATACATTGGGGGGAAATACTTGTCATACAAGGCTTTAACAAAAGCATCCCATGAGATCACATTCCCACCTCCTGGAGTAATTAAGAAATGTTTTATGGCATCCCACCAATATTTAGCTTCTCCTTTCAGCATATACGTCGCCAAGGTCACTCGTTGATTTTCAGGAATTCTCATTACCCCAAACATAAGTTCAATCTCTTTAACCCATACTTTTGCCTCTTCTGGATCAACTTATCATTCAAATGAGGGTGGATTCATTTTAATAAATTTATCGTGTGAAGTACTCCTTTCTTCCCGGTATATCACCTCCTCAGCCCTGGCCAATGCTTCTGCCTCCAGTTCCCTGGCCTGTTGTTCTTCCATATGAGCCATAAATCTAGCTTGTTGATCTCCCATTAAAGTCATAGCACGTGCCATTTTTTGCATTTCTGTCAATTGTTCTGGCTCAGGTTCTACATTTCTATAAACAGGTTGCTCAACTTTCGCTTTTGCTGCCATATTTAAAGCCTCAGCTTCTATTCTCACATTAACATTCCTTCATTCCATTCTTTTATATATGAAATGAATTAGAGATATAATAACATACATATCTACATATCTTTCCTAACATAATCATTAGTATCAAACAAAATATATTTTTAACATTCACTGCCAAATCTAGACTCTTCTAACTCCAGAACCTCTAAAACCTAGGCTTTGAAACCAAAAGCTGACACACCCCAATCCAGTTACTTAGAATTAAGTTTGAAAGTCAAAGTGACTCAAACCATAATTAATTTTACCAAAACATAAACATGAGTTTTAAATATAAAGCCATAAGTGTAATTCCATATAGCTAAAAACTTTTTTTTCAACATTAAAGTAGTCATACTTATACAAACATGATTGAAAGATAAGTTACCTTAATCACATCATTTACATTAAACCAAATCTTTGTTTCTCCCATTCCTCGCTAACCCAACCCGACTTCCTAGACTTGGCAGTGACATCGCGTTACCTGAAAAAATGAGAACATAGGAACCGTGAGCCAAATAGCCCAGTGAATGCATCACTACTATACTACTGTATGAATTTAAATGCAATAAATCATGTCCATATAATTATGTATTAACTTATCCATCTCATTCATAATGAATGACCTAACTTTTTGAATCATGATTCATATATCTTGTCTGGAATAGACAATTCTCCCCCATTCCTGGTCGAGGAGTAAACCCTTGTCATTAATAGACAAATCTCCCCCATTTCGAGTCGGGGAGTAACCTCCCATTTCGATAAACTTGAATGAACAATTTAATATTCATTATATTCTTATCATATCAATAACGCGATACAAATATCTCTCTCCAGTGAGTACACTCACCTTGGTTGACAACTATATATTCACGTTTCCTTCAGGTGGAGCTGAACTGGGTTGATTAGACCTTACACCTGTCAATCCAACTAAATCAGTACTGAATATCAATCATAAGTATTATCCTAACATAATTATGTAACTTTCAATGACTATATAACAACAATATACTTCCACTAAAGTCACATTCCATGAAACATGAGTAAAGACAAAATAGTAGTATACATGTTGATAAAGTTATGGACATTCAACTGTAGGAAATACCTCATAAGGAATTTATAACTAAACCCAATTAAATATGAAAGCATACTTCTCAATGTATACACACATGAAATATGTACTCAAAATACTCTTTGGAAAGAGGAGATAACAATATTCTTTTATGGGTTATCTGGTATGGCCTCAATTTATTGTCCTCTATACTCAACCATCCTATATTACTAAATTGTATAAATATATAGGTGTCCAAACTTATAAATATGAAAACATATATGAATATAATTTCCAGTACAAGTGACGATGTAATTTTTCAAGTTTCCTAGAGCAAGTTGTGACCATTTCTTTACAGCACAAGAATTTTGCCCTACAAGCTCCTCCATTGTTCCTTCAACTTCCAAGAATTTTCATAATTTTTCTCCAAAATAAATTTTCATGAATTTTAACCCATTTTCATTACACATACTTAATAGTACATAATTAAATTTTCATGATTTTTTGACTTCTTTTGCTATCTCAAAAGCTTAACCAAACAAAGGGCATACTGACATGAAATATACAAACAACCACTATATACCAAATTGAAACCATCACTAAGGCCTAACCAAAAAGATTTAAATTCTTATTCTCGGGTATGATATGAATATATGAGTCTACTTTCATATCGAATTGTAATGTCTCAATTATAGTAAGCACACAAAGAGATATGCAAGTTTGAATACAATAGGTTTCAATACAAAGCAATATGACCTATAAACACCACTTATCTCACATATGAACCAATACGTATTATCACAAAGGATGATGAAATTTTAATCAATAATTCACGATTTATATACATGGAAATAATTATAATAAAAAATTAAAACAATATTAACACATAATTTTACCTTGGAAACACCTTAAGGATTTTCTTGGAATGTTTTCCTAGCTTTTCCTTGTAACCCTTTCTTCCTTAACTTCAACTTCTCTTTCCTCAAGCTAATAACACTTAAAAATGAACCTAGGGACTTATTTGCTGAATAAATAAGTTAGAAGAAGAGTTTTAGGTCGGCAAAGGCATGCCACCTTTCCATCCAATCAAATCAAACCATTTGGTTTACTAAAAGACAATTTACCACTTAAAGGGAATGGACAGATTTTTTCCCTTGTTAATAAATTCGACCTAACTTCTTACTCGATCATCCCTTTGATTCACCGTTTGTTGTGTTACAACCGTAACTCACATGTCTACAACTATATAGTTTTAACCTCAAGTCAATTGTAATGTTATAAGGCTCAAAACTAGTATTAAACAGGAACATTTCTATAAAAAATAACAAAATTTTGTGATCGTACATAACTCGACATTTCACGATTTATGAAAGTAGTATTAGACTAAACATAATCACTTAACATTAAATATACTAATAAAACATTATTCATATCACATAAGATAATAATGATTTATATATAATTTATCATAATTATATCCGGGTTGTCACATTGAAGATTGAAGGCGCGCGTCAAGGCTTGAAGGGAGTCGAGTCTGTTGTGTAAGTCCTCTTGTCGCATCTTCGTAAAATTCATACCATACTTAGTGAATTTGTTAGGCCAGGGCCATCCGAGGTTTTTTCTCGATTTGGTTTTTTCCTCGTACATCGCCGAGTTGTGGGATTGTGAATTTATTTTATCTTGCACATCACCTAGAACGCATGCTTAGGGTAAAAAGATAAAATTAAGTTTAATTTGAAATCTTGTTTAAAATGATGCATGTTTAATTATTTGGGTAATTAATGTTTAACTTAATTTAATTCAAGTCTAAATAATTTAATTTGTTTAAATTTTGGTTTGGCCTTTATAGAAGAATGAATTAATCAAGTTAGGCAAATTTTAGGACTTGGGATTAAATTAATTTTGTTTAAATGAAAAGTATGTGTGTTTACTTTAATTCACTTTGTAGTGTTTAATTTTAATTTGTTTTAATAATTTAAAACTTGTCATTTGTATGGGTTGAACCATCTTTAATTCCTCATAAACGGAAATTCATATTTATAAAATTAAAATTGGTGGTCTATGTTTCCATCACTCAACAACATTCTTCTGTAATCAGTAAAGTTTTCTTGTGTGAAATTCCTTTCCACCTTTCATTCCCATCATTCTCATACCCAATTTAGCAAAAATACCCTTCTCTCTCATCCTACATTCATCCCAACTTGCAAGGAATTTCATCAAGGATCAAGGATCAAGGTCAAGCTTCAAGTCTCCAAATAAGGTCCAAACATCCTTCTCTCTTTAAATTTCTTTATTTTGACATTGGTTATATAAATTCTCAATTTAGATTTGACTATAGATCATACACATTAATACCTCATCCTTTATTAGTTATATTGCACATAATTTATTTTCTTTAAAAAAAAGAGAGGGTTACAACTATAAATTCCAATGGGATTCTTCATCACATATTCTCAAAAGTAAAAATATCTTTTCTACACACACACACACACACATAATAAACTCCCATTTGAATTAAATGGATAAAACTCCACCCTTATGTCATATGCGAACTAGATGGACCGTGATGCCTTTACAGGCTACGTAGGCATTTCGGGCTAAAACTCGGGACTCGAGTCCTATTTTCTTATTTTCATCTTTTTTTTTCATTTTATTCATATATTATTCATATATATCATACTTGCATCTTATCTAAAACATATTATCATTTCATCATAACGATAAATGTCTCGATAAGCGCACACATCATATTTTTCTAATTATTATTTTGGGAACATTCATATGGATGACCTCACTCCATCTTTTCCATGATGCGAGTCGAGCGATTCCGATCTTCACTTATATATAAATGCATACACATTTCACGGAGAAATTAAAAAAAATAGTAACATAAGCCCATGAGAGACCGAAAGGGTGGGATGTGTGCCTAACACCTTCCCGTTCTGTAACTGATCCCCCCAACCTCTAAACTATTGGTTTTGCAAGCATCATTTTGTCTCTGATGCTTCTCTCTCAAGGAGGAAAGATGTTATTTTTCCTATTTTATGAAAAATAGGTTGGCGACTTTATCTATTTACATCACCCCAACATCGAAAACGATCGAAGAACCCCATAATGTAGCGAGGGGCGCGAGACATTTATCTCTCCCTCCCCCCTCCCCCCTGGAAGCCGCCCCGAGCTAGAGAGAGTGAGGAAGATTCTCAGGAATGTCCACAGTGGCGACTCTGCTAGGGAAATTTCTTAAGAGGACTAAACTCTATTTTCATGGGTATTATCATTCTCTACTTGTGTGCGTATACACCTACCTGTATGTTCCCTGTTATTTCTCCTCTATTGCTACTTGTATATAGCTATCTCATGTTTATACCACCTTTCACTCACTTTTCACTTAACACACTTATAAATAATCTCCATGTACACCTTACACTACTTACACTTATATGTAAGTTAACTTGTACTCACATGCTTCACACATCACTTAGAATATACATGCTTAGGTGTCACTTGCACACACCTCCACTTATCACACTTATTATATCCATGATCACTCATATTCACCACACACCACCTGTAGTTGATCCATGATTAGGTTCATTACCACACACTCACTTATAGATATTCACAGATCACTCACTCTCACGTATCCATGTTTAGTGTAATCTTCATGCTCCATGCTAGATTTACTTGTACATTCCTCCCTATTAGTAAAGTGCTCATCATGAATAAAATACACCCTCCATAATATAATAATTAAGAATCATGCAGTTTTGCACACTACATCACCAAGAGCATGGCTATTGACCAAAATTTGTATCGTACTCGGGGGGTCACTTTGTGATGGGTGCTGGTGTGACACCCCGCTTAAATTAATAAAGGGTGGCTAGCCCTATACCAAGATAAAACAGGAATCTCAAGGGGATCACAGCATCACTATTGCACATACTAAAAATCTAACAAACCACCCAATCAGAAAATAAGCGGATGCCAATTTTTTTAAAACATATAAACCAACATGAAATAACGACTACAAACATGCCAATATATATAATGTGAACACGAGTACAATAAAAGATATACCCGAATATGATGTCGGGTCACAGACAATACAACATCCAAGATAAGAACATAAAAGAGCTACAAATATACAACCCCTAAGTACACATCACCGATATAGAAAATGGATCCTTAACTAGATTTACAAGAATAGGAAACGGCTAAAACAAAATCCTGTAACATTCCGCATCTACTACAGCTCCAAGAACTCTAAATAGAATAGGCATCATTGGCGTCCTTGCAGAGGGACACCTAATATATATATATATATATATATATTAAGAGGAAAGAAATGAACGGGTCAGAGCTCGAAGTTCGAAAATAATTTTAGCAAGTGAATTAAAATTCCTAATAATTATGAATGCACAATTTCATAATTAAAGTTGTATCGCACTCTCTTGGGATTTAACCTCACCCCTCGTCTATAGCGCGCACCTAACGTATGCATATGAACCTTAAATAAGCTATGACAGATTCTAGGGATGAATCCTCTTAAACCTATGCATAAACGTCATTCACATAACCCATTATCTTTAATATAACCATTCATATACTTCTTCTATCATCTTCTAAGTTTACACCCAAACTTAGACGATAATACCACTCAATTGTATTTTCTCGGTTTCTAATATTTAACCTTCACAAGTTATTAACATAAGATATCACTCGTCATCATTAATGCTAGTAATATACTCCCACTATTTCACCTATACCATAGAACCAAGGACCAAACATCTCCCCACGTCCAACGTTATGCTAAGTTTCGTGAGTGGGACGTCTCGCAAAGCGAAATCCAAACAAGGAATCCCCCTGATACACTACCACTTAACATTGTTGGTCGTGGGAATCCGTTAGGCCCTTGGTCCAAAGTACACCCCTAAATTACTTCCCGTCTATAGGCATAAGAGTATATTCATCCACTCTCATGATACAAAAGGCAAAATGTATTATACATCTTTATAACTTTCTCTAGTTATAATATTAAGATATCACAAACTATCTATAAATCTTTTATAATATTACACGCATGTATTATACAAGAGATATCATTACCTAGCAAGTATACATACATAACACACATAACATATGTATACTAATAGTCTCTACAATGCTATCATATTCCAAGGGATCGCTCACATGTCCCGGGGTTACCAGCGATCGGACTGTCACACCGACTTGGTAAAAACCTAGTCACAATGAATGGGAAGTGGCCATAGTTCCTAACCTAAGAGCAAGACGATTCATACCCAAGACGTCTTACCCCTACCTCATGCACGGTAAAATACTGGACGATATAACCTCGGGATTATACTCCCCCTGCTCCTCAAGCCAGGGGGATTAACCCACATCGCGCAACTACCCATGATAGAACTAGAGGGGTATGAAGCACACAATGCATATAACGTACACATAAGATATTCACACATTCGATCACATCATAAATACAAACCATCACCCAAGATATATACATCCATGCTAGGGTGCACACCGTTTGAGTTCGTTCAGTTTCATTACTAAACCAGAACCAGAACTGAAGTGCTTCGGTTCCAGGATTTTGGAACCGGAAACGAAATCAATTTTTTTGGAACCGAACCAAACCGAATCGATGGTTATTGGGTTGGTTCAAATCGGTTCCCAGTTCTATTCACTTTTTGAAATAAAATATTCAATTATCTTTCAAAATTAGTTTTTAAATGTAAAAACAACATTTGTCCTTTCATAATGCTCTATCATATTATTCGAATATAGTTTTCAAATAGATCCATATTCTTCTATCATATTTTAATATTTAACCATTCCTTTTCAAATATTAAAAAACAACAATGATATATTGGCACACCCCAACCCAGTTACTTATAATTAAGTTTGAAACTCAAAGTGAGTCAAATCATAATTACCTTAACCAAACAATAATCATGAGTATCCTTTTTCAATTATTAACATGAATCAATAAAACTAAAACCTTAGACAACTTTAAGGTAATTAGGATTATTCAAACTTACAAAAAAGATAAGTGGGCTTAAATTACCCCATTTACGTTTGACCAAAATCCTAGTCTTATGCATACCCTTGCTAACCCCACCGACCTCCTAGATTTGGCAGTGATATCACAATACCTGAAAAACATAAACATAGGAACCATGAACAAAATAGCTCAGCAAATGCATCACTACTACACTATTGAATAAAATTAACTGCAATAAATCATATCCCCGTGATGATATATGCATACTTATCCGGCCTATTCATAAGAATTACCAATTATATACTTATCCGTATCATTCATAAAGAATTACCAATTATACTTATTTGTCTCATTCTTAAAGAATGACCAATTATATACTTATTCGGCTCATTCATAAAGAATGACCAATCATATACTTATCCGGCTCATTCATAATGAATGACCAACTTATCCGAATCATGATTCACATATCCTGTCTGCAATAGACATTCTCCCCCATTCCTGGTCGAGGAGTAACCCCTTTTATTTAATAGACAAATCTCCCCCATTCTGGGTTGGGGAGTAACCTCCCATTTAGGTAAACCGAAATGAACAAATTCATATTCAATATTATTCTGATCATATCCGTAACCATGTATAATACATCGTACCAATAAGTGATATTCAGATCATATCCATAACCATGTATAATAAATCTTACCAGTGAGTGATATTCAGATCATATCCATAACCACGTGTAATACATCTAACCCGTGAATGATATTCAAATCATCGCCATAACCATGTATAATACATCTCTTTCCAGTGAGTACACTCACCTTGGGCACTTCATGTGTTTTTATCGTGCCTTTGTCTGGCACTTGTTCAACCAGTTCTTCTTCCCTTTCACATATAAATTCTTACAATATTAGTATCATCATAAGGATATTAACAATCCAAACAATAACTTAAACTTAACCCAATTCATAAGCATCAAATAATCCCATTCAAATCATATATCGTAAATGAAGTCCAATCTAACTTCATGCTCATATATTTACCATACTCAAATCACAGGCCAATTATATTTTATTTTCTTCTTAGTAGTTTAATCCTTAACATATTGGGTTACCAATCCAAAATACTACGTGTCATTTCAAGTTTTCTAAAGCAAGATATACCCATTTCTTTTGCCACATAGCAAATCTACCCTATAGGCTCCTTTATCGTTCAGTCAACTTCCAAGAATTTTCATAATTTTTTTGTATCATAACGTTCTGTGATATTTAACCCAACATCAATAAACAAATTTAAAAATACAAAATTAAAGTTTCATATTTTTTAAGGTTCATTTGCTATGTCAAGCAAAACGTCGAACACATGGTGTGCATACTTACTCTTTTGGGGCAGATTTTATACCTGAACTTCAAACTATCACCAAAGATTCATTTCTTGGTATTTTCACATAATATTCGGATATATTATACATATATGAGTGTATTTTCATCTCCAACTAGAATTATTCAATTACAATAAATATACAAAAAGTTATAGAAGTTTGAATACACAAGATTTCCAATCGAAGCAATATACATGATTTACACGTTCAATTTTGCTTAAACTTGAATCTATCCGTGCATATACACCAAGGCATGAAATTTCAATAAACAATCAATTATTTCTATCATTTAAATCAGTAATACCAAAATAATAACAATATTTATGCATAGAATTACCTTAGGGACTTTTTTGTAATTTCCTACGAATTTTTCTCAAGTTTTCTCCTCACTTTCTACTTCCCGAGCTTCCCGATTCTCTCTCCTCAAGAAAAACTCTCTCATGCCTGATTTTTGCTGAGGGAGGAGGTCATTTCAAGGTTTTAAAGTCGGCATAAGTCACCTCCCCTTGGTCCAATAAAAATATGACATGTGTCGCCATATAAGACGAAATATCCTTTAAAACTGAATGATTACTTTACCCCCTATTCGTAATTTCAACATAACTCCTTCCTCGGACCCTTGTTTTACACCCTGTTTGTTGTGTTACAAACTTAACTCATAAATATACAACTATCTAGTTTTCACCTCACGGCAATTATCATCTTGTAGTGGCCAAAACTAGTCCCGAACTTGAACATTCCTACCGAAGACTTCACAAATTTGTGTTTATGACTACTTCAATATTTCATAAATTATGAAGGTAGGATTAAAATAAACACAATAACTTAACATTATATATTCTAATAACACATTATCCCCATCCCATATGGTAAGCATGATTTAAACATGGTTTATCATAATCATATCCGGGTCGTCACAATTTAAGTTCCATTATAATCATATAACAATAATGCTTCTCACTTCTTATCCTTTAGTAGGATATGGGTTCTTGTACATCATTCTCCCATACAGACGAGGAGTGAACCCATTCATGGCTTAGTACGTAACACAACTCAAGTCCACATATACCAGTATAGGAAGATATCACTTCCAATACTTTACATTTTTTCTTACCACCTTTTATCTTTAATTTTTTTTTCAATGACATGTTTTTCCATACAACATATAAAACAATGCAATGATTCATATTAAAATACATGTATTCGTTGTCATCCCCGAATAAACCTCAACATCTTATTTCATTTCCTGCAAGATCCTTGCATTTCATATCCTGTGCAATAATATATATGTATAACTAACCGATGTTAGTCAACAAAGCCAATTTAAAGCATACTTATTTGTATCCTTTACCATCGAATACTTATGATTCAAGACAATTTTGACGTCCACTGCCAAATCTAGGTTCTTCTAACTCCAGAACCTTTAAAACCTAAGCTCTAATACCAAAAGTTGACACACCCCAACCCAGTTACTTATAATTAAGTTTGAAATTCAAAGTGAGTCAAATCATAATTACCTTAACCAAACCATAATCATGAGTATCTTTTTTCAATTATTAACATGAATCAATAAAACTAAAACCTTAGACAACTCTAAGGTAATTAGGCTTATTCAAACTTAATAAAAAGATAAGTTGTCTTAAATTACCCCACTTACGTTTGACCAAAATCCTAGTCTTATTTATACCCTTGCTAACCCCACCGACCTCCTAGATTTGGCAGTGATATCACAATACCTGAAAAATATAAACATAGGAACCATGAGCAAAATAGCTCAGCAAATGCATCACTACTACACTATTGCATAAAATTAACTGCAATAAATCATATCCCCGTGATGATATATGCATACTTATCTGTCCCATTCATAAGAATTACCAATTATATACTTATCCGTATCATTCATAAAGAATTACCAATTATATACTTATCTGTCTCATTCATAGAGAATGACCAATTATATACTTATTCTTCTCATTCATAAAGAATGACCAATCATATACTTATCCGACTGATTCATAATGAATGACCGACTTATCCGAATCATGATTCACTTATCCTGTCTGCAATAGACATTCCCCCCCATTCCTGGTCGAGGAGTAACCCCTTATCTTTAATAGACAAATATCCCCCATTCTGGGTCGGAGAGTAACCTCCCATTTCGATAAACCAAAATGAAAAAATTCATATTCAATATTATTCTGATCATATCCGTAACCATGTATAGTACATCTTACCAATAAGTGATATTCAAATCATATCCATAACCATGTATAATACATCTTACCAGTGAGTGATATTCAGATCGTATCCATAACCATGTGTAATACATCTTACCCGTGAATGATATTCAAATCATCCCCATAACCATGTATAATACATCTCTTTCCAGTGAGTACACTCACCTTGGCCACTTCATGTGTTTTTCCCGTGCCTTTGTCTGGCACTTGTTCAATCGGTTCTTCTTCCCTTTCACATATAAATTCTTACAATATTAGTATCATCATAAGAATATTAACAATCCAAAGAATAACTTAAACTTAACCGATTTCATAAGCATCATATAATCCCATTCCAAATATAAATTGTAATTGAAGTTCAATTTAACTTCATGGTTAGATATTTATTATACCCAAATCATAGGCCAAATATATTTTAGTTTCTTCTTATTAGTTTCATACATAATGTATTGGGTTACCAATCCAAAATACGACACGTCATTTCAAGTTTCCTAAAGCAAGATATGCCCATTTCTTTGCTACATAGCAAATCTGCCCTATAAGCTCCTTTATCGTTCAGTCAAATTCCAAGAATTTTCATAATTTTTTTGTATCATAAATTTCTATGATACTTAACCCAACATTAATAAATGTATTTAAAAATACAAAGTTAAAGTTTCATATTTTTAAGGTTCATTTGCTATGTCAAGCAAAACATCGAACACATGGTGTGCATACTTACTCTTTTGGGGCAAATTTTATACCTGAACTTTAAACTATCACCAAAGATTCATTTCTTGGCATTTTCACATAATATTCGGATATATTATACATATATGAGTTTATTTTCATCTCCAACTAGAATTATTCAATTCTAATAAATTTACAAAAAGTTATAGAATTTTGAATACATAAGATTTCCAATCGAAGCAATATACATGATTTACACGTTCAACTTTGCTTAAACTTGCATCTATCCATACATATACACCAAGGCATGAAATTTCAATAAACAATCAATTATTTCTATCATTTCAATCAATAATACCAAAATAATAACAAGATTTATGCATAGAATTACCTTACGACTTTTTTGTAATTTCCTACGAATTTTTCTCAAGTTTTCTCCTCACTTTCTACTTCCCGAGCTTCCCGATTCTCTGTCCTCAAGACAAACTCTCTCATACCTGATTTTTTCTGAAGGAGGAGGTCATTTCAAGGTTTAAAAGTCGGCATAAGTCACCTCCTCTTGGTCCAATCAAAATATGACATGTGTCGCCATATAAGACGAAATATCCTTTAAAACTGAATGACTACTTTACCCCCTATTCGTAATTTCAACATAACTCCTTCCTTGGACCCTTGTTTTACACACCGTTTGTTGTGATACAAACTTAACTCATAAATATACAACTATCTAGTTTTCACATCAAGTCAATTATCATATTATAGTGGCCAAAACTAGTCCCGAACTTGAACATTCCTACCGAAGACTTCACAAATTTGTGTTTGTGACTACTTCAATATTTCATAAATTATGAAGGTAGGATTAAAATAAACACAACAACTTAACATTATATATTCTAATAACACATTATCCCCATCCCATATGGTAAGCATGATTTAAACATGCTTTATCATAATCATATTCGGGTCGACACATATATACTCACATCACACTTAAAAATAACATAAATTTCACATTATACTTGAGAAAAAAATATAGATGGTTCACATTAAACCTGAAAAAAGATCATTAAAATAGGATCAAAATATCTTCCATAGGTAATTTACATAGCAGCACTAAAAGTCCTTAAAAAATAGCAACATGATCGCTTCAAAATAGCAACTAAACAACTTCCAAACAACTCCCAAACAGCTTCCAAACAACTCCATTTAACTACAATAAAATTAACAAAAAATAAACACATCTAAAAACAAATATTTAATAAAAAAGGAGTTAAAAAAACACCATTTACCTTAATACGGAGGATTTGAGAACACACTAACAAGACCGGGATCTTCCGTAATGACTGAATTAATCCACAAATATATAATGAGAACATTTAATAACAAAACAAATATTTAATGTGAATGTTTAATAAAAAATAATGTTAACTTACCAGACTCAAGATCATTCATCTCATCCAATCTCATCTCAACATTTATAGGAATTGGTGATGAACGTAAACAATCATGGGCACATATTAAGCACTCCACAATTCTAGGAGTTAATGAACTTCAAAATTGATCAAATTCACGTCCACCCGTGCTAAAAGCCGATTCCGAAGCAACCGTGAATACTGGAATAGACAAAACATCTCTTGCAACTAAAGAGAGAATCGGATACCTAGTGGAATTGGGTTTCCACCAACTTAAAATATCAAAGTTACACACATCCTTTTCCACATCTTCTAAATATCTATCAACCTCGAATTTTTGCATCAATGTTTTCTTCTTTTTCTAATTGTTGAAAAAATTCCGATTGAAGAGATTTCATTTCATCGTCTTCCACACCTTCGCCAAATTGATCAACCTCCATTTCATTCAAACTTTGAGTTTGAGTTACTCTTATTGAGTGGGAACCCATACTTTCAAGCATTTGATAGTGAACGAACATTCTAGTCAAAAGGTCTCTAATTCGCATATCCAAATCATTAATCTTTTCAAAGTGATACATTTTTAGTAACAAAATTTCACATATTTCAACTTGTAACAAGGATCTAACACCACCGCAATCAATAACATCGTATTAATTTTATCAATGTTCCCCCAATACTTAACAAATTTTTCCTTCATCTTGATTGCCATTATACTCAATGTCAAATCACTATTCTTGCTCCATTGGGACAAAAGTGCTTCAATTGCACAAATATCATGAAAATGATGATTGGCGGTGACATATAAATACCCCAATTTTTTTTTAGTAATATCATAAAAAACTTTCAAAAATTTTGCCAAAACCCTCCCAATCTTTATCAATAGGAGCACCTTCCTTAAGATCGAAAGCAAGGGTTGTTTCATGATCATTCGCCATCCTTTCAAATGCACTTTGAAACTTAATTGATGTTTCCAACATGAGGTAAGTACAGTTCCACCGCTTAGGAATATCAAGGCAAAGTGTAGTATTTGAGGGCAACTTTTCCTGAATATAACTAGTTTGAAATTGTGTTGCCCTTTGGGGTGAACTCTTAATGTACCTCACGGCTCCACAAATTCTAGCGATGGACAATTCCACCACTTTTATCCCATCTCTCACAATAAAGTTTAAAATGTGGGCACAACAACTCATGAACAAACTCTCCATCTAAAACAAAATCTCTTTTTTAAAGTTTCTTTTTCAAGTGACCAATTGCGGTACTGTTTGAAGAAGCATTATCAACGGTCAAAGTAAAAACTTTTTCTATGCCCCATTAAAGTATGCACGGATCAATGGCTTATCCCATTGAAATCCCCTTATGACTATGAATGACGGTAAAATTCAAAATTCTTTTTATGCAATTTCCAATTGAAATCAATAAAATGGGTCGTAAGTACCATATAGCTCATGTTTTGCAAAGAAGTCCATATGTCGGTGGAGAGACAAATTCGATTTGTTTCAATGCTCAATGATTTTTTCATATCCTTTTTTAAACCAATATACAAATCCAAACAATCCCTATCTATTGTAGTGCGTGACACATTTTGAAACTTAGGTTGACAAACGGCCATAAAAATTCGAAAACCCTCATGCTCAACAAACATAAATGGTGGCTAATCTATGATAATCATTTTATCAAGTGCATCACGACATAATTGTTGGTCAAATTTTCTAGAAATGAGTTTGCTTTATTCTTCTTGCCCTTCATTCTTATCCTTTTGAAAAGCCAAGATCATTTGTTTCTTATCATTTAAGGGATACTCCTTACATTTTGACAAGTGTTTCAACAAAGTGTTAGTTCCATTTTGACTAGAATATGCATATTCAGTTGAATAATAAGTACACAAAACCTTATTGGATTTACTTACATATTCATTTTCAACCTTATTAAAATGGTCCCAAATATTAGATTTATAAGGTTTTTTAGAAGCTACCTGAGCTGATGATGATGTTTGGGATATAACAGGAGGTGTTGCATTTGTTTGGTCAGTTGAAGCATGTGCATTATGAGATGGATTTGTATTATCACCCATACTTGTCATCTGAAAAAAATAATGAAAACAAATGAGTTTAGACTAATAAATTAAAAACATACCAAGAAATAATGAAAATAAATGAATTTAGACTAACAAATTAAAAACATACCAAGAAATTATACTAAAAAAAGTATTAAAAGATAATTTTAAAATTATTCGAAATCAAAAAAGTTTTTATTTTATGAATGAAAAAAAAATTGTAACTCAGAAAATAAATAAAAAGTCTGTAACTCAGAAAAATGAGGTCCGAAAATGAACTCAATCGGTAATGAGGTCCTGAAATCAATCGAATAACCAATGAAATTCAGGTCTGAAAATCAGGTTCAAAAATCAGCCTGGTATAACTGCTACTCTTCTATTGTAATCAGGTTCAAAAATCATCCTGGTATAACTGTTGTAATCAGGTCCGAAATTCAGGTATGAGTTTGTAGCTGAGATCAGAGGATAACTAATGAAATCAGGTCCAAAAAAAATAAAAAAACTAAGTCTAAAAATGAAATCAGGTCCAAAACAATACAGTTAGGATGAAGTTTGAAATTCTTAGCGTAGAACACAGTCGCTCATTTTCCACTGATGAAATTAGGTCCAAAAATAGAGCTAGGACTACGTTAAAAAATGCAAAAAAAAATGTAATATAAGAAAATGAAAAGATACCGATTTCATTTTTAGCAATGGAGATCAAAGCTTGGCTTCTTCTTTCAGTTTTAGAGACCTAAGTCTGGAGAGGGAGTGCAAAGAAAGAGAGAGAGTGGAGACAGAGAGAGAGGAGCGACTGATTGAATAAGGCTTTGGAGACTTAAGTCTTAAGAGTAGTATTTATATGCCTGGGGTTTAAGAGTGGAAAAAAAGGGCCGCCCATAAGGCCTTAGTTTTCTTTTTAGTTTTTCCTATATATATATATTACATTATATAATCGGTTTGGTGCCGAATTGGTTTGAATTCGGTGTCGGGTTCAATTCGGATCGGTTTTCGGTTCAGATTGTTTTTTTCCCATGGAACCGAGAACCGAACCGAACCGAAGTATTGTTTTTTTTAACCAGAACCGAACCATTGATAAAAAAATCGAACAGATCCGAACCAATGCCATCGATTTGGTTCAGATTTTTGATATCGCTATGCACCCCTAATCCACACCATATATATATACACACACATACCCTTTCACGTCCGTATGTAAAAAGTATAGAATATGGTTATATGTATATAACTCTCATTATACTAACCGACACACTCTCGCATACCTTCTCGATTAATTTTATTATTATTGTTCAATCCCTCAATTGAGATTTACTAATCCATCACACCTAAGATATGAATAATCGCCCAATTTAACAACATTAAGGACACACGATATTTCTCTCTCATTCAGTCCATATTTGGCGTTAAGTAAATTCCTACTACTCGGATAATTTATTAAAGGATTCGATATGATTAACTCCCAAATATACCTCCATAATAGCCTGAAACCATCCTCAAGAGAATCCTCATTCCTTGGAGAATTTTCCAAAAGGAAACAATATAAATTTGCTCTTATAAATATCTCCATAATAACCCCCAAAGTGACCCCTCTATTATATCCTAATATGAACCCTCATAATATCTCCCAAACATGTTTACTACACTCTATTAGAGGGTCCGTAAGCAATAAAACCAATTGAAAAGGGGTAAAACAGGAATTGGCAAAATACAGTGATCGGACCGGACTGGGGGTCCTAAAAAAGGAACCGGTCCAGTTTGTAATTTTTTACATAAATCTATAATGACTGGATAGATTCGATACCTCTTAAAAATGAACCGATCCGAGTTCCTTAAAAATGAACCGATCTGGCTTTCCTACCTGGACCGATCCGATTCTGTAGAATTTCTACTCTACGACTTACGAAGTTAACACCCCAAATTTACCCTCCAAAACATCCCAAAATTTACTCTTCATCTCTTAAACCCAAATCTTACTACATTCCAGCAACAATTTATCATCTCATTAATGATATCAACCATTTTTATACCACTAAACCCCCATATACACATAAAATGCAAGATTTTACACCAAAAGTATGGTTTTCTCATAAATATACAATCATCAACTAATTGTCCACAAATTATGAAATAAATCACACATATAAGTATTTAGAAAGTTTAATCACTTGCCTCAAAGTTGTAGAGTGTGAATCTTCCTCGAAATCATGAATTTGAGACGAAAATCTCCAAAGCTCCAAGCCTTTCTCCTCTTTTCTCTTCTTCCTCTCTCTCTTTATAGGGTTTTCTCCTTTCTAACAAACGATATTGGCTATCTCACGAGCCTCTTAAGCCTTTAAATCCATAAATCGCAACTTTAAATGACAATAAACACTTAAAATGACGTGTTTACTCATTGTCGGGTCAAACTAGGTCCAAAATACTCCGGAACACAAATAAAACTTTCGGGAAGTAATTTTGACTATCTCGAGCCTTCCTGGATCAACCATGCGCTATAAATTTTCATTCGAGACTCCGAGAAATAAAAATCTAAATTCTCCCAATTAAATAATTCTATTTCTCCTAAAATAATTAAATTCCCAGCCTTAAAATTTTACGGGGTATGACAGCTGGTCCGGTAGGTCACAGTTAGCATAAGCAATATGACTCTCACCTTCCATTGACCAAGTACCTTCGAAGTATATCAAACGGTTCCCCCTCGCATCATACTGCTTGACCAAAGTTATGACGGGAGGTATATAACATGGAATTCATTTTGTAAGGACATATTTTTAGTAAGTCCGTCACAATTAATTATGTCGTATACTGCTACAATTCGTCGAAGAATTGTGAAGATTGCATCTACAAAAGACGGATTCGAATTACTAGTTGTCTTCGACATTCAAGCCCAACAATATGAACTTTGGTAAGATATTGTTTTAAAGTTTCATTTACATTTCATATTAAGAGTGTTGGGATATTTTTAAAAAGGTTTTAAAAAGCTTTTATATAAAAATGTTTTAAAAGAGGTTTTATAACCATTTATGAAAAACTACTTCAGCAGTAAACGTACCTCGGTTTCGATGCCAAGGTCGTTCAAGCGAGATATCAATCTCGTTCGAATGACATTAGGAAGTCGCGCGTAGTTGTTCAAACGACACGCAATCTCGTTCGCGCGAGATGTCATTCTCATTCGAACGAGACGGCTTTTAGGCTGACATGCTGCTGTAATGCTTATCTTTTGACCAACTTAAATTTTGTATAAAAAGGGGTCTTGGCAGCCTAGAAAAACGTGGAGAACAGTTTCAACTTTTAAGAGTCTTATTCTTTTGAAAATTTTGTGTATGTTCCTAGATTTAATTCACTACCTTTTGACAGATAGTTTTTCTCCAACAATTTTAAGGGTTCAAATGTTTTGTTTTTAATTCACAAAATCCCAATTACTTTTATGTGAATTGTTTTGTGGAACCCAAGAACATAGTTTTCTTTTGTTCATACTTTGTGGGGAGAGCTCTACAACCGAAAGCTGTGTGCTATTATGGAGTGAGTCCTTATAAAGTTCACATCTTGTAGAGAAGCCATTTTCTTCTTCATTGTAGCCCTCCTGGAAAGGGAAAGTTCCAGCCGACGACATCAGAACTGACACCTGCGGGTATTTCTGTGTTAATATTTCTAGCCGTTGCTTTGGAGGTTTGACGAAGACACCTAGCGTTACACTTGTGGGTGATTATCAGGTTGTATTTAAGTCAATGGTCTTGTAAATTCTTCAAAGTTCTAGAAATAAAAGGTTTTGCCCCTTTGGGGGATTTTTCCTTAAGCTTGTGTCGCATGCTTTATTTATTTTATGGTTTAACACAAGCACACATGCAGTTGAATGATTTAGGGCTGATTTATTTTGGTTTAAAAATAGACACTAATTAAATAAGGTTTAATTGGAAACTTGCGAATTAATTTAATCAATTATCACACAGTCGCACTTTTCACATTCACGTACGTTGAGTGTATCGAATTATCTCTCACATGTACTGTCCCCACGAGGTATATAGTGAGGCAATTCACGTACAGTCAGGTATATCAAATGGCTTATCCACACGTACCGATTTCCTTAAAAGAAAAGACGTATATTATGGAAGTCATGCCAAAATGGGGAACCTTTACACTAACCCAACAACTTCATACCCTTATTTAGGCATCAAACCTAGGGCACTCATATTTAGTTTGTTGGTTACTAATCGAAACTCTATCGAAATATTGGGTCGGCATGTTGTGACACCCTGCCCAATTAAATATCGGGTGATCAGCCTTTTATCTAATTAAATGGGATTTCCATTTGGTTCATTCTTAGCATCAATGTCAAAAGTTTTATTAATTACTAACCACCTACTAGTTAATTGACTCGGTGCCAAATTTTATTTTCTCATTTAACAGTTAACACTATAAGAAAAACTTATTTAAACCATTCAAGCAGTAATATAGTTTGAACCATCAAAGAATATGAATGAATAAATAAATATCATGTCGAGAAAACTATCGGCTCAAAATCCAAATCTGAATAGCAAGTCTAACATCTAAATAAAAAAAACTTCATACAAGCCGAAATAATAAAATCAATAAGTATTGTAGGGAAACACGCCCAAAGAGAAATACTAGAAATCATGAAATCCTAAACTATAATGAATCGACTGAGGCGTCTACTCCAATCCCTACATGCATCCATACATGTTGCAACATCGAATCCCTAGAACAGATATTTAAGCCTAGCATCCCTGTGTCTAGACTCCTAAGAAGATTTTTAAGAAAAGAAAATATTTTGCAAATGGGTTAGAGCCCAATTATTTAAAAGTGCTTAACAATCATTTTATTGCAAAATGAAAAGCGTAGTATATAGTGTTCATAATTGATTTCACGGTCGTACTCTCTTGAAGATAGCCTCACCCTTCTTCTACAATGCACACCTATTGCATTTATTTATCCTATCTAGTCATTACTCGGTCCAACTAGACACAGTAGCTACCTACTAGCCCGATAACCACCCCATTGTAAGTTAAATACACTATCATAATTAGTATAATACATATAACCCTTGTCTAAATAAATATACTAAATGTCACATCAATACTATCAATAAATAGTCACACATCATCTATAGATATATACACATATCACTCACTATGCATACACATACATACATACATATATATATATATATATATATATATATATATATATATATATATATATATATATATATATATATATATATATATATACACACACACACACACACACACACCGCATCCTCATAGCTTGGTCCTATCATATGCATCCCTCGTACATGCTATCGGGTGCAAGGCACATCTCGTGTCACCTCGTCTATATCATAATTAGTATAATGAATATAACCCTCGTCTATATAAATATACTAAATGTCACATCAATACTATCAATAAATAGTCACACATCATCTATAGATATATACACATATCACTCACTATGCATATATATATATATATACACACACACACACATCGCATCCTCATAGCTTGGTCCTATCATATGCATCCCTCGTACATTTATTTGGGTGCAAGGCACATCTCGTGTCACCTCGAGTCACCGGGTCGGAATCTCACCACCGGTTCCAAATTGTAAACAAATAATGGAGGCGGTTATAAATACATAGGCCTTAGGATTTCTATACACCTTCCTTAAACACATGCGTGATGTCCCCCCTCATCACGATAGGATCCACTCGAGCACTATAACCAGGAGCATAATTGAAACCCCGCTGGAATCGCTACGGTGGGACTTCACACTACATGCAACCTCCTGGATAGCATCCTCGAGTAACAAATAAACAAACACAATTTACATTGAACTCATATGCATAAATCTATATATATAAGTAACACATTTATACATATCCCAAGTGTTAATGAATCCACTCGTAATTTCTAATTTACGCACTAAATAGCTACACCCCGCCATTTTTTTTAGCTATAGGGTTATACACTTCGCCTCCTATATACTCAAATAAGCTCCTATTAATATCACAATGATCCCTACAAATTTTGGTTTCCAAAGGGTGAATTATCGTCACTCATTACAACTTCAAGGGTATTTTAGACCTTTCATAATTTTGGTCTAAATAATAATATTCTTAGGACAACATACTACCCTTAGCTGGCTTCGTGTGGCCATAAATGGCACATCAATCCGAGTTCGTACGAAAGACTTATCCCCATTTAAAGTTCCACAAAAAAATAAAAATATTTCGCCCCTTTGTTGTTCCCCGCCCAGGCAAGGAAACCGATCCCCGATCGACCGTCCCTAGGACCTCGATCGACCGGTCACCCCGGACCTGTTTAGAAACGCTGTTGTGTTTGAGCTTCTTCTTCCACAAAAACTCCTCTCCATTAATTTTATTCATCACCCAAATAAACTTCAAAGATTTCCAATACAAGTTATTCATAGAACTTCATTGTCCCTCTTAATTAGAATTAATCTACACCATTTAAAATAATTAATTTAATAGTGTAACCCTAATTTCTCGAAAATCATAAATTCCACCATTTATGGGTTTATGTATCGTCTTCAACCTCTAGAACCCAAGAATTCACAAATCTCCAATATATTAAGTTCTCATTTTTTTTTATATTCCTTCATCATCTTCAATCTCTAGAAACCCACAAAATTTAACGAATCTCTAACATATCATGTTCTCAAAATTTATCTATTCACATGGCTTTAAATTTGATTTTGTTCAACTTTAATTTGTAAAATTTAAAATCAAAGTCTTCTAATTTCCATATTTTTAGCCACAATCTGAATAATCAACATTATTGACTACTAGTCACATAAAGCAAGAAAATACTTGCCTCGGTGGAAAAATCTGACGACTTCTTCTCAGAAATTTGTCCAAGATGTTCTTTTATTCCCTATTTCCTTCTTTTTCTTTCTCCTTTCTCTCCTCTCTCAGACTTTTGTGTTTAGGAATGAATAACGGCTACCAAGCTCTTTTAAACCTGATTTTAGTTTGCCTAATCCCAAAATTAAGCCTATGAGCCAAATTCAAAAGACTTAAATACCCCCGTATAGGCCTGGTTTATGTCTGTAAAACTCTCTAATTTCGACCTCAAAATACGACACACGTAAAATTTAAAAATAATCCGAATTAATTAAAAAACTAAATTCTCCAAATTTATAAAATTCTACTTCACCAAAATAATTAAATTCCATGCCCTCAGAATTTCGGGGTGTTATATACTTCCCTCCTTACAAAGGAATTCCGTCCTCGAAATTAATCTAAGTTTAGTACTCCAAAACTTGAATATCTCCTTAATCACATACCCCTAAGATTGCTTACACTTATATTTCTACCACTTCTAATTGCAAATTATATTAAAATTAATTTAATTACCTAGGGCGCCCATACACCCCTAACCCGTGCTTATCTTCACAAATGTTACCCGGCTCCACTAGCCTCAACTTTTAACATACTTATCATCCTTCAGATATAACTGCATAAATGAACAATAACTAAGGTACTAACAAATGTTCTAAATTACAAAACATATCTCCACTTCTAATGTTGCGCTAAGTTTCATGCATGGGATGTCTCGCAAAGTGAAATTCAAACAAGGAACCCCCCTGATACACTACTACCTAACATTGTCGGTCGTCTAGATCCGTTAGGCCCTCAGTTCATAACACATACCCCTAAATCCCCGTCTCTTCACATAAAAGTATACTCCTCCACTCCCATGTTACAAAATACAACACCCAACACGACGCTCTTACTATCACTAGTTTCTTAGCGGAAATAAATCATGAGCTATATCTCCCCACTCGATAATATACCAATCTACCTTGAATCACATTAGTAAATGTCCCTACTCGCCGGGATAAAATATCAATACAAACATATTCTCATAAGTCCAATATGCAACACACTATAACATATATACACATATATATAGGTTATACCCTCTTTCAAGTGATACCTAGCAAAAATAAATCATGCCCTCAAATAGTGAACATGAAGTCCTACTATAACAATCTACTCTATTCTCATAACTCTTGAAAGCAGTAAACTAACATGTAATGAGTGTACACACACGCTCTGTCCTAGGCGACACCAAAAATCCCCACTACCCCACGGTAATTAATTATATATATACTTAATAAGGCTATTACGGCCAACGCACCCACTAAAATCGAATCACTCGCGAATTTTAGTGATCACAATCTTACTTGCGACTCCCCCATAACACAAAAGCCTCCCCCATACTCATAGGATAATAAAGACATTTTACTTCCATACTCTAACTGCTTTGTCTATTCAATGGGTTCCTGATTGAAGTCCTCTCGTCCGAACTAGCCCATGAACATAGTATGGATATAACTATACAATCAATGTTGAATAAGTGTATCATACTAAATTAACCATGGGAGAACGAAATTACCTCAAGCGAGTCAAAATCCACCATCATAGGGTTGTTTTGGAAACCCAAAAATATCAGATCTAAATATTATCAAAATTGTCAATACAACTTCAGATTTGAATTCTACACGAAAAATTGAGTCAACTATGTGTTTTGAATTTTTCTCAGATCTCTTCTGAATGCACTGAAAAAGAAGATCTAAACACTCCAAATTGGCTCTTCTCATTCCACTCATTGTTTTTGCTCTTTTGATTTCTTTTTTATCCTTTGTTTTTCATCTTCCTTTCCTTATAATCACCCATATTATTCTTTATATATCCCCTCTCTGAAACCCTATCTTGGAGCCTAAGCTGATGCATATTACCATATTTCCCTTTAATTTAAAATTGCCTACTTTACATATTTAACTCATCACAAAATGTCCAAAAGCCATTTAAATTTGAATTTAAATGTTTGATTCAATTTCAAACCAAAATAAATTATTTTTAACTGTAATATAAAAAAACATTTTTATTTAAAATAAAATGTCCCGACTGAAATCTTATAGAATATTCATAAATATGCTCTCAAAATTACGGGGTATTTCATTCTTCCCCCTACAAAAGAAGTTTCGTCCTCGAAATTCACCTAAAATTTTCTTACCTTAAATTCAAATAGAAATCTCGACATCACCCAAATAAGATCGAACTTAAACCAAACCTCTCTTAATGGACAACGTAACGAACCAATAACCCCAAGCCCGAGAATACGAATAATCTATGCTCTGATACCACTTTGTAACACCCCGAGAGGTGTTACTAAAAAAATATTGATAAATTAGAGATTTTTTTTAAACAATACAATTTAGATTGAGAATAAATTTGCAGAATCATAAATAATAAATCGAATGAATAAAATTTCTCAATTTTATTAAATCTGAAATGTCCTTTTGCAAAACAATTTACAATAAATAGTAAGGTACATTTAAATTTTAAAAAAAATATATAGAGCCTCTGTTGACTCTCCCCATCCCAACGATGCCATAAATATCATCTCTCACCAAACCTGAAATACAACAAACTATGGGGGGATGAGCGAAAAACTCAGTAGCTCGTATGAATGCTCCAAGTGTAAGTACACATACTCGTGTGTGAGTGCAACATATACAAAAGTGCATGCAATGTTAACACTCAAACTAAAATTCCAATAATTTAATCATCACCTATGATCTCACTGCGGCACTACAAAATCCAAGACCCAATATCAAAATTTCCGTCGCATTTCCCATAGTATGGTATGGACAACCGTCCACTATCATGTTAATTATCCTCATAACAATCCAATGGCTCCCCCCCAAAAAATATAAAATAACTTGGGCAAATAACCCATCATAAACTAGCATCACTACCATTAAATCTTGGCATCACCGCCATATTAAAACTTGGCAAACTCGTCAATCGGGGTCCATGGTTTAGTCTTTGGATAATAAACAAAATTGTAGTCGACAACACACCCCGTCCAAATGGTGGTTTGGCTAAAGAATGACTATGCATTCTTCAATAAAAATTATCATAATATCATTCTCCCAATTAAAATAAATTTCATATTCAATTCCCATAAATCAAGTTTACATGTTTTCTACCCATTTCTATAACCCAACATACTCGTAAAATCAACTAGCTTCGTTACCCAAACTACACGACATGAAAATAACACATACAAAATGGGTGCAAGAATGAATATAATATACGAGCATACAATACATATAAATGCAACACATAGTATGGATATAACTATACAATGTTGAATAAGTTTAGTATACTAAATTAGCCATGGGAGAATGAAATTACCTGAAGCGAGTCAAAATCCACCATTATAGGGCTGTTTTGGAAACCTGAAAAAATCAGCTCTAAATATTATCCAAAGTGCCAATCCAACATCGGATTTGAATTCTATACAAAAAATTGAGTCGGGTATGTGTTTTGAATTTTTCTCAAATCTCATCTGAATGCACTCAAAAAGAAAATCTAAACACTCTAAATTGTCTCTTCTCATTCCACTCTTTTTTTTTAACTCTTTTGATTTCATTTTTGTCCTTTGTTTTTCATATTACTTTCCTTATAATCACCTATAATATTCCTTATATATCCCCTTCCTGAAGCCCAATCTTAGAGCCTAAGCTAATGCATATTGCCCTTTAATTTAAAATTGCATACTTTAGATATTTAACTCATCACAAAATGTCCAAAAGCCATTTAAATTTGAATTTAAATGTTTGATTCGATTTCAAACCCATATAAATAATTTTTAATCGTAGTATAAAAAACATTTGCATTTAAAATAAAATATCCCGATTGAAATGTTATAGAATGTTCATAAAGATGCTCTCAAAATTATGGGGTATTACATACATGTCGCCCAAATTTTTGCTTGATTTCGTCTTTTTTTCCAAAACGAGACCCTGTCCATGAGACTGGCAACAAGTCAAACCATGTTTTGCATATTTTTCAAACCCAATTTTTTCCAGGCTCGGGTTCCGTCCTACATTTATTTTTGCATTTAGGTAAACCTAATACAAGTGAAAACATAAACATAATAATAATCATGCTGAGACTCGTTTCTCATTTCTCATCCTTCTTTACCAAAGTGTCAAAAATATCTTTCCTCCTCTTTTATCAAAATATTAAAGGACATTTCCCCCCTCTTTTATCGAGAAATCAAAAACATTTTTCCTCATTTGATCAAAATACCCCAAAACATTTTGTCCTCCTTTTTCCAAAAATTTCAAAAATATTTTCCTCTTACCCATAAAATAACTCTTCTTTTTCTCTTTTAAAAATAAATTCGAATCATTTTCCTTCTCAGGTCGATCGCATAGCTCACCCTTGGCTTGGCTCCCTATTTACTTTCGTTTTTCATCAAACCGCCCTGAAGCTCTTTCAGTTCTCCCGTATGACACCCCGCCTAATTGAATACCGGGCGATCACTCCTTTATTAAATTAAAATCAAGGTGAACAGTTGGTTCATTCTTAGCATCACTGCCGAAAATACTTTTCCAATTTAAACACCCTAAATAATTGAGCCAAGTGTCAAAACCATTTTAGACATTACTTTCCAAATTTTATTTTATATAAACCAACATTTAAAACTTTAAATGAAAACATCCTGGCAATAATAAATCCCAAAGTGCAAGTACTGGAAATAAATGTATTACAATATCCAATAAAACAACCGAATAATGGAAAGGGCGACACAAGCCCAACTGAAATAAATAGTGCTAAGAGTGGAATCAAATGAATGAGGTCGTCTAAGCAAGAGGCCTGTAACTCCCACCTAAGCTGCAGCACGTTCCTTCCAAAGGATCCTATGCAAGACTCCCCTGTGGCTGGGGACCTGTAATATATACATATATATACAAGAGAGAGAGGAAAAAATAGAAACGGGTCAGAGCCCGATAGTGTGAATGATTTAAAATTTGTTTAGCAAGTATTTAAATTGTTTACAGGCCAATGCAACAACATATTAGTGCGACCCTCTCTTGAGAAATTCTCACCTCTCTTCTAATGTGCACACATATCGCACTAACCTTTCCAACGGTTTAACTCATCTTATCTTAGGTTACTCGTAAGATTTAAACTAACAATTCAACTGATTAAGAAGTAAATTTCATTTAGTAACAAAGCTCTCATTTTAACTTTATTTATTAATAAAGTTTCCGAGTGTCCTATTATACTTTTCAAAACAAGCATTTCCAATTTGAAGTCATTATTCATTTCTTACTTACCATAAACACAATAGGAAGTTCCCAATTTCAGAAATTCATATATATATTAAATACTCGTATAATATATATATATATATATATATATATATATATATATATATATATATATATATATATATATCACATAAAAATTATGGTGCAGGCATACTCTGCTATCCAATCTCCGTATCACTCGTACTGAGGGAAATACAAGTTCGGAATCACTCTCGAACTGTATTAATACATACACAAACAATATTGAGGCGAAGCATAGTTTCCAAGTCCAAGAGGTCAGCACATACCCTCGCGTCTCTTAGGACCGTGACTATCGATACGATAGTCTGTACCTAGGATTTTTATCTTCTTGGGTACAAGTCAATATCCCCCGTAAAGGTCACATTGAGATAAGACTGTCCCAGCGCGGTAACCTCAGGGATAGCAAGTAGCGCGGGCATGATTTTCACATGTATATAGTATATGCATAAACACATTCATGTAAATATACTACTCTTTCTATATCAAATTTAGGTTCATCTCATAACCCATAATTATAACATTTATCCTTATTTCTCATTATTTAGTTATCACTTATAACGGTTCATCTCTTACTTTTAGTTTGAGGGATTATTCCAACTTACTACATAACACTCATGGACTCTATCCTCCCAAGTGTAGAATTCGGTAGGTACTCATCTATTTTCCATCGTAACTATTTTACGTGTCTCTCCCTTTAATACATAATTCAATCGTCCCTTATATGTAAACATATTAAAAATGCAAATCTCGTCTTACATTAAAGGTCTCATAATTATTAATAAGTCCTACTAGTCTTCTTTATCTCCCAAAATATTTTAATAAGGATGTCCAAATATTTTTACTCATTTAATTTAAATTTAACTATTTACAAAGGGGAAATGTGAGTCTGCCAGAAGGGGTCGATCGATCGATGGAAGGGGCTCGATCGATCGATTGACACTCCTGGTTCGATCGATCGATCAAAGAGGTATGCGAATTCTGCAGATTAACAGTTACGGGTTTCATAATCCAACCTCAATCAAATCCAGATTTTTCACACACAAACTCCCAAAAATTTACAATCATTATAAACCCAAATTAAACATCTTCTACGTAAAGCATGTGAATTTTCATCAATAACCATGGATTAAAAGGGCAAAACTTGTATAAACCTCATGAACCCTAGAAATTTCTTTAACTTTGTTCTAATCAATCTTTTTCCAGAATTTCTTCTTCTAAAGCATCATAAATTCGTGGTTCAACCTCTACATATGAAGGGGGATTTCTAGATTACCATATATATCATTACTACATGCAATTTCCTATCTCCAACATGGGTTTTTCTTCCATGAAACTTATCCTAATCAACCCTAGACTAACATGAGTGATGCATTAACGAAAATAAACAAGATAAACACTATCCTGAAAATTTCAAAGTTCTGATTTGTTGACAAATTTGGTGTGGTTTTGTTCCCCGTCGCGCGATCTACGCGTTGGTGGTGGTGGCGGTGCAACCGGATGAATTTTCGGCTTAGAATTGCTTTGAAAGACCTCTCCTTCCCTCTCCTATGGCCGTCACTTGTCTTTGGTTGGGTTAACCCTAGAAGACAACCCTAGGCATCTGATATAACCCTCGTAAATTGGTAAGTTTAATTACCCAAAATTACAAAATGTCTAAAATGCCCTCCCGGGGCACTAAATAAGCCTAAAAACGCCCCGAGACCCAAACTAAACTCCCGGGTACACTTTTCTGACTATCTCGACCCTTCCGGACACTTTGGCGCACTCAAAATGACCATACGAGCAACTTATAATTTATTCAGTTTTATAAAACAATATTTAGTCCCGGCGTGACACGGGCGCGTCCCGACTCATATTTCCAAAATTGACATTTTATTCACTCATGACATTTAATAGAACCAATATTATATATTACTCTACTCATTAGTAATAT
The DNA here is from genome assembly GCA_949130495.1 of Sambucus nigra. Taxonomy (NCBI): domain Eukaryota; kingdom Viridiplantae; phylum Streptophyta; class Magnoliopsida; order Dipsacales; family Adoxaceae; genus Sambucus; species Sambucus nigra. Next base: position 429,765,299 of record OX422223.1, read on the forward strand.
TCAACAAGTTTCCCATAATTACTAACTCACATCACGTTAATAATTATAAAGTAATTAATTTCCGGATTTATATTAAATTAATAACTCATAATAAATTTAATAAATCCCCAAATTAATAAAGCATAAAAATACGGGGTATTACATCCCGCTACTTCGTTCGAGTCCTGAATACACCCCCACTAAATCTCTATGGAGAACGAAAACTAAGTACCGAATGTGCAGCTTGATTTGTGTAAGGGAATATTTTTATAAGTCCGTTAACAATTAATTATGTCGTATACCGCTACACCGACGAAGAACATTCAAGAGCAATCTACATCAAAGACGAATCCGAATTATTCAAGTTCTTCATCAATCAAGATTACGCAAACTTTACTTTGGTAAGGTTTTGTTTTAAATACCTTAACTTTCCACTTAGAGCTTTTGGGATATTTTTACAAAATATATTCTAAGTGTTGGAGCAGACTTTTTCGTCAAAATTTGAGGATGAGTATTTTTTTTAAGTGTTGGAACGGAGATTAAAATAATATTTTTTAACGACTAGTTCGTTCAAGCGAGATCAGCATCTCGTTCAAACGAGATTGGTATGTCGCGCGATGTCATTTGAACGACACGCGTCCTTCGTTCGAGCGACACTGTTATCTTGTTCGAATGAGCTCTAATACCGAGGCAGTGTAATTTTATTATAAATACTCATTAAATGGTTTTGTTTTCTTTAAGAAGTCCCAGCATTTTACAGAACAGAAAAACTACGATTTGCAGAATTCTTTTGACTTCTTCCTTTTAGGGTTTAATCCCTTTTTTGTTTTCAATTCACAAAACTCCCATATGCTTTAGTGAATTTTTTTGGTGTTTGAAGAACACACTTTGCTATTGTTTACTCTTATCGGGAGGATAACCTGCACCGAGAAGACTTCGTGTCTAGGATTGCGGTCCTTATAGTATAGCTGCGTGTGAACCATTGTCGTTTTGTTTCTAGACGTTGATTTGGAGGTTTGTCGAAGACACCGTGCATTACTCTTGTGGGCGAAAGCAAGATTGTATGTAAGTCAATGGTCTTGTAAACTTGTCAAAGTTCTAGAAATAAAAAGGTTTTTCCCTACGAGGATTTTTCCTTAAAGTTGTGTCACATGCTTTATCTATTTATGGGTTGACACACGCACACACATAGATGCAAGTTTAGGGGCTGAATTACTTTGGATTAAAAATAAACTCCAATTAAATAAGATTTACTTGGAAACTTCTTAATTTATTTAATCAATTATCACACACCGCGTTTATTACGTTTTACAATTTGATGACGGTTTTATTCAAACTTACCGCTAAGATTTACAACCTTCAAATCGAGGTTCATGAGATGCAACGAAATTGGGTTCCTATTCCTGAAGAGCTCGAGGTCCTCTTTCCTCATGGTATGGGTCCGCCCGCACCTGAGCCTATTTGGTTCCCAAAAGAGTATCAGCACGCTCCACATGCCCCTCCTACTAATGGGCCACCACTAGCTCTGCTCCCTAGGCCAAATCTTACTGAGCTAGGGGATAACCTGCTAGTGTCTACTGATCTGAAGGAGGAAGAGTTGAACAAGGTCAAGGAGGACCTTAAGTTGTTAACCAAGAAGTTTAAACAGGCCCGAATCTCCGTGAACTACATGGATTACACCAATATGTCTCCATACCCTAAAGCAAAGCTGTCAAAAAATTTAAAGATGACTAACATTAATAAGTTTGGAGGTATTGGGACCCTAATTGTTCATCTCTGAAGTTACCACAGAGCCATGACTCTCCTAGGTGTCCCTGAGGAAATAATGTCTTAAATGTTACAACAGAATTTGAAGGACAGAGCTATCTGCTGGTTCTATCCCTCTAGGAATTCAGAATTCATAGCTGGGATGATGTTTCCCGTGAATTAATGTCACAATACAAATACAACGATGAGTTGGAGGTTATGCGCTATGGTTTAGAACTTATAAAGAAGAACCCCAGAGAAATTATCAGTAATTTCATAGCAAGGTGGAGGGAGAAATCGACCACCATGACTAATCGTCCTTTCGAAGAGGAGCAAGTTAGTAATGTGAAGAAACAATTCTTACCCTATATCCGAGTGATGATGGGAGGACAATAATACCCCCATTTACGAGCCCTTCGAGAAGCAGGAGTGGACATTGAAGAAAGTCTTTCCAAGACATAAGCTAAGTCGATGAAAGTATCCGAACAGTTTACTACAAGAAAATATGAAAATCCTGTACAGTCTCGACTATTTATAACATCTCATAGCCTGCTACCTCTTGGGCACCAGAAAGTCGTGACAACCGAGTCAGAAAAGAATACATTAAACTTCATCCTCCCCTCTCCAAAGTCTACCAAGACTTATTAAGCCTAAATCTAATTAATCCATTGGACCCTCATCCATTACCAAAACCGCTTCCTAAAACTTTCAAAATCGATGCCCATTCTGATTTCCATCAAATTGTCAACCATACCACTGATCACTGCTTCCATATTCGAAATGTAATCCAAGGTCTGATTGACCTGCGTGTCATCACCCCACTAGCCAATCCTACATCAAACACCACTCACAATAGACTCTCAAATCGTGCAAATACCATCTTCTTATAAAATTACCAGAATTTGACCCATCTACCCAGATTGAACCTAGTAAATCACCCATTGTACCCGTATATTCACCTACACCCCTTAAAGGTTTGCCCCTATTTTCTTCTACACCCTACCTGTTTTGCCGATCAAGCCCTATCACTTCTTACAATAACATGTATTGTCGTTCGTACTCATTCCAGAGGGAAAGATATGGAATTGTCAACGGTACTGAACCAGGCCCTAGAGTTTGGGCTGAAATTACCCTCGGAGAAGATCATTGACTGTGAGAAGTTTAGCATACTTTCCATGGAAGCCCGAAAGTGGGATCGAGAGTTAGATAATTAGCTGGTACCCATTGACGAAGTCAGTTTAGAAATTAAGTTCAAATCATGAAAGACTTATTCCAACAGACTCACGATATTTGTAACATAATCGAGTTACTCGATGCCTTAAAACTACAAGGGCATTTTGTCCCTTCACTTCTGTATCTCCCCGTTGAGTGGGAGTATATATATGAAGAAGCCACAGAGGTTATAGAATGCATTGCTGTCTCATGGGAGGATGACATCGTTGCCACTAGATGGGGGGATAAATTTGATAGTTCATATAAAGAGCCAACCTAGGAAAAAATTAACCCCGTGATCAGTGTATGTGGGATGATATCATTTGAATATCTTCTAGGAGAGATAAACAAAGTAGTCTAATAACCTGAGATAGATAAAGAAACAAGGTTTTTGTCCTTCCCTTCTTTCGTGAATCATATGACAAGATCTGGGAGGCACTACCAAAGTCCAAATCCTCCATCAGTAATGACAGATAAAGGAAAGGGTGTTGTCGAGAAACTCCCCATACAAAAAATGACCATTGAGGAGAGTAAGATTATCGACTAGTTAAAGAAAACTCAGGCCAACATCACCTTATGGGGACTCTTTATATATCCCTGACTACCGAAATGCCTTGATAAAATTATTTATCGGGACCACAATCTCTCCTTCCACCACTTCGGAAGAAGCTATAAACCTGGTCGTCCTTAACCTCTACTATAATGCTCTCCTTCTCTGAAGAAGAAATCCCTAAGTTTGGTCCTAATCATAACTACGCTCTCAATATCTATGTTAAAGTAATGGAGAAGATAGTCCCGCTTTCGCTCGTCGATAATAAATCAACATTCAATATTTTCCCGTTAAGAACCTTCAACTGCTTAGGTTTGAAAGTAAGTGACCTTTCTCTAACTTTTACCACGGTACGTGCTTATAACAATATTCATCGATAGGTGATGGGATCCATAAAGCTTATAATAGGGGCTAGCCCTATAAATCTGGTTACTGAGTTCCAGGTCATCGACTTACTGGCTTGTTTCAACCTTTTGCTCGATCGATTGTGGCTTCTTAGCATCAAGGGGGTATCCTTCTCTCTCCATAAGAAACTAAAGTTCTTCCCCAAGGGGTAGGTGATCACCATCTCGGGTGAAGATGATAACATCGAGAATGTAAGAACTAGTAACTCAGTACTTGAGATACAACATGGGGTTAATGGCATGCTTCTGTCTTGCTTTCGAGCTGAACCACGACAGGGGATGATTTCAAAGATAGTGTCTGACCATAGCACAACCCTCACGATAATGTCAATGTGATACAGATGTTCAAGAATATGCACTTCATGCCTAAACTGGGGCTGGGACAATGACAACAAGGAATACTGGAACCCACAGTGCTGAAGAAGGCCTTTCCTCCATATGGCCTGGGTTATCAACAACCACCAGAGGAACTCAGAATGTTCCATCAACCTCGAGTTAAGAGAATGTTAAAAAGTTCCAAATCTATTTTAGGAGATTCCTTAAACGGGAAATTCCTCAAATAGGGTGAATATTTCCCCTTTTGTGTCTTTCCCGAACCATGGTATGATCATGTGTATAAGAAGATGAAGCTAGGGATGGAAATCTTCTTACAAGGTAGCTACTCATGGGCCAAAAGTTCCCAGCATCATGTGCAACCACTCATTAAGAAAGCCACAGTTGTTTCTAAGGTTTCTAAGGGAAGGGACTCCGACGACTCATTCAATCTGCAGATACTGGGGCTGACACTTTGCATGGTCCACTCAGGCGCTACATCATTGGATTCATCCATCTTGATCAAGACTACTACTGCGCCCCTCCTCAACTAGAATGATATACCAGTTCTGCCTGTTGAGATACAACCCAACCTAGATGTTTATCATATTTCTTCCTCTTCTGTTGTGTGACACCCCTACTAATTTAATATCGGGTGATCGATCCTTTATTAAATTAAAATCAAGGTGAATGGTTGGTTCATTTTTAGCATCACTGTCGTAAAATAAATATTTCCAATTTAAACACCCTTAATAATTAAGCTAAGTATCAAAACAATTTAAAGTCTTATTCCATTTTATTAAATTCCAATGTGAAAACCTTTTTAAATAAAAGTCAGTTTAAGAATCACATAAATGCAAAGGATAACAATCAACACAAAAGATTTAAGCCATCCAGATTAACCAAACCAAGTTAAAGAACCATAAATGAAACCATCCTGACAAGGGTTAACTCCAATGAGTACTGAATACTTAACACAGAAATAAATACAAAATCTCTAATGAGTCTAAACTGAAATAGGAAATCGGGCGACACATGCCCTAGCTATGCAGTACTAACTCATAAGCTTAATCAAGGAAGATGTCATCTAAAGCAAGGGCCTACAACTCCCACATAAGCTGCAACACATCCAATCCAAAGAACCTATGCTTGATGCCCCTGTGGCTAGGCACCTGTAATACATACATATATATACAAGACAGAAAATGACAGGAAATGGATCAGAGCCCGAGTGTAAAACAGTTTTAAAATATTTTAGCAAGTATTTAAATTGCCTACCGGCTAATGTAACAACCATATTAGTATGCGGAACTCTCTTGAGAATTCTCACCTCTCATCTAGTGTGCACGCCTACTCTACTACTAAATCTCATAAGTCTATCTAACTTATCCCCCACAAAGTTTTATTTTGAGAAATAACAAGGCTATGATATTTAGTTTAGAGATCAATCTCTTCATGATTACTTACGTTACTTAGAATATCTCAGTACCGTTGCGAAGTTCCCGAACACTTACTAAAAAGTTTGGAGCATTTATTCAATACTTAACTACATATACGCACAATAGAAGATTTCCATATATACGTATAAATATTAATAACTCATATAATATATACACTATCGGCACCCCACATAAAATCTATGGTTCTTGCATACTCTGCTATCAAGTCCCCGTATCTCTCGTACTAAGGGAAATACTAGTTCGGAATCACTCTTGAACTGTATTAACACAATACACATAAAATGGAAGCGAAGCATAGTTCCAAGTCACTAAGAGGTCATCACATACCCCTCACGTCTCTTAGGAACATCTGAATATCATTCTTAGATAGCCTGTACCGAGGAATCCTATGTTCTACGGTGCAAGTCAATATCCCCCATAAGGTCCCATCGAGATAAGACTGTCCCGGCGTGGAAACCTCCATGATAGCAAGTAGTGCGGGTATGATTATCCACAAATATAATATTTAGTATACGCACACAGTCACACGGCCATATATATAAATATTCACATTTTCCAATTAGGTTCTCCCACGATCCATAATAATTATTATTAACTGCACTTAGTACATTTTTACCCAATTGTCTCGCATAAAGGATTCATCTCTTTTATTCTCAATTATAATCATTTCATACTTACTTCTCATCATTCGAATTATTTCCTCTTACTAAAGATAATTTCAGTAGGTACACCCTCTCTAACATTCTGGTATAAGTCTTTCACGAGTCTCTCAATTCTTTAGTGAACGCAAGCACAATTTCCAATATGTGACGAAACCCCCCGTTAACCCACTATTTCATCCCATATTAAATTTCACTTAACGAAGTCTACTTAGACCCTACTGGTCCTCTTCATGACCCATTATACTCTTTAAATTATATTCAAGGGTTCCTACGTATTTTATCCGGATTACACAAAAAGGGGAAAACATGCAGTTTTCTAGGAGGGGTCGATCGATCGAGGAAAGGGGTCGATCGATCGATCATCGATCGATCGACATTCTTGAGTCGATCGATCAATCAAGCAGTTCTTGCCCAGAAACTGTTAATTCGACCAACGGGTTTCATCCACGAATTTCCTCCAAAACACCATTAATGATCCCTAAACTCCCAAACAAGTTTACTACTAATTTAATACACGTATATACATGATTTCCTACGTGAAGAATGTACGAATTCATCATAGGTATCGATTTACAGGGGCAATTTCACTATATTTGTCAAGAACCCTAGTTTCTTTAAAATTTCTAATCGTCAAATTCTTTTTCCAGATTTCTCACTTGTAAACCATTACAATTTCGTGGGTAATCCTCTACATATGTTGAGATTTCCAGAATATAATTATTTCCTTTAAAGCATGTGATTTAAATTCCCTAAATCATCAAATTCTTCCATAAAACATATATTTATCAATCCTATTCTAACATGGGTGAAACATTAACTAGAAAAGTAGCAATATAGATACTTGCCTCAGATATGAAGGTCTGATTCTCAAGTGTTGACGGGTATGATTGTGTCCATCGTTTCCCGATCTACGCGATGGTGGTGAAATATGGCAAGGGTGGTGTAGGTAGGGTGGTTCTCCCCTTTAGAGTCTTATCCCTTCTCCCTTCCTTAGCCTCTCTGCAACTCTACCAATTCTAATCCTTGAAGACTCTAACTCCCATCAGATATATCCCTTTAATTTTCGTCCATAATTAAACCTTAAAAAGGAAAATTATTAAAATGCCCTCATGGGTTACCGGTTAGGCCTAAAAATGTCCCGAGACCCAAACTAAACCCCCGAGTACCTTTTCTGACTATCTCGACCCTTCTGGACACGTTGGTGCACTCGAAATAACCATACGGGTGACTTATAATTTAATTACTTTATATACGATTAATTTAGTCCCAACACGACACAAGCACGTCCCGACTTAAATTCTATAATTGTTCTGTTATTCACTCGTGACAATATTAATAAATTCAATATCATATAATACTTTACTCATCTAGTAATATTCAACAAATTTCCAATAATTACTAACTCTCTTCAGGCTAACAAATATTTTAAATACATTTTCGGATTAATATTAAATTAATAACTCAATTATATTTAATAAATCAACTCAATTATATTTAATAAATCCCCAATTTAAAAGCCATAAAAATACGGGGTATTACATGTTGTTCCTCCTTTTTCAGATCACAGTGTAATCGAGATCTCCTTTGACGAGGTTCTTAACGCTGTTTTTCCCAAGAATGAAATAAATGAATATTTTGAGTATCTTGTTGTGCCTTACATTAATTGTCTTGATTCTAATCAAACTCTTAATGATGATGATTTTGCAAATGAATAGTTCTTAGCTGATCTTAATAATGTTAATAACAAATAACATAACTGCGTTTCAATTAATGAAGATGAAACTGTTGTTATTAATCTCGATTCTAGTTGCCAACTACGCGAGATTAGTATAGGGTCCACCCTTAAGGATCATGAGCGCGTGTAACTCCAAGAACTATTGGACGAGTTTATGGACATCTTCGCATGGTCCTACGGCCACATGCTCGACATCAATCCCGAAATATCTCAACATGAGATTCTAACTCTCCCTGAATGTAAACCGGTTAAACAAAAACTATGAAAGTTTCGCATCGAATGGTCGCTCAAGGTTAAAGAATAAGTGGTCAAATAGTTTAACGTAGGCTTCATCCAGGTGATCAAATATCCCACATGGTGAGACAATATTGTACCCGTGCCAAAATCTATAGGTAAAGTCCACATGTGCATTGATTACCTATATTTAAATAATGCATCTCCGGAAGATGATTACTCGCTGCCCAATATCGACATGATCTTGGACAACACGACCAGTCATGCTCTCAAGTCATTCCTTGATGGGTTTTTTGGATAAAATTAGATCAAGATGCACCTTGATCATTAAGAAAAAACTGTATCTATCACCCCTTTGGGAACCTTCTATAACACAATTACGCCATTCGATCTTAAAAATACAGGGGCTACCTACCAAAGGGATGATACAACCATATTGCATGATTTGATACATAAAGAGGTCGAGGTCTATGTGGATGATATGATCATCAATTATAATACTTGGCAAGGTCATGTTCCCAAACTACGAAAGTTCTTCGAACGACTGCGGTGATACCAAATGCGACTTATTCCACAGAAATGTGTTTTTAGCATTACGAAAGGAAAACTTTTGGTATTCATGGTTAGCGAGAAGGGTATTGAAGCAAATCCTGCCAAACTAAAAGCCATACTCAAAATGCCACCACCCCGAATGGATAAGGTTGTGCAGGGATTCCTAGGAAAATTACAGTATATCAGTTAATTCATCATCTAGTTGACTTCTATTTGTAAACCTATCTTCAAACTCCTACGAAAGGATTCCACCAAAGTCTAGAATGAAGTTTATCAAAAGCCTTTAACCGAATCAAGCAGTATCTAACCTGACCTCCGTTACTCATGCCACTGCAGCCTGGTCTCCTTCTACTCCTACCCTGATCTTAACAGACACCATAGTTGGGGCTTTACTAACCCATTACCTTGGATAATCTCATAAAGAAATAGCCATCTACTATGCCAGTAATAAATTGGTCGAGTATAAAGTCCACTCCCTTGGAGAAAGCATGTGTCACCCTTGTCCGGATCACTTAAAAATATAGCACTACATGCTCGCTTTTTCCATCAGACTAGTGTCCCGAATGGATCCTATCAAATACCAGCTCTAAAAACCTGCCATGTCTAGTTGAATGACCCAATGGTTAATGCTGCTAATCGAGTTCGATATTGTATATGTCACGCAGAAAGCCATGAAAGGGAGATCTCTCTCTGAATACATTGATGATTAACCCATGTAAGAATCCGACATTTGGATCTCCAAATTCCCAAATACAAATATCCTTTACACCTCTCAGGAAGACCTTCGGTGGTAAATGTTATTTGACAATGTTGCCAATAAAAAGGGATATGGCATTGGGATACTCCAGATTACCTCTGATGATTATCATACTCCCATTGCCATCAAGTTAGATATTCCCTGCACTAAGAACATGATCGAATACGAGGCATGCACCGTAGGCCTCAAAGTCGCTCTCAAGAAGGGAATCCAATGCCTAGATATCTATGAGGATTCCGCCCTCATCATTGGCGAGGTCCTTAGAAGATGGAAAGTCAAATATGAAAAGCTCTTGCCCTTCCACGCCCACTTGGAAGAGTTGGCCTCCCAATTTTGAGATATCACATTTCAATACTTACCCCGAGCAAGGAACAACTTAGTCGATGTCCTTGCTACCTTGGCCTCCATGGTCGATATACCCGAGGGAATAATGATGGCCCCCTTTCTAGTCCAAAAGTAAGCTAAACCGACCCACTGCTACCACATTGAGCTCGCCACATAAGAGGACTCCGATATGGCTGAGTGCTGGTACTATGACATTTGGCGCCTCCTTAAGCATAGTAGGTACCCCCAGGATGCCAACAACAAAGATCAAGCAACCCTCCACAAACTGGTTATAAAGTACGTTGTCTACAATAAAGCACTGTTCAAGAGAAATTTTGATGGAACTCACTTACACTAGATCGCAGGGGCAGACATTGAAGATATGATGCAAAAGATCCATAACAAGAAATATGACCCCCACATGAATGTCCATATGCTCTCCAAGAAGATTATCTGACAGGGTTAGACTACCATGGTTCAGGATTGCATCGCCTATGTACGTAGATGACTTAAATGCCAACAGTTTTTTCAATCTCTAGCACTTACCTCAATGGGAATTATTCAACATGATCTCTCCCTAATCGTTCTCCATATAGGGCACCGATATCATAGGGAAAGTAACACCCAAAGTCTCCAATGGGCATGATTTCATCCTACTTGCCATTGATTACTTCACCAAATGGGTCGAATCCGAGTCATACCTAGTGATGAATGCCATAAAGGTAGCCAAGTTCATTCGAAACAATATCATTTGCCGATATGCAGCCCTGTACGAGCTAGTATTAGACAACAGGTTACATTTCGAGGTAGAAATCATGAAATTAGTCGATAACTATGGGATTTAGAGACACAAATCTTCTCTCTACTACTCATAAACCAACAGTGCATTTGAAGACACTAATAAGAACCTCAAAGATATCAGCAAGATGACCGAGAGTTGTTGGGATTGGTCTAATCGGATCCCTTGCACCCTCTGGGGCTACTATAGTTCATTCCGAGCATCTATTAGGTCTACCCCTTACTCTCTGCGATACTTCATGGAAGTAATGTTACCCATTGAAATAGAAATACCTTCATTATGCATCATGCTTAAAAGAAAAGTCAATAAAGAAGACTGGCATCAGAGTCGACTTTACAAGTTGTCACTCTTAGATGAAAAAAGTCTAAAGTCTCTATATCATATACACGGGTACCATCACCGGATAGCGCATTCTTTTAACTAGAGAGTTAAGGACTATGGTGTCTGATAAGGGGATCTAGCCCTTAAAGAAATTATTGAACCCGTCTAGGACCCCAGAAAGAGCTTCAAGCCAAACTAGAGTAGCCCCTACATCATTAAGAAGATCATGTTTGGTGTCTCTTCCATGCTCACTGACCTTGACATAGAAGAGATGGCTCATCCAGTAAACCTGGACTGTCTAAAAAAAATCCACCACTTGTTCAAAATCTCAGCACACTACGACTCCTCTCATCCCTCTTTTATTCTTAAAAAAAATCCATTTCCTTCTAATCAGGACTATGTAGGGCCTAATCCTTTAAAAAACCTTTTGCTTTCAAAGATAAAACTCAAAAAAAATTTAAAACTCCCAAAGGTGCATAGGCATCTCATACGCTTTATATGGTCACGATCCCCTTCTTTTTCACAAAATGTAAATATTTTCTTACCTCCGAGAATGATAGTTCATTTTATTATCTACATGAACAAGAGGATTAAGTATAGCTTAGCAATTGGTATAGATAATTCAAATGTAAAACTCATCAAGAGTTAGAATAATATAATTAAAATCCTCTTTATTCCATTATGGGAAAATTTGGTACGATTACACGAAATATCAGCTTAGGGAGTCAAATAACTTGCCTTGCAAACCTGAATGTCCTAATAACAAATCAAACCAAGCTTCTCATATATTGACTGACCAAACCTTCCCAAATTTATTCCCACAACCAAATACATAACCAAACACACAAAAGCTTCATAAATAAACACTAGCTTCACAAAAATACCCTTCCCGCAGTTGCCAGAAGATCCATCCCCATCATAATCTTGAGGCCCCCAAACTTCACTTGCATGGATGGTATACCAAAGGCGCTCCAAGGAATGATAAGCATGAACCATCCTAGAGAAAATAACTACACTCCCTCCCTAGTGTCAAACACCTCAAACAATCTCCACCCGATCTCCTTTGGTAAGGTTTTAGCCACTACCATCTTCCAGCGCCATTTCATCTAGTCTCAAGAAACATGAATAACCCTACCAATAGGTTGGGAAGGATGAGATAATGTCCAATGATTCTCCCATAGAGAGCCCAACTGAATGCACATGCCTTTAGTCAAATCCTCTACGGGAAAGAAATCATCCGGGGTACGGGAGGGCACAATTTTCTACCATCCGACTTGACATAGGAGCCGCCAAGGGAAATAAAAGGAGGTCTATCGGAGGTCAACTAATCGAATATATCGATATTCCCTCAGTTCCTCAATGGGATGCAACTCCCCCCAACAAGGCATTGACTAGTGCAGATATCGAGCTCCATGCTCCATAAACTGGTTTGCTTAGTTCTCTATAATTGGGCGAAAGCTGTTAAAATAGCGGGTGAAGAAATTCGGTATAGCTGGCAAAAGATATTCAGGGGAGACCGCCAAATAAAATTTTTTAGTCAACCACATGAGTGGCATAATTAGGCTCCCCCTCAGAAAATCAGAGAAGCCTTCCCGCCAAGCATCTAAACCATTCAGGGTCTCCACCAGTATTACCGCCGCATGATTGCGATGATAAGACATCCACGCTATGATTGCATATAACTGGAAGTCCACCTGTAGGTCCCCCATCACCAGAAAAAGCCTCACAGTAAGGCCCAAAGCAGCAACTCGAACATCAGTACAGTCTCAACATACTAGATTCAGCACAATCCAATGAAGGCGATAATCCCCACTTTACAACCCAACTTTCTATTTCCCTAATCCATATACCAACCAAGACGCCCAGTCCTTCCTCTATTCAAAAAATTTCCAAAAAACACACATTTTACTACTTTTCTCAAACTAAAAACTCAGCAACAAATTAAAGTTCATGTAGAGTAAGCCACTAAATCAAGATAATAAAACAACATATGAATATCTTTTTGCCTTTTTGAGTCTCTTTTAAGGTGCAATGCTGCCACATAAGGCATGCAATATGGTCAAACGCCAAGCTCTCACAGTCAGCGAGGAATCTGCAAGAAAATCTCGAACAGCCAAGACCCAAAGGTAAAAGGTCACCTACATCCCAAATAGAGATTCAGCAATCCTACCCAATGTCATCTTCCCCACCACCTGCGTCACCCTTAGCATATAATCCACCTCGATCTGAAAACTCTCGTAATCAATCCCCAGTAGTTGTTGAACCCCATACCAATCGGCACCAGTCCGTTCCCTTTTCCTAGGCAACCTAGAAGACCTTTCCAATACCGATTTACAATCCCTACAACGTGCCGATCGACAACCCTCCTAATATTTCATACAAAAAATCCCAGAAAATTCCAAAAATTTTCTAAAAAATTCCTAAGATTGCTAAATAAATATTATAACATTTCTTCACTAAGAAAACCATTTTTCAAGCTCCCAAATCCCCAGTAGGATTATTACCACGTTTATCCCCACCTTAAACCCTAAAAATTAGCCCACCCGCAAAGCCTACTACAACTCTACAGCGAAATCTCAAAAAACTAATGCTCAGCAGAAATTAAATGCTTCCTTAGCAGAGCTACCCATTCCCCTGGAAGAATTCCCGAACTAAAATTTTTCTCAAAAAATTTTAATTTTCCCAAGAAGAGCTAGAATTCCTAACCGGACATCTCTACCCAGCAATATATTCCTCTACGAAATCCCAAAACCTCAAGTCATCAGTTGTTTCCCCAGTGGAATTTCTAGACTAAGATTTTTATCTGTTCTACAAAAGATATAATCCCTAGATAGATGTCTCTTCTCCAGTAGAGTTTCAAAAAATGTAAATTTAAAATTTCCCAAGAGAGCTATTCCCCACGCCTCCACTTAAGGTCCTCAAAATTAACCTCGACCCTCCGAATTGGTTTCTCCCTACTTAAGGTTCTTAGAATTGACCTCGACCCTCAGAATTGGTCACTCCTACTTAAGGCCCTCAGAATTAACCTTAACCCTCATAATTGGTCGCTCCTACTTAAGGTCCTCAGAATTGACCTCGACCCTCATAATTGGTCGCTCCCACTTAAGGTCCTCATAATTGACCTCGACCCTTAAAATTGGTCGCTCCTACTTAAGGTCCTTAGAATTGACCTCGACCCTAAGAATTGGTCGCTCCCACTTAAGGTCCTCAGAATTGACCTCGACCCTCAGAATTGGACGCCTCTGCTTAAGGTTCTTAGAATTGACCTCGACCCTCAAAATTGGTCGCTTCAACTTAAGATCATCATAATTGACCTCGACCCTCGGAATCGGTGGCTCCCACCTTAGGCCCTCAGAATTGACCCTAAGCCTCTAAATCGATCATCCTCATCACTTCGGTTTGGTTCGCAGAATTGACCTCTTTCCCAAAACATCATGCGGTGTTCATTCAAAGGCTTTCACTTGTTTAAAGTTCACCCATTGAGGGAATCTATAAAAACCACATTATAGGACCCCTAAGTCTCTCCTTAGGTCCCTAGTGGTCCTCAATTCACTACGAACCCTAGGTCATAATTTGACTATCGATCTAGAGTCCATTGGGCGCTCCCGAACCTCATTTAACTCCAGTCAACTCCATCGCAGAGTGAAAGATCAATGAATCTTCAAAGGGCTCTGAATACCCTTTCTAACGGTCTACCTCGTGTGCAAAATGGCATAATGATTCAGACAAATGGACCATTTTACAATCGAAAACCGATCTGAACGCCACTGGGCGCTCCTAGTCCCCGTTTTGACCACAATCAACTTCACCGTCGGAGAAAAATCTCAATGGATCTTTGAAGGGAACTAAAACTCCTTTTCAACGGTCCACCCCTGGCATAAAATGGCATACCATTCGGATGGACGATCCATTTTCCCTCGAAAACTGATTCGGAGGCCATCGGGCACTCTCGCGCTCCATTTGACCAAAGTCAACTCTTCAAATCAAATGAGACTAAATGAATCTTCAAAGGGAAATGAATACCCTTTCTAATGGTCCACCCCGTGTGTGAATTAGCCTTATTATCGAAATGTCACCGAGCGCTTCCAAGCCTCGTTTGACCAAAGTCGACTCTCCGAACCGAGCGAAGCTCTTTGGAACGTCGAAGTGCCACTCATAATATTTCCAACGGTCTAATCCGTGTGTGATTCAAACTTACTATTCAAAATAATGATCCATCATCATCCGACGATCTTCTGTCCAAAGGACTGACAGGTGCTTTCGAGCTCCGTTTGACCCAAAGTCAATTCCCGCACTCGGGAGCGGACCAAAGGACTCTTAGTGGTCTCTGAATTAAATTTCTAACGGTGTGCCCCATGCACGATTTATACTTATGGATTTCATTTTACAACCATTGTTTTGGAAAATCTTCACGAGAATCCCAATTGACAAATCCATTTCCTGCCTATTCACAGTGTGTCATCTCAGCAACATTCTTCTACAATCAACACAGTTTCCTTGTGTGAAATTCCTTTCCAACTTTCATTACCGTCATTCTCATACCCACTTTAGCACCAATCTCCTTCTCTTGCATCCTACATTCATCCCAACTTGCAAGGAAGCTCATCAAGGATCAAAGTCAAGCTTCAAGTCTCCAAATAATGTCCAAACATCCTTCTCTCTTTAAATTTCTTTATTTTCACATAAGTTATATAAATTCGCATTTTATCTTTTACTTTAGATCATACACATTAATACCTCATCCTTTATTAGTTATATTACATATAATTTACTTTCTATAAAAAAAAAAAACAAAGAAAAAGAGGGTTACACCTATAAATTCTGACGGGATTCTTCATCACACCTTCTCAAAACTAAAAATATATTTTCTACACACGCACATATAATAAGCTCATATTTGAATTTATGGGATAAACCCCACCCTTGTGCCGCATGTGAACTACGTGGACTTTGATGCCTTTATAGGCTACGTAGGCATTTTGGGCTAAAACTCGGGACTCGAGTCCTATTTTCATATTTACATCTTTTTATTTCCTATTTTGTCCATATATTATTCATATATATCATACTCGTCATTCATACTTGCATCTTATCTAACATATATTATTATTTCATCGTAACGATCAATATCTCGATAACCGCACACATCATATTTTTCTAATTATTATTTTGGGAACATTCCTATGGATGACGTCACTCCATCTTTTCCATAAGACCAAGAGAGACCGAAAGGGTGGGATGGGTGCCTAACACCTTCCCATTCCATAACTTAGCCCTCGAATCTCTAAACTATTGGTTTCTCAAGAATCAGTTTGTCTTTGATGTCGCTCTCTCGAGGCGGGGACATGTTCTTTTGCTTATTTTATGAAAAATTGGTTGGAGACTCTATCTATTTACATCACCCCAACAATGATGACGACCGAAGCACCCCATGATGTAGCAAGGGGTGCGGGACCTTTATCTCCCCCCCCCTTCCCCCGAAGGCGGCCCAGACCAGAGAGATGGAGGAAGATTCTTAGGGATGGACACATAAACCTTTTTATATGATGATGAACGGGTCGTCATGAGGCAAACAAACCATCCTAAGGTATTTTTTTTGAAAGACTATTATAGGGTCTTCTTTTGGAGCTTCATGAGGGAAAGCGACTTTTTTTATCTGTACTTACTATTGTTGGATACTTTGTAGGTGAGATCTTTTAGCTGTGGAATATAGTCCACCCCTAGTGAAGCCTACGGAGATATAGTTGACATATATCAGAGGTACACCATTATTGTTCTTGTTTTAGTTGTCATACTGACCATTTCCTATATTTTTTGCCACATATTCTTTGAGGTATCCCCTTTGTATCACCCCCTCGATGACTTATTTCGGTCTGAAGCAGTCACTTATGTTGTGGCCATCATCTCCATTAAATTGATTGTACTTCGACTTGTCTCTTTTATCACCCAAAGTCCTCATGGTTTTTTTATCCAGATAGATATCCTGAGATTCCATGATCGCAAAGCCTCCTATATGGCGGTTATGGGTGGGGTGAAGTGTTTGGCCTCTGGAGGACCACTTTTCTTAACCCCATCTTTCTTCTTTGCCTCAGCTGCTTCCAAGGTTTCCTAAAGTCGGTAGGATACATCTTTTCTCTTTCCTACCCAGGAGAGGCTGTGACAGGCTGCCTATTTCAATAATGGATGATCAATCCATTGCTAAAATAAAGCAGGAGTCTTATCTGGTTCATTCTTAGTATCACTGTCAGAAATATTTTAAATTACTAACCACCTATTAATTGAATAAACTGATGCCAAGTTTTATCTTTCATTAACATATTCCTATATTAAGGAAATCATAATAATCTCAAACACAGTAATCAATATTAATGAAACCACGACGTAAAATTTAAGGCAGAGATTGATAGATAAAGTCCCCGAATAAACCATCGGGTAAAATTCAACACAGCCAATCCACCTGACTAGAATTCTGAAATACATAAATTTGCAAGAAAAGGGGCAACACACCCGACCAATATCAGAATAGAGAACCTAATCTAAGATTCAATAAGTGAAGTGGATACTTAGCAACCTGCAAGCCTCCATATTACCTGCAGGATTGTCTCCCTGGAAAGAATAGTCATCCATGACATCCCTGTGGTTAGACACCTAAATGTTTTTGGAAAATAAATTTGATATGGGTTAGAGCCCAAAACCTTTTAAAAATATTTTCAAGTAATTAAGATGCAGTAAATAAATATCCAGTAAAACTTTTCATATTTAAGTCGGTATCGCACTCACACGAGATACCCATCACCTCTCAACTAAAGTGCGCACCTAACGTGTGCTCTTAACCCTCCTAGTTATTTTACCCCTCGAAACTAGCCTCCATACAACCATAGGTCCACACACTACCCTGTGTAATGCATATTTCATATAATTAGCTTTTACATCGTTTAACAATTATAATTCTCAATTATATGTAAATCAGTTCATTTCAAATAACTTCACTAGTTATTAATTCAATATTCACAAATTAATATCACCTAATTCGTTCCCAATAACTTTCACTAGTTATCAAATCATTATTCATACTTAATTCTTAAGTCCGTACATAATTTGCTTCACATATATACGTATATTCAATATCACAACAAGTACACACACATATATATCACTCATTATATATGTAATTGCATTCACGAATGTCCTCCACATTCTGAACACGAACTCACTAGCATGCTATCGTGCTCCAGGAATATCCTCCTCACTCTGGGCTGCTGGGTCGGAATCTCACCACCGAACCTAAAAATCACATTCGAATATTGGGGGCGGTCATGGTCTTAAGTCCATAGTCATAACCATACCACATTATTCCACAAGACTCCAACCCTATATCACATCGGCATGCACAACACCTATAACCCATGGAAATGATACTACCTCTGTTGTGATTCGCCAGAATGACCTCCCACAACACGCAACCTCCTTAATAGCATATCCGCTAGGATGGGTTTGTTTCCCATAAATATCATGCACACAGATATTATTCTTATTCGTATATATATACTATCTCTATACCCGTATATATATTCACAAAATTCAGCTAATCTGTGCATACCAACCGAAGCACTAGCCCACTTATCCCGAGTCTATCCATCGACTCTTAATTTATTTTAGTTCTCCTCAATTAAAAGTTGCGCCACCCTGCTAAAGTGGACCGGGCCTATCCAACCGGTCCGTCGTATATCATAATTAACTTTATTAAATAGCTTCACCCCGCTAAAACACTAGGACTTATGAATACATCCCACTTAATTCGTTATTTTAAATTACTCATCAATTATTTCTCGCATGATCTCAAATTTAACTTTAATTACCCACTCATCCCTAGGTAATTTTTAACCTTTCTAAATCACCCTAACAAATATCTTTTTTTCTTACAGGTTTATAATTTTCATTCGAATCCTTCGAAAATCACCCCTTAACCAAACACCAATCTTAGACCTATAAAAAAATCAAACCGGTTTAGCGAGACTGCGAATCGATTTGCCTAGAAATATGAGCCGATTTGGCTGGGCCTGCAAACCGGTTCGCTACCCCTATTCAGCAAAACCCTCTTCTCTAATTACGACCCAAACCCCTTCAATATTATAACAAACCTCCATTAAAATGTATATAACCTAAGGGAATAGATCATAGATGGTTCGAACAGTAAACAATCATCCAAACATCAACGATTTATCTTATGCATCAATTAAATTCGTGAATTGGGTTTATAAAAAGAACATTCCATCTAAACCTAGATTTTGTTTTTCAAAATCCAAATAAACATAATCATCCTATAAATATCTAACAAGACTTTAATTCTAGCAATATAAATTTGTATTTAATCATCAATTAGTCATCTAAAACTACCCATGATATCAACTTCACCAAAGAACCCATTTTTGTATGCAAACCCTTCCCCAAAATGGTTTGTTCTACACCTACCATGATATGAGCATGAATCATCTCAATTTAATTTAAAGAAAGTAAATTACTTTCCTTGGAATGATTGTAGGGTTTGATATCCTTTGTGTGTGATGATTTGATGTTCGAATCCCTTGAGTTTTCTTCTCAAATTAGCCTCTCTAGCCTTCTCCTTGCTTTCTCCTCTCTTTCATCTCTCTTTTGGGGTTTGTAACTAATGGTAGGGCTATGTCACCCACCTAACATTTATATTTTAACCCACAAATCTCGAAATTAGGTTATTAAGCTATTTTCAAATGACCTAAATACCCTTACGTGAGTCCGAGCTAGTCTAAAAAGTCCCCAGAATCTAATTACTATCCCCGGGTACTCACTTTTGTCTATCTCAGCCCATTTGGAACCAACTGTGAACTCCAAATCACCATCTGAGTCACTATACATAAGTTTCCTATCTCAACCTGAAAATAATCCACTCATAAGCCCTGGTTGAGATATTATAAAAAATTCCATCGTTCTCACTCAGTACGACGTACTAACAATTCAATGTATTATATTTACTATGAACACACTTAGTAAATTTACCACATAAATACTAATCTTAATCTCACCCAATTAATATTTATTAAATACGCAATATTTCATTATAATTAAACTACTGCACATATGTAATTTAAAAATACCCGAAATAATGAAATCCACAATTATTAAAAAATATGGGGTGTTATAAAGGCTATATAGTGTCTTGCTGAGATGGCACCCTCAGTAGCCATACTTAAGTACCTCAACAAGTCTTCTGAGGTGAGGGCTCAGATAAAGGCGGCCAGAAATATGATGACATTTAGGTCATGAATTTGGAGAACTTATTGGTTGAACCTCTTAGAATATTCTCTAAGGGCCTCGCCAACCTTATGCCTGAAGTAGATGAGGAAAGTGACAAGTTTCCACGTCATTTGAGCTATAATAAAGTGGATGACAAAGGATCTTTCCAGCCCTTTTAATCTTCCAATGGTCCTTACCTTGATCTTGTAAAACTAGTGCCTAGATGTTCCCCTCAAAGTAGTGAAAAAATATCTACACATGACCTCGTTTGGGGTATCCTGAAGGAGCATAAATGACATGTATATTTCTATATGATCGATGGGGTCTTTGGACCAATCAATTGGTTCAATATTAAGTTATGATTCCAGTTATGATCTCTCCACAAGACTACTAATATTTTACCCCTCCAATGAAATGGGATAGGGTCAGCCTCAATAGGTTCGACCTCAGCTGGGTCGACCTAGATTAGACGGATAACTATGAACGTACTAAATTCTCCCATAAGGCATTTTTTTGTGATCCCAAGACTATACAAGTTGATGCACGTGTGATGAATTGTCACACTCTTTCCATAACTTTTAGAAGGATATATGGCACTCATCTAATGGTGAAGATCAAACATCATTCTCAATGTGACTTGGTGTGAACACTTCTCCCTAAGCCATGTATAAATAATCAGTTATTTTACCTTGCTCGATAAGTCATTATATTGTACTAAAACTCTGTACAAATACTATAGATATATAAAGTACTTGTAACTTGTAAAACACTTAAGGGATTAGTGGAAATTTAGTTGCTCAATAGTGGAGGTAGGCCTAATTGGGATAAACCATTCCAAATCTCTATCTTGATATGTTGGTCTTACTTTATGTATACTTTTACTGTTCATATTCATACCTAGAACTTACTAACTGCTTAACACATTAAGTTACTTTCATATTAATTGCATTGTTACCAAATTATGTAACATCAGTTTGGCTCCGTCTATGGAAAATGACTGATCAACTCAGCTTTCACAAGTGAACTCGCTCTCAACCTGGTCATAGGATCATATCAGATCTGGAAATTTTGGTTTTAAACCTTAGCCCATATATATAAAATTTGTGTAGACTATTCATTCTCTTACCCATAATTTTATAGGTTAAGTTCCTTGTAAAAAACATCAACTTGTTGATCAAAAAATGTCATCGGACATACCACCACCTCCTCTTAGCGGGATGCATGCTTCAGGAACTCCTACCAGTTAAATCCAATGCAATATGAGGCAAATATTCAAAAGCATAGGGGAACATCGTCCCCAAGGGGTTTGTCCTATGTTGAACCTCGAGACTTATCTTATATATTGTCAAATAGGAGAAAAAGAGGCTAGAGGAGAGAAGGGTCAGGGGATAATCATACAGAAATAGAAAGTCTATGGAAAATATCGGTTTAGAGGCTGGAGAATAAACTAGGGGATCTAATAAAGATTAGTAAACCTTCTAAAACGGGGTAAACAGAGGGGTCTCCCTTCACCCCATAAATTTTAAGCTATCCTACTCCAATCCAGTTTAAACCTCCGGTAATAACATCGAAGTATGATGGGAGCACAAACCCTATTCATCATGTTGAAATGTATCAGCCATCTACGGATATTTATTTAGTACCAAGTGATATGAGGTGTAGGGCATTCTTGATGATCCTCATAGGGGAAGCCCATGTGTGGTTCACGAGTTTGCCTAAGGGTCATATCAGAACCCTTAAAAAATTCATTGAAAAATTCATTCATAACTTCTACTTAGAGCAAGGAGGGTGACTCACCTCCTTAACGCCCGACAGAAGAAAGGGGAGGCCCTCAAAGACCCATATTCAATAAGGAAAAGCTAGAAATTATTGATTATGTTGAGAATATTTCTATGAAAATAGTCATCAATGGGTTTCATATTGGACAATTATGCTGGACACTTTTGAAATACCCTCTTACTATAGTTAATGAAATCCTAGCGAAGGTTGGAAAGGTTATGGTAGCTAAAAAAGAAATGGTAGCTAAGAAATGAGAGTTCAAAGAAGATGGGTCTGGAAAGTCTTCACAAAGAAAGGACAAAGAAAAAGGGGTAAGAAAACAAAAGGAAAGTTTAAGAGTTACACACCCCTCTCTACAAAAGTCCACCACATCCTGAATGAGATAAAAGATGAAGAAAAGATCAAGTGACCATGGAAATTAAAGTCCCTACCTAACGAAAGTTATAAAAATAAGTATTGTGAATTTCATAAAGATAATGGCCATGACACCGATGACTGTTATGAACTCATGGATAAGATCGAGAAACTTATCAAAAAGTTTTGATCGATCAAGTTTATGGATCAAAATGTCCATCCTCATGAAAAAAGAAAGTATTAAGGATCTCCTTCCCAAGATAGAGAAAATAAGAAAGAGGGTAAAAAAACCTAAAAATTTGGAATCAAATAGTGAAGAAATCGGGGAAGACATGGAGTTTCTCAAAAAGCCCAAAGCCCCCAAAAGAAACCTTTGCATGATTTCATTTGCACGATGATGATTTTAGAAGGAGTAGCTAGTGTAGGAACTAAACTAGAAGACATAAAATCCTATGTGGGAGAAGCAAAGGCAGGCGTTCGAAGAATGGACATAAAT
Source organism: Sambucus nigra (assembly GCA_949130495.1). Taxonomy (NCBI): domain Eukaryota; kingdom Viridiplantae; phylum Streptophyta; class Magnoliopsida; order Dipsacales; family Adoxaceae; genus Sambucus; species Sambucus nigra. The sequence goes on from OX422223.1 coordinate 429,788,245, forward strand.
CATATAATGAAACAAGAAGGAACCAATTATTCCTAAGAATGTGAACATCGAGTGGCTGATCGTTGGATTTTCTAGGATTTATTTTAAGAACATCATTTAACCACACGATGATTCACTAGCCATAAGCCTCATGGTTAACCAGTATAATTTTTCCTGAATCCTTGTTGATTGAGGAAGCCTAGAAAATTTTATTTTCTCTGACTATTTTAGGGTTTTAAAGTTAAATGTTAGGATGTTTAAGCCTTATCACCAACCTCTCATCGGTTTCAGTGGGGAGAAAGTTGTCTATATTGGTATGATAAAATTGGACGTTTGCATGTGTAAGTGTCCAACTTGTCTAATGAACAAAGTGGGATTCTTTATCATAGGTTAACATGTGATATTGTCCTACAATATCATCTTGGGACAAGTATCTCTCAAGAAATTTAAAGTTGTTCCTTATACAGTTCATTAGATGATGATGTTTCCTACTCATTTTGAGGTAGGAGAGGTATGTGGAGATCAAGTTGAAGCGAGACAATGCTAACTCACATCCACTGAATATAGGAAAACTTACAAGTGCAAGACCACTTCCTACAACATTAACACTCTTAACCCTAGGGATGAGAATAAATTTACAAAGGGTGAGGCAGCCGAGGATCTCGAATCAGCGATTAATAATAAAAAAGGACCCTAAAAAAAGGTCCAAATCACTACACTAAAAATAGAAATTTGGCACACCTTGATATTAAAAATTTGGCACAGTTTAAAACCATGCCAAATTCTGACACGGTTTAATGACAATCTGGCACACTTTAAAACTGTGCCAAAATTTGGCACTGTTTAAAAGTGTGCCAAAACTGAACACACTTTACTAAAATATAAATACCTTAAAAAATACCAAAACTCAACTCCCTCTCATTTTGAATCCACGCACCAATACCCCGCTCTTTCTCTACCAAAATTAACTCTATCTCTCTCTACCTTTGCTTAAGCATTAACATCTGAAGTCGTTAATGGTGTCTGAGATCTAAACCTACAAAAAGAAATAACTGTTTCTGATCCGTAATGGCGTCTCGTGTTCGGAGGAGGTTCTACTGGTGTGCGTACTCGTTTCGTTTCTAGATGAGATTTTACTGGAGTACTCGTTCTCGTTCATCTTCAGCGACCATGACCGAAATACGGTATCACCGGTGTGCAAATCGTGGTACGAGGTGGATAGGTGGAGAGGTGGAGTACGAAATAAGGTGAGTCCAGAGGAGGTTTGTAGGGAAATCTCATTTTGCGGATTTAAATCTGGTGCCGGACGGATGGGGAAGGTATCTGTACCCGTGGATCGTGGTGATGGGCGGGGCGTACCCTTGGTTGGAAGAGATTAGGTTGAAGAGGATGGTGGTCACGGATGAGACGTTGGAGTTGAATTCGAGGTCGTTTAATAATTTTAAGGTGTTGGTGTTATCTTCCTGTGAAGGCTTTACTACTGATGGACTTGCTTCTGTTGCCCCTAATTGTAGGTCAACATTGAATCTTATTGAATCTAAACATAACACTATAATTTTGATATTTAATTAACTGTAACATAACACTGTAATTTTGATATCTACTGTTATTTTTTATTGAGGAAATGTTTGGTGGGGTAGGAATTTGAGAGAGTTGGATGTGGAACCCGTGGAATATTGATATCTGTTGTTAATTTTGATATCTGCTGTCATTTTTTATAATACCCAAATCAATATTCCACGGGTTCAATAGATTGTAAATTTGTAATATTATTGTATACCCAAATCAATATCCCAAAAATTAGGGTTTGAAGATCTGTTTTATTTTTTAAAATTTGTTTGTGTTGAATGTATATACATGTATATATTTATTTGTAAAGATGGAAAGGGAGTTGGTTGAGTTATTTGAATCAGTGAAAAAGAGGAGAATGCAGCCGCCGTTGAAGGAGGGGCACCTGAGGAAGATCGATTTGTTGATTCACGTGAGGAATACCGATGTTTTGGTACTCACACAGGTAATTTTGGTCTATTCTGTTAATTTTTTCTTTTGTATTATATTATTACTTTTATATGAAATTGAGTTTCTTTTATGAGTCTCTATTGGTGTATTCTATTTGCATGATTTGTAATTGGAACTTTCGAATCATTTAATTTTCATAAATTTAATCGGGTAACCTATGGGTTATTTGGGTTTGGAAATATAATCCGGTTATCTTATGATTGTTGGAATTTCTTTCATTTAAAGCATTGAACGTATGTCCCTTAACATGCCTAAGAAAAATGACATTTCACTAAGAAACATGTTCTTCACAGAAATTACATTCCTAAGCATCTACATTCCCCTCAGAATGGGTAATTATTTGTATGTTAGAAATTTGAATCAGGAAGCACTCGTGTTATGTTGCAATCGTAGACATAATTGTTATTTCCTTATTTTCTTCACAAGATGCCTAAGAAGAATGACATTTCACTAAGTCTTGTGATATAATTAACCGATTTGATGAAGATAATGAAAGACCGTCAGATACATTTTCTTCTGACCCAAATTTCAACTGAACAAGTGCATTATAGAGTTTAAACCCTTCAATTGTCTGTACATATATACATGTATATGCAAGTGTGTATACATAATCATATTAATATATATATATGTGTGTGTGTGTGTGTGTGTCTCTCTGTGTGTGTGTGTGTGTGTGTGTGTGTGTGTGTGTGTGTGTGCAAGACATACCACACATCTGATGATCAAGTAAAAATACTCTGAGATTTTTTTCGGTTTTAACTTTGGGTTGAGTTGAGCTGGGGGGTTAGGTCTTTTCTTTAATAATCAAAATCCATATGAAGCTAAGAAACTTATTTTCATTTATGTGCTTATGCATTGCTACATTCCCAATTCACATTGATTGCTATTGTAACAAGTACATGATTCTTATCTAGAAATATTATTAGTTATATCTTTACATTTGGACACATGTATATGTGTGTGTGTGTGTGTATCTTTTAGTGGAGAGACACTGATTGATTTTAAAAATTTATCTTACATGAATATCTAGAAATATTATTAGTTATTCTTTCATGCATTGATTTTGAATTCAAGAGCATGTAACTGACGTGAAACCTAGCATCGTGGAATTCTTCAAGACATCGTATTGGAGTAAAGTAAAGGATGATTTGATGAATGATAAGTGCAATTTTTAGTTCTTTTCCCCTTTTATCCTTTTTGTATTTTATAATACAAACATTCTAATATAATTCTTCTGACACTTTAACAGGGCTCTTGGTCTCATAATGAAGAGATGAGAAACTTGAAAGATAAGATATCGTCTAATGAACAACTAAATGCCGCTCAGAATAGAAGATTTCAGAATTTGCAGACATTGTGGTACCAAATGGGATACTTTCTAGAAGTTATGGCGCGAAGAGTTCATCGTGTGCCTATCAAAATACAAATGAAATCTGGTTAGTCTCAAAGTCTCAAATTCTCTTTATATGTTGCAGCATTAAATAAAAAAAATGGCCTGAAATAGCGGCAACAAGTAGCCAAACGTATAATGTCTTACTTTATGAGCATATTTAGTTAAATTGGTGGAAGGGATTTAATGGTGATTTGGTTTTGGAGTTTGCTGTTGCTGTTGAGTTTATTTTAAATGTTAAAACATGTTGGATTTAACGAACAAACAAATGAACTATGTCAAAAATTTCAAAAATCAATAAACATTCTAAATTGATTAAAAACATACCGTTAGAGGATTAAAATCCAAAACAACCCCAAAGAGGCACTTAGACTTAGAAAAAGGCCGTTAAAGGGTGAAAACCTAAACCAGCCACCAAACGTCCCCATAGGAGGCACGAACACCTCGCACGGGACCAATGTAACTTGTAGGAACTGACCGTGTAGTCCTGGGTCCCTCGGTTTGAGAGTATGACGATAATTTGCAAAAATCACACTTAGACTTAAAAATAGGTCGTTAAAGGGTGAAAACCCAAACCAGCCCCCAAACGACCCCGTAGGAGGCACGAACACCTCGCACGGGATCAATGTAACTTGTAGGAACTGACCACATAGTCCCGGGTCTCCCAGTCTGAGAGTATGATAATAATTTACAAAAATCACACTTAGACTTAAAAATAGGCCGCTAAAGGGTGAAAACCCAAACCAGCCCCCAAACGGCCCCGTAGGAGGCACGAACACCTCGCACGGGACCAATGTAACTTGTAGGAACTGACCGCGTAGTCCCGGGTCTCCCGGCTTGAGAGTATGATGATAATTTGCAAAAATCACACTTAGACTTAGAAACAGGCCGTTAAAGGGTGAAAACCCAAACCAGCCCCCAAACGGCCCCGTAGGAGGCACGAACATCTCGTACGGGACCAATGTAACTTGTAGTAACTGAGCGCAGAGTCTCGGGTCTCCCGGTTTGAGAGTATGAAGATAATTTGCAAAAATCACACTTACACTTAAAAACAGGCCGTGAAAGGCTGAAAATCCAAACAAGCCCCCAAACGACCCCGTAGAAGGCACGTACACCTCGAACGGGACCAATGTAACTGTAGGAACTGACTGCGTAGTCCCGGGTCTCCCGGTTTGAGATTGTGATGATAATTTGAAAAAATACACTTAGCCTTAAAATCAGGCCGTTAAAGGGTGAAAACCCAAACGAGCCCGCAAACGATCTCGCAGGACGCACGAACACCTCGCTCGGGACAAATGTAACTTGCAGGAACGGACTGCGTAGTCCCGGGTCTCCCGGTTTGAGAGTATGATGATAATTTGCAAAAATCACACTTAGACTTAAAAACAAGTCGTTAAATGGTGAAAATCAAAACATGCCACCAAACGACCCCGTAGGAGGCACGAACACCTCGCACGGGACCAATGTCACTTGTAGGAACTGACCGTATTATCCCGGGTCTCCCGATTTGAGAGTATGATGATAATTTGCAAAAATCACACTTAGACTTAAAAATCGGCCTTTAAAGGGTGAAAACACAAACCATCTGCCAAACGGCCTCGTAGGAGGCACGAACACCTCGCACGGGACCAATGTAACTTTTAGGAACTGACCGCGTAGTCCCGAGTCTCCAGGTTTAAGAGTATGAAGATAACTTGCAAAAATCACACAGACTTAAAAATAGGCCGTTAAAGCTTGAAAACCCAAACCAGCCCCCAAACGGCCCCGTAGGAGGCACGAACACCTCGCACAAGACCAATGTAACTTGTAGGAACTGACTGCGTAATCCTGGGTCTCCCGGTTTGAGATTATGATGATAATTTGCAAAAATCACACATAGACTTAAAAACAAGCCGTTAAAGGGTGAAAACCCAAACCAGCCCCCAAACGACTCCGTAGGAGGCACGGACACCTCGCACAGGACCAATGTAACTTGTAGCAACTGACTGCGTAGTCCCGGGTCTTTGGGTTTGAGAGTTTGATGATCATTTGCAAAAATCACAGTTAGATTTAAAAATAGGTCATTAAACGGTGAAAACACAAAACCATCCCCCAAACATCCCCGTAGGAGGCACGAACACCTCGCACGGGACCAATGTAACTTGTAGGGACTGACCGTGTAGTCCCGAGTCTCCCGGTTTGAGAGTATGATGATAATTTGCAAAAATCACACTTAGACTTAAAAATAGGCCGTTGAATGGTTAAAACCCAAACCAGCCCCCAAAAGGCCCCGTAGGAGGCACGTACACCTCGCACGTGACTAATGTAACTTGTAGGGAGTGACCGCGTAGTCCCGGGTCTCCCGATTTGAGAGTATGATGATAATTTGCAAAAATCACACATAGACATAAAAACAGGCCGTTAAAGGGTGAAAATCCAAACCAGCCCCCAAACGACGTCGTAAGAGGCACGAACACCTCGCACGAGACCAATGTAACTTGTAGGACCTGACCGCGTAGTCCCGGGTCTCTCGGTTTGAGAGTATGATGATAATTTGCAAAAATCACACTTAGACTTAAAAATAAGCCGTTAAAGGGTGAAAACCCAAACCAGCACCCAAATGACCCCGTAGGAGGCATGAACACCTCGCACATGGCCAATGTAACTTGTAGGAACTCACCGCGTAGTCTCAGGTCTCCCGGTTTGAGAGTATGACGATATTTTGCAAAAATCACACTTTGACTTAAAAATAGGCCGTTAAAGGGTGAAAACCCAAAACCAGTCCCCAAATGGCTCTGTAGGTGGCACGACCACCTCGCACGGGACCAATGTAACTTGTAGGAACTGACCGCGTAGTCCCGAGTCTCTCGGTTTGAGATTATGATGATTAATTCCAAAAATCACACTTAGTCCTAGAAATAAGCCGTTAGAGGGTGAAAACCGAAACCAGCCCCCAAACGACCCCGTAGGAGGCACAAATACCTCGTATGGGACCAATGTAACTTATAGGAACTGACTGCGTAGTCCCGGGTCTCCCAGTTTGAGAGTATGATGATAATTTGGAAGAATCACACTTAGACTTAAAAATAGGTCGTTAAAGGGTGAAAACCCAAACCAGCCCCCAAACGACCCCGTAGGAGGCACGAACACCTCGCACGGGATCAATGTAACTTGTAGGAACTGACCACATAGTCCCGGGTCTCCAAGTCTGAGAGTATGATAATAATTTGCAAAAATCACACTTAGACTTAAAAACTAGTCGTTAAAGGGTGAAAATCCATCCAAGCCACCATACGACCCCGTAAGAGGCACGAACACCTCGCACTGGACCAATGTAACTTGTGGGAACTCATCGCGTAGTCACGGGTCTCCCGGTTTGAGAGTAAGACGATAATTTGCAAAAATCACACTTAGACATAAAAATAGGTCATTAAAGGGTGAAAACCCAAAACCAGCCCCCAAACGGCCCCAAAGGAGGCACGAACACCTCGCACGGGACCAATGTAACTTGGAGGGACTAATCGTGTAGTCCCGGGTCTCCCTGTTTGAGAGTATGATGATAGTTTGTAAAAATCACACTTAGACTTAAAAACAGGCCGTTGAAGGATGAAAACCAAAACCAGCCCCCAAACGGCCCCATAGGAGGCCCGAACTCCTCGAACGGGACTAATGTAACTTGTAAGGAGTGACGGCGTAGTCCCGGGCCTCCCGATTTGAGAGTATGACGATAATTTGTAAAAATCACACATAGACTTAAAAATAAGTCGTTAAAGGGTGAAAACCCAAACCAGCCCCCAAACGACCACGTAAGAGGTACGAACACTTATCACGGGACCAATGTAACTTGTAGGAACTGACCGTATAGTCCCGGGTCTCCCGGTTTGAGAGTATGATGATATTTTGCCAAAATCACACTTAGACTTAAAAACAGGCCGTCAAAGGATGAAAACCCAAAACCAGCCCCCAAACGGCTCCGTAGGAGGCATGAACACCTCGCACGGGACCAATGTTACTTATAGGAACTGACCGCATAGTCCCGAGTCGCCCGGTTCGATAGTATGACAAATATTTGCAAAAATCACACTTAGACTTAGAGACAAGCCGTTAGAGGGTGAAAACTGAAACCAACCCCCAAACGACCCCGTAGGAGGCACGAACACCTCGCACCGGACCAGTGTAATTTATAGAAACTGATCGCGTAGTCCCGGGTCTCCCAATTTAAGAGTATGATGATAATTTGCAATCTATCGGTTTGAGAGTATGACGATAATTTGCAAAAATCACACTTAGACATAAAAACAAGCCATTAAAGGGTGAAAACCCAAACCAACGCCCAAACGACACCGTAGGAGGCACGAACACCTCGTACGGGTCCAATGTAACTTGTAGGAACTGACCGCGTAGTCCCGGGTCTCCCAGTTTAAGAGTATGATGATAATTTTCAAAAATCACACTTAGACTTAAAAAGAGGTCGTTAAAGGGTGAAAACCCAATCCAGCTCCCAAACGACCCTGTAGGAGGCACGAACACCTCGCACGGGACTAATGTAACTTGTAGGAACTGACCGCGTAGTCCCGAGTTTCTCGGTTTGAGAGTATGACGATAATTCGCAAAAATCACACTTAGACATAAAAACATGCCGTTAAAGGGTGTAAACCCAAACCAGCCCCCAAATGGCCCTGTGGGAGGCACGTACATCTCGCACGGGAGCAATGTAACTTGTAGGAACTGACCGCGTGGTCCCAGGTCTCCCAGTTTGACAGTATGACGATAATTTGCAAAAAACACACTTAGACATAAAAACATACCGTTAATGGGTGAAAACAAAAACCATCTCCCAAACGGCCCCGTAGGAGACACGAACACCTCGCACGGGAGGAATGTAACTTTAGGAACTGACCGCGTAGTCCCAAGTCTCCCGATTTGACAGTATGATGATAATTAGCAAAAATCACACTTAGACTTAAAAATAGGACGTTAAAGGGTGAAAACCCAAACCAGCCCCCAAACGACCCCGTAGGAGGCATTAACACCTCAAACGGGACTAATGTAACTTATAGGGAGTGACCGCGTAGTCCCGGGTCTCTCTATTTGATAGTATGGCGATAATTTGCAAAAATCACACTTAGACTTAAAAATAAGCCCTTGAAGGGTGAAAACCCAAACCAGCCCCCAAACGACCCCGTAGGAGGCACGAACACCTCGCACGGGACCAATGTAACTTGTAGGAACAGACCGCGTAGTCCGGGGTCTCCCAGTTTGAGAGTATGATGATAATTTGCAAAAATAACATAGACATAAAAACTGGCTGTTAGAGGATGAAAACCCAAACTAACCCCCAAATGTCCCCATTGGAGGCACGAACAACTCGCACGGGACCAATGTAACTTGTAGGAACTGACCGCGTAGTCCCGGGTCTCCTGGTTTGAGAGTATGATGATATTTTGCCAAAATCACACTTAGACTTACAAACAGGCCGTTAAAGGGTGAAAACCCAAAACCAGCACCCAAATGGATCCGTAGGAGGCACGAACACCTCGCACGGGCCTAATGTAACATGCCGGAACTCACTGCGTATTCCTGAGTCTCCTGGTTTGAGAGTATCACGATAATTTGCAAAAATCACACTTAGACTTAGAAACAAGCCGTTAGAGGGTAAAAATTGAAACTAGCCCCCAACCGACCCCGTAGGAGGCACGAACACCTCGTACGGGACCAATGCAACTTGTAGAAATAGATCGCGTAGTCCCGAGTCTCTCGGTTTGAGAGTATGATGATAATTTGCAATCTCCCGGTTTGAGAGTATGACGATAATTTTCAAAAATCACACTTAGACTTAACAACAGGCCGTTAAAGGGTGAAAACCTAAACCAGCGCCCAAACGGCCCCGTAGGAGGCACGAACACTTCGCACGGGACTAATGTAACTTGTAGGAACTGACCGTGTAATCCCAGGTGTCTCGGTTTGAGAGTAAGACGATATTTTGCAAAAATCACACCTTGACTTAAAAACATGCCGTTAAAGGGTGAAAACAAAACCCAGCCCCCAAACGACCCCCGTAGCAGGCACGAACACCTCGTACGGGCGCAATGTAACTTGGAGGAACTGACCGCGTAGTCCTGGGTCTCCAGGGTTGACAGTATGAAAATAATTTACAAAAATCACACTTAGACTTAAAAATAGGCCGTTAAAGGGTGAAAACCCAAATCAACCCCCAAACGACCCCGTAGGAGGCATGGACACCTCGCACGGGACTAATGTAACTTGTAGGGAGTGACCGCGTAGTATCGGGTCTCTCGGTTTGAGAGTATGGCGATAATTTGCAAAAATCACACATAGACTTAAAAATAAGTTGTTAAAGGGTGAAAACCCAAACCAACCCCCAAACGGCCTCGTAGGAGGCACGAACACCTCGCACGGGACAAATGTAACTTTTAGGAACAGACCGCGTAGTCCCAGGTCTCTCGATTTGAGAGTATGACGATAATTTGCAAAAATCACACTTAGACTTAAAAATAAGCCGTTAAAGGGTGAAAACCCAAACCATCCCCCAAACGACCCCGTAGGAGGCACGAACACCTCGCACGGGACCAATGTAACTTATAGGAACTGACCGCGTAGTCCCGGGTCTCCCGGTTTGTGAGTATGACTATAATTTGAAAAATCACAATTAGACTTAAAAACTGGCCGTTAAATGGTGAAAACCCAAACCAACCCCCAAACGTCCCCGTAGGAGGTACGAACACCTCGCACAGGACCAATGTAATATGTAGAAACTGATCGCGTAGTCCCGGGTCTCCCGGTTTGAGAGTATGATGATAATTTACAATCGCCCTTTTTAAGAGTATGACGATAATTTGTAAAAATCACACTTAGACTTAAAAACAGGCCGTTGAAGGGTGAAAACCCAAACTTGTGCCCAAACGGCCCCGTAGGAGGCACGAACACCTCGCAAGGGACCAATGTAACTTTAAGGAACTGACCGTGTAGTCCCGGGTCTCCCGGTTTGAGAGTATGACGATAATTTTCAAAAATCACACATAGACTTAAAAATAAGCCGTTAAAGGGTGAAAACTAAAACCAGCCCCCAAACGATCCCGTAGGAGGCACAAACACCTCGCACGGGACCAATCTAACTTGTAGCAACTGACCGCATAGTCCCGAGTCTCCCAGTTTGAGAGTATGACAATGATTTGGGAAAATCACACTTAGACTTAAAAACAGGCCGTTAAAGGGTGAAATACCCAAACCAACCCCAAAACGGCCCCGTAGGAGGTACGAACACCTCGTACGGGACCAATGTAACTTCTAGGAACTGACCGCGTTGTCCCGGGTGTCCCGGTTTGAGAGTATGACGATATTTTGCAAAAATCACACTTAGACTTAAAAATAAGCCGTTAAAGGGTGAAAACCCAAACCATCCCCCAAACGACCCCGTAGGAGGCACGAACACCTCGCACGAGACCAATGTAACTTATAGGAACTGACCGCGTAGTCCCGGGTCTCCCGGTTTGTGAGTATGATGATAATTTGAAAAATCACAATTAGACTTAAAAACAAGCCATTAAAGGGTGAAAACCCAAAACCAGCACCCAAACGGATCCGTAGGAGGCATGAACACCTCGTACGGGACCAATGTAACATGTAGGAACTGACCGTGTGGTCCCGAGTCTCCCGGTTTGAGAGTATGATGATAATTTGCAAAAATCACACTAAGACTTAGAAAAAAGCCATTAGCGGATGAAAACCGAAACCAGCCCCCAAACGACCTCGAAGGAGGCACGAACACCTCGCACGGGACCAATGTAACTTCTTAAAACTGATTGCTTAGTCTCGGGTCTTCCGGTTTAAGAGTATGATGATAATTTGCAATATCCCGATTTGAGAGTATGACGATAATTTGGAAAAATCGCACATAGACTTAAAAACAGGCCATTAAAGGATGAAAACCTAAACCAGCGCCCAAACGGCCCCGTAGGAGGCACGAACACCTCGTACGGGATCAATGTAACTTGTAGCAACTGACCGCGTAGTCCCGGGTCTCCCGGTTTAAGAGTATGACGATAATTTGTAAGAATCGCACTTAGACTTAAAAACAGGCCGTTAAAGGGTGAAAACCCAAACTAGCGCCCAAATGGCCCCGTAGGAGGAACAAACACCTCGCACGGGAGCAATGTAACTTGTAGGAACTGACCGCGTAGTCCCGGGTTTCCCAGTTTGAGAGTATGACGATAATTTGCAAAAATCACACTTTGACTTAAAAACATGCCGTTAAAGGGGCGAAACCCAAACCAACCACCAAATGGCCCTGTAGGAGGCACGAACACCTCGCACGGGTGCAATGTAACTTGTAGGAACTGACCGCGTTGTCTCGGGTCTCCCAGTTTGACAAAGATGACAATTTGCAAAAATCACACTTAGGCCTAAAAATAGGCCGTTAAAGGGTGAAAACCCAAATCAGCCCCCAAACGATCCCCTTGGAGGCACGAACACCTCGCACGGGACCAATGTAACTGGTAGGAACTGACCGCGTAGTCCCGGCCGGGTCTCTCGGATTGAGAGTGTGATTATAATTGAAAATATCACACTTAGACTTAAAAATAAGCCGTTAAAGGGTGAAAACCCAATCCAGCCCCAAACGACACCGTAGGAGACACGAACACCTCGTACGGGCACAATGTAACTTGTAGGAACTGATTGCGTAGTCCTGGGTCTCCAGGTTTGACAGTATGACAATAATTTATAAAAATGACACGTAGACTTAAAAATAGGCCGTTAAAGGGTGAAAACCCAAATCAGCCCCCAAACGACCCCGTAGGAGGCATGGACACCTCGCACGGGACTAATGTAACTTGTAGGGACTGACCGCGTAGTATCGGGTCTCTCAGTTTGAGAGTATGGCGATAATTTGCAAAAATCACACATAGACTTAAAAATAGGCCGTTAAAGGGTGAAAACCCAAACCAACCCCCAAACGGCCCCGTAGGAGGCACGAACACCTCGCACGGGACCAAAGTAACTTTTAGGAACTGACCGCGTAGTCGCAGGTCTCTCGATTTGATAGTATGACGATAATTTAAAAAAATCACACTTAGACTTAAAAATAAACCGTTAAAGGGTGAAACCCCAAACCATCCCCCAAACGACCCCGTAGGAGGCACGCACACCACGCACAGGACCAATGCAACTTACAGGAACTGATCGCGTAGTCCCGGGTCTCCCGGTTTGAGAGTATGATGATAATTTGAAAAATAACAATTAGACTTAAAAACTGGCCGTTAAATGGTGAAAACCCAAACAAACACCCAAACTTCCCCGTAGGAGGCACGGACACCTCGCACAGGACCAATGTAGCATGTAGAAACTGATCACGTAGTCTCGGGTCTCCTGATTTGGGAGTATGATGATAATTTACAATCACCCTTTTTAAGAGTATGACGATAATTTGTAAAAATCACACTTAGACTTAAAAACAGGCCGTTGAAGGGTGAAAACCCAAACTTGTGCCCAAACGGCCCCGTAGGAGGCACGAACACCTCGCAAGGGACCAATGTAACTTTAAGGAACTGACCGTGTAGTCCCGGGTCTCCCGGTTTGAGAGTATGACGATAATTTTCAAAAATCACACATAGACTTAAAAATAAGCCGTTAAAGGGTGAAAACTAAAACCAGCCCCCAAACGATCCCGTAGGAGGCACAAACACCTCGCACGGGACCAATCTAACTTGTAGCAACTGACCGCATAGTCCCGAGTCTCCCAGTTTGAGAGTATGACAATGATTTGGGAAAATCACACTTAGACTTAAAAACAGGCCGTTAAAGGGTGAAATACCCAAACCAACCCCAAAACGGCCCCGTAGGAGGTACGAACACCTCGTACGGGACCAATGTAACTTCTAGGAACTGACCGCGTTGTCCCGGGTGTCCCGGTTTGAGAGTATGACGATATTTTGCAAAAATCACACTTAGACTTAAAAATAAGCCGTTAAAGGGTGAAAACCCAAACCATCCCCCAAACGACCCCGTAGGAGGCACGAACACCTCGCACGAGACCAATGTAACTTATAGGAACTGACCGCGTAGTCCCGGGTCTCCCGGTTTGTGAGTATGATGATAATTTGAAAAATCACAATTAGACTTAAAAACAAGCCATTAAAGGGTGAAAACCCAAAACCAGCACCCAAACGGATCCGTAGGAGGCATGAACACCTCGTACGGGACCAATGTAACATGTAGGAACTGACCGTGTGGTCCCGAGTCTCCCGGTTTGAGAGTATGATGATAATTTGCAAAAATCACACTAAGACTTAGAAAAAAGCCATTAGCGGATGAAAACCGAAACCAGCCCCCAAACGACCTCGAAGGAGGCACGAACACCTCGCACGGGACCAATGTAACTTCTTAAAACTGATTGCTTAGTCTCGGGTCTTCCGGTTTAAGAGTATGATGATAATTTGCAATATCCCGATTTGAGAGTATGACGATAATTTGGAAAAATCGCACATAGACTTAAAAACAGGCCATTAAAGGATGAAAACCTAAACCAGCGCCCAAACGGCCCCGTAGGAGGCACGAACACCTCGTACGGGATCAATGTAACTTGTAGCAACTGACCGCGTAGTCCCGGGTCTCCCGGTTTAAGAGTATGACGATAATTTGTAAGAATCGCACTTAGACTTAAAAACAGGCCGTTAAAGGGTGAAAACCCAAACTAGCGCCCAAATGGCCCCGTAGGAGGAACAAACACCTCGCACGGGAGCAATGTAACTTGTAGGAACTGACCGCGTAGTCCCGGGTTTCCCAGTTTGAGAGTATGACGATAATTTGCAAAAATCACACTTTGACTTAAAAACATGCCGTTAAAGGGGCGAAACCCAAACCAACCACCAAATGGCCCTGTAGGAGGCACGAACACCTCGCACGGGTGCAATGTAACTTGTAGGAACTGACCGCGTTGTCTCGGGTCTCCCAGTTTGACAAAGATGACAATTTGCAAAAATCACACTTAGGCCTAAAAATAGGCCGTTAAAGGGTGAAAACCCAAATCAGCCCCCAAACGATCCCCTTGGAGGCACGAACACCTCGCACGGGACCAATGTAACTGGTAGGAACTGACCGCGTAGTCCCGGCCGGGTCTCTCGGATTGAGAGTGTGATTATAATTGAAAATATCACACTTAGACTTAAAAATAAGCCGTTAAAGGGTGAAAACCCAATCCAGCCCCAAACGACACCGTAGGAGACACGAACACCTCGTACGGGCACAATGTAACTTGTAGGAACTGATTGCGTAGTCCTGGGTCTCCAGGTTTGACAGTATGACAATAATTTATAAAAATGACACGTAGACTTAAAAATAGGCCGTTAAAGGGTGAAAACCCAAATCAGCCCCCAAACGACCCCGTAGGAGGCATGGACACCTCGCACGGGACTAATGTAACTTGTAGGGACTGACCGCGTAGTATCGGGTCTCTCAGTTTGAGAGTATGGCGATAATTTGCAAAAATCACACATAGACTTAAAAATAGGCCGTTAAAGGGTGAAAACCCAAACCAACCCCCAAACGGCCCCGTAGGAGGCACGAACACCTCGCACGGGACCAAAGTAACTTTTAGGAACTGACCGCGTAGTCGCAGGTCTCTCGATTTGATAGTATGACGATAATTTAAAAAAATCACACTTAGACTTAAAAATAAACCGTTAAAGGGTGAAACCCCAAACCATCCCCCAAACGACCCCGTAGGAGGCACGCACACCACGCACAGGACCAATGCAACTTACAGGAACTGATCGCGTAGTCCCGGGTCTCCCGGTTTGAGAGTATGATGATAATTTGAAAAATAACAATTAGACTTAAAAACTGGCCGTTAAATGGTGAAAACCCAAACAAACACCCAAACTTCCCCGTAGGAGGCACGGACACCTCGCACAGGACCAATGTAGCATGTAGAAACTGATCACGTAGTCTCGGGTCTCCTGATTTGGGAGTATGATGATAATTTACAATCACCCTTTTTAAGAGTATGACGATAATTTGTAAAAATCACACTTAGACTTAAAAACAGGCCGTTGAAGGGTGAAAACCCAAACTTGTGCCCAAACGGCCCCGTAGGAGGCACGAACACCTCGCAAGGGACCAATGTAACTTTAAGGAACTGACCGTGTAGTCCCGGGTCTCCCGGTTTGAGAGTATGACGATAATTTTCAAAAATCACACATAGACTTAAAAATAAGCCGTTAAAGGGTGAAAACTAAAACCAGCCCCCAAACGATCCCGTAGGAGGCACAAACACCTCGCACGGGACCAATCTAACTTGTAGCAACTGACCGCATAGTCCCGAGTCTCCCAGTTTGAGAGTATGACAATGATTTGGGAAAATCACACTTAGACTTAAAAACAGGCCGTTAAAGGGTGAAATACCCAAACCAACCCCAAAACGGCCCCGTAGGAGGTACGAACACCTCGTACGGGACCAATGTAACTTCTAGGAACTGACCGCGTTGTCCCGGGTGTCCCGGTTTGAGAGTATGACGATATTTTGCAAAAATCACACTTAGACTTAAAAATAAGCCGTTAAAGGGTGAAAACCCAAACCATCCCCCAAACGACCCCGTAGGAGGCACGAACACCTCGCACGAGACCAATGTAACTTATAGGAACTGACCGCGTAGTCCCGGGTCTCCCGGTTTGTGAGTATGATGATAATTTGAAAAATCACAATTAGACTTAAAAACAAGCCATTAAAGGGTGAAAACCCAAAACCAGCACCCAAACGGATCCGTAGGAGGCATGAACACCTCGTACGGGACCAATGTAACATGTAGGAACTGACCGTGTGGTCCCGAGTCTCCCGGTTTGAGAGTATGATGATAATTTGCAAAAATCACACTAAGACTTAGAAAAAAGCCATTAGCGGATGAAAACCGAAACCAGCCCCCAAACGACCTCGAAGGAGGCACGAACACCTCGCACGGGACCAATGTAACTTCTTAAAACTGATTGCTTAGTCTCGGGTCTTCCGGTTTAAGAGTATGATGATAATTTGCAATATCCCGATTTGAGAGTATGACGATAATTTGGAAAAATCGCACATAGACTTAAAAACAGGCCATTAAAGGATGAAAACCTAAACCAGCGCCCAAACGGCCCCGTAGGAGGCACGAACACCTCGTACGGGATCAATGTAACTTGTAGCAACTGACCGCGTAGTCCCGGGTCTCCCGGTTTAAGAGTATGACGATAATTTGTAAGAATCGCACTTAGACTTAAAAACAGGCCGTTAAAGGGTGAAAACCCAAACTAGCGCCCAAATGGCCCCGTAGGAGGAACAAACACCTCGCACGGGAGCAATGTAACTTGTAGGAACTGACCGCGTAGTCCCGGGTTTCCCGGTTTGAGAGTATGACGATAATTTGCAAAAATCACACTTTGACTTAAAAACATGCCGTTAAAGGGGCGAAACCCAAACCAACCACCAAATGGCCCTGTAGGAGGCACGAACACCTCGCACGGGTGCAATGTAACTTGTAGGAACTGACCGCGTTGTCTCGGGTCTCCCAGTTTGACAAAGATGACAATTTGCAAAAATCACACTTAGGCCTAAAAATAGGCCGTTAAAGGGTGAAAACCCAAATCAGCCCCCAAACGATCCCCTTGGAGGCACGAACACCTCGCACGGGACCAATGTAACTGGTAGGAACTGACCGCGTAGTCCCGGCCGGGTCTCTCGGATTGAGAGTGTGATTATAATTGAAAATATCACACTTAGACTTAAAAATAAGCCGTTAAAGGGTGAAAACCCAATCCAGCCCCAAACGACACCGTAGGAGACACGAACACCTCGTACGGGCACAATGTAACTTGTAGGAACTGATTGCGTAGTCCTGGGTCTCCAGGTTTGACAGTATGACAATAATTTATAAAAATGACACGTAGACTTAAAAATAGGCCGTTAAAGGGTGAAAACCCAAATCAGCCCCCAAACGACCCCGTAGGAGGCATGGACACCTCGCACGGGACTAATGTAACTTGTAGGGACTGACCGCGTAGTATCGGGTCTCTCAGTTTGAGAGTATGGCGATAATTTGCAAAAATCACACATAGACTTAAAAATAGGCCGTTAAAGGGTGAAAACCCAAACCAACCCCCAAACGGCCCCGTAGGAGGCACGAACACCTCGCACGGGACCAAAGTAACTTTTAGGAACTGACCGCGTAGTCGCAGGTCTCTCGATTTGATAGTATGACGATAATTTAAAAAAATCACACTTAGACTTAAAAATAAACCGTTAAAGGGTGAAACCCCAAACCATCCCCCAAACGACCCCGTAGGAGGCACGCACACCACGCACAGGACCAATGCAACTTACAGGAACTGATCGCGTAGTCCCGGGTCTCCCGGTTTGAGAGTATGATGATAATTTGAAAAATAACAATTAGACTTAAAAACTGGCCGTTAAATGGTGAAAACCCAAACAAACACCCAAACTTCCCCGTAGGAGGCACGGACACCTCGCACAGGACCAATGTAGCATGTAGAAACTGATCACGTAGTCTCGGGTCTCCTGATTTGGGAGTATGATGATAATTTACAATCACCCTTTTTAAGAGTATGACGATAATTTGTAAAAATCACACTTAGACTTAAAAACAGGCCGTTAAAGGGTGAAAACCCAAACTTGTGCCCAAACGGCCCCGTAGGAGGCACGAACACCTCGCAAGGGACCAATGTAACTTATAGGAACTGACCGTCTAGTCCCGCGTCTCCCGGTTTGAGAGTATGACGATAATTTTCAAAAATCACACTTAGACTTAAAAATAAGCCGTTAAAGGGTGAAAACTGAAACTAGCCCCCAAACGATCCCGTAGGAGGCACAAACACCTCGCACGGGACCAATGTAACTTGTAGCAACTGACCGCGTAGTCCCGGGTCTCCCGGTTTGAGAGTATGACGATAATTTGCAAAAATCACACTTAGACTTAAAAACAGGCCGTTAAAGGGTGAAATACCCAAACCAACCCCCAAACGGCCCCGTAGGAGGTACGAACACCTCGCACGGGACCAATGTAACTTCTAGGAACTGACCGCATTGTCCCGGGTGTCCCGGTTTGAGAGTATGACGATATTTTGGAAAAATCACACTTAGACTTAAAAACAGGCCGTTAAAGGGTGAAAGCCCAAAACCAGCACCCAAACGGATCTGTAGGAGACATGAACACCTCGTACGGGACCAATGTAACATGTAGGAACTGACCGTGTAGTCCCGAGTCTCTCGGTTTTAGAGTATGTTGATAATTTGCAAAAATCACACTTAGACTTAGAAACAAGACGTTAGAGGGTGAAAACCGAAACCAGACCCCAAACAACCCTGTAGGAGGCACGAACACCTCGCACGGGACCAATGTAACTTGTAAAAACTGATCGCGTAGTCCCGGGTCTCCCGGTTTGAGAGTATGATGATAAGTTGCAATCTCCCGATTTGAGAGTATGACGATAATTTGGAAAAATCACACTTAGACTTAAAAACAGGCCATTAAAGGGTGAAAACCTAAACCAGCGCGCAAACGGCCCCGTAGGAGGCACGAACACCTCGTACGGGATCAGTGTAACTTGTAGCAACTAACCACATAGTCCCGGGTCTCCCGGTTTAAGAGTATGACGATAATTTGAAAAAATCACACTTAGACTTAAAAACAGGCCGTTAAAGGGTGAAAACCCAAACTAGTGCCCAAACGGCCCCGTAGGAGGCACGAACACCTCGCACGGGAGCAATGTAACTTGTAGGAACGGACCGCATTGTCTCGGGTCTACCGGTTTGACAGTAAGATGACAATTTCCAAAAATCACACTTAGGTTTAAAAATAGGCGGTTAAAGGGTGAAAACCCAAATCAGCCCCCAAACGATCCCCTAGGAGGCATGAACACCTTGCACGAGACTAATGTAACTTGTAGGAACTGACCGCGTAGTCCCGAGTGTCCCGGTTTGAGAGTAAGATGATAATTTTCAAAAATCACACAATGACTTAAAACAGGCCGTTAAGGGTGAAAACCCAAACCAGCCCCCAAACGTCCCCGTAGGAGGCATGTGCACCTCGCACAGGAGCAATGTAACTTGTAGGAACTAACCGCATAGTCCTGGGTCTCCCGGTTTGACAGTATGACGATAATTTGCAAAAATCACACTTAGACTTAAAAACAAGCCGTTAAAAGGTGAAAACCCAAATCAGCCCCCAAACGAGCCCGTAAGAGGCATAAACACCTCGCACGTGACTAATGTAACTTGTTGGGAGTGACCGGGTAGTCCCGGGTCTCCCGGTTTGAGAGTATGACAATAATTTTTAAAGATCATGCATAGACTTAAAAACAGGTCGTTCAAGGCTGAAACCCAAACCAGCCCCCAAACAACCCCGCAGGAGGCACGAACACCTCGTACGGGAACAATGTAGCTTGTAAGAACTGCCCGCGTAGTCCCGGGTCTCCCAATTTTGGAGTATGATGATAATTTGCAAAAATCACACTTAGACTTAAAAATAAGCCATTAAAGGGAGAAAACCCAAACCAGCCGCCGAACGACCCCGTAGGAGGCACGAACACCTCGCACGGGACCAATGTAACTTCTAGGAACTGATCGCGTAGTCCCGAGTCTCCCAGTTTGAGAGTGTGACGATAATTTCTAAAATTCACACGTAGACTTAAAAATAGGCCGTTAAACGGTGAAAGCCAAAACCAGCCCCCAAACGGCCCCGTAGGAGGCACGAACACCTCGCACGGGACCAATGTAACCTGTAAGCACTGACTGCGTAGTCCCGAGTCTCTTGGTTTGAGAGTATGACGATATTTTCCAAAAATCACACTTAGACTTAAAAACAAGCCGTTAAGGTGTGAAAATCCCAAACTAGCCCCCAAACGGCTCCGTAGATGGCACGAACACCTGGCACGGGACCAATGTAAGTTGTAGGAACTGACCGCGTAGTCTCAACTCTCTCGATTTGAGAGTATGACGATAATTTTTAAAAATCACACTTAGACTTAGAAACAAGCCGTTAGAGGGTGAAAACCGAAAACTTCCCCTAAACGACCCCGTAGGAGGCACGAACACCTCACACGGGACCATTGTAACTTGTAGAAATTGATCGCGTAGTCGCGGTTTGGGAGTATGATGATAATTTTTAATCTCCCGATTTGAGAGTATGAAGATAATTTTCCAAAATCACACTTAGACTTAAAAACAGGCCGTTAAAGGGTGAAAACCCAAACTAGCGCCCAAACGGCCCCGTAGGAGGTACGAACACCTCGCACGGGACTAATGTAACTTGTAGGATCTGATCGTGCAGTCCCGGGTCTCCCGGTTTAAGAGTGTGACGATAATTTGCAAAAATCACACTTCGACTTAAAAACAAGCCGTTAAAGGGTGAAAACCAAATCCAGCCCCCAAACGACCCCGTAGGACGCACAAACACCTTGCACGGGACCAATGTAACTTGTAGGAACTGACCGCGTAGTCCTGGGTCTCCCGGTTTGACAGTATGACGATAATTTGCAAAAATCACACTTAGACTTAAAAATAAGCCATTTAAGGGGGAAAACCCAAATCAGCCCTCAAACGACCCCGTAGGAGGCATGAACACCTCGCACGGGACTAATGTAACTTGTAGGGAGTGACCGCGTAGTCTTGGGTCTCCCGGTTTGAGAGTATCACGATAATTTGCAAAAATCACATATAGACTTAAAAACAGGCCGTTAAAGGGTGAAAACCCAAACCAACCCCAAAACGGCCTCGTAGGAGGCCCGAACACCTCCCACGGGACCAATGTAACCTGTAGGAACTGACCGCGTAGTCCCGAGTTTCCTGGTTTGAGAGTATGATGATATTCTACAAAAATCACACTTAGACTAAAAACCAGGGCGTTAAAGGGTGAAACCCCAAAACCAGCACCCAAACGGCTCCGTAGATGGCACGAACACCTCGCCCGGGACCAATGTAACTTGTAGGAACTGACCGCGTTGTCTCGAGTCTCCCGATTTGAGAGTATGATGAAAATTTACAAAAATCACACTTAGACTTAGATACAAGCCGTTAGAGGGTTAAAACTAAAACCAACCCCCAAACGACCCTGTAAGAGGCACGAACACCTCACACGGGACCATTGTAACTTGTAGAAACTGATCGCGTAGTCTCGGGTCTCTCGATTTGAGAGTATGATGATAATTTGTAATCTCCCGGTTTGAGAGTATGACGATAATTTTCCAAAATCACACTTAGACTTCAAAAAAGGCCATTAAAGGGTGAGAACCCAAACTAGCGCCCAAACGGCCCCGTAGGAGGCACGAACACTCGTACGGGACCAATGTAACTTGTAGGAACTGATCGCGCAGTCCCGGGGCTCCAGATTTAAGAGTATGACGATAATTTGCAAAAATCACACTTAGACTTAAAAACAAGTCGTTAAAGGGTGAAAACCCAATCCAGTCCCCAAACGACCCCGTAGGAGGCACGAACACCTTGCAGGGGACCAATGTAACTTGTAGGAACTTATCGCATAGTCCCGGGTCTCCCGGTTTGACAGTATGAAGATAATTTGCAAAAATCACATTTAGACTTAAAAACTAGCTGTTAAAGGGTGAAAACCCAAATCAGCCACCAAACGACCTCGTAGGAGGCATGAACACCTCGTACGGGACTAATGTAACTTGTTGGGAGTGACCGCGTAGTCCCGGGTCTCTCGGTTCGAGAGTATCATAATAATTTGCAAAAATCACAAAGACTTAAAAACAGGCCGTTAAAGGGTAAAAATCCAAACCAGCCACCAAACAACCCCGTAGGAGGCACGAACACGTCGCTCGGGACCAATGTAACTTGTAGGAACTGACTGTGTAGTCCCGAATCTCTCATTTTGGGAGTCTAATGATAATTTGCAAAACTCACACTTAAACTTAAAAATAAGCCGTTAAAGGGTGAAACCCCAAACCAGCCCCCAAACGACCCCGTAGGAGGCACGGACACCTCGCACGGGACCAATGTAACTTGTTGGAACTGATCGCGTAATCTCGGGTCTCTCGTTTTGAGAGTATGATGATAATTTGCAAAAATCTCACTTATACTTAGAAACAAGCCATTAGAGGGTGAAAACCGAAACCAGCCCCCAAACTACCCCGTAGAAGGCATGCCTGGGTCTCTCGGTTTGAGAGTATGATGATAATTTGCAATCTACCATTTTGAGAGTATGACGATAATTTTCAAAAATCACACTTAGAATTAGAAACAAGCCGTGAGAGGGTGAAAACCGAAACTAGTCCCCAAACGACCCCGTATGAGGCACGAACACCTCGCACGGGAGCATATTTACTTGTAGAAACTGATCGCGTAGTCCCGAGTCTCCCGGTTTGACAGTATGATGATAATTTGCAATCTCTCGATTTGAGAGTATGACAATAATTTTCCAAAATCACACTTAGACTTAAAAACAGGCCGTTAAAGGGTGAAAACCCAAACCAACACCCAAACGGCCCCGTCGGAGGCAGGAACACCTTGCACAGGACCAATGCAACTTGTAGGAACTGACCGCGTAGTCTTGGGTCTCCCAGTTTAAGAGTATGATGATAATTTGCAAAAATCACACTTCGACTTAAAAGCAAGCCGTTAAAGGGTGAAAACCCAATCCAGCCCCCAAACGACCCCGTATGAGGCACGAACACCTCGTCCGGCACCAATGTAACTTGTAGGAACTGACCGCGTAGTGCCGGGTCTCTCGCATTTAGAGTATGACGATAATTTGAAAAATTAACACTTAGACTTAAAAACATGATGTTAAAGGGTGAAAACCCAAACCAGCACCCAAACGGCCCCGTAGGAGGCACGAACACCTCGCACGGGAGTAATGTAACTTGTAGGAACTGAACGCATAGTCTCGGGTATCCCTGTTTGACAGTATGACGATAATTTGCAAAAAATCACACATAGACTTAAAAACAAACTTTTAAAGGCTGAAAACCCAAATCATCCCCCAAACGACCCCGTAGGAGGCATGAACACCTCACACGGGACTAATGTAACTTGTATGGAGTGACCGTGTAGTCCCGGGTCTCTCGGTTTGAGAGTATCATGATAATTTGGAAAAATCACAAATAGACTTAAAAAAGGTAGATAAGGGGTGAAAACCAAAACCAGCCCCCAAACGACCCCGTAGGAGGCACGAACTTCTCGCACGGGACCAATGTAACTTGTAGGAACTGACTGCGTAGTCCCGGGTATCTAGATTTCAGAGTATGACGATAATTTGCAAAAATCACACTTAAACTTAAAAACAAGTCGTTAAAGGGTGAAAACCCAAACCAACCCCCAAAAAGACCCCGTAGGAGGCACGAACACCTCGCACGGGATCAATGTAACTTATAAGAACTGACCGCGTTGTCCTGGGTCTCCCGGCTTGAGAGTATGACGACATTTTGCAAAAATCACACTTAGACTAAAAAACAGGTCGTTAAAGGGTGAAAACCCAAACGAGCGCCCAAACGGCCCCGCAGGAGACACGAACACCTCGCACGGGACAAATGTAACTTGTAGGAACTGACCGCGAGGTTCCGGGTCTCCCTATTTAAGAGTATAAGGATAATATGCAAAAATCACACTCCGACTTAAAAACAAGCCGTTAAAGGGAGTAAACCCAATCCAGCCCCCCAACGACCCCATAGGAGGCACGAACACCTCGCACGGGACCAATGTAACTTGTAGGAACTGACCGCATAGTCTCGAGTCTCCCGATTTGAGAGTATGAAGATAATTTGCAAAAATCACACTTAGAAATAGATACAAGCCGTTAGAGGGTGAAAACTAAAACCAGCCCCCAAACGACACCGTAGGAGGCATGGACACCTCGCACGGGACCATTGTAACTTGTAGAAACTGATCGCGTAGTCCCAGGTCTCCCGGTTTG
The DNA here is from genome assembly GCA_949130495.1 of Sambucus nigra. Taxonomy (NCBI): domain Eukaryota; kingdom Viridiplantae; phylum Streptophyta; class Magnoliopsida; order Dipsacales; family Adoxaceae; genus Sambucus; species Sambucus nigra. Next base: position 429,812,545 of record OX422223.1, read on the forward strand.
AGAGTACGATGATAATTTTTAATCTCCCGGTTTGAGAGTATGACGATAATTTTCCATAATCACACTTAGAATTAAAAACAGGCCGTTAAAGGGTGAGAACCTAAACTAGCGCCCAAACGGCCCCGTAGGTGGCACGAACACCTCGCGCGGGACTAATGTAACTTGTAGGAACTGATCGCGCAATCCTGGGTCCCCCGGTTTAAGAGTATGACGATAATTTGAAAAAATCACGGTTAGACTTAATAACAAGCCCTTAAAGGGTGAAAACCCAATCCAGCCCCCAAACGACCCCGTAGGAGGCACGAACACCTTTCACGAGACCAATGTAACTTGTAGAAACTGACCGCATAGTCCTGGGTCTGCCGGTTTGACAGTATGACGATAATTTGCAAAAATCACACTTAGACTTAAAAACAAGCCGTTAAAGGGTGAAAACCCAATCCAGCCCCCAAACGACCCCATAGGAGGCACGAACACCTTGCACGGGACCAATGTAACTTATAGGAACTGACCGCATAGTCCCGGGTCTCCCGGTTTGACAGTTTGATGATAATTTGCAAAAATCACACTTAGACTTAAAAACAAGCCGTTAAAGGGTGAAAACCCAAATCAGCCACCAAACGACCCCGTAGGAGGCATGAACATCTCGCACGGGACTAATGTAACTTGTAGGGAGTGACCGCATAGTCCCGGGTCTCCTGGTTCGAGAGTATCATGATAATCTACAAAAATCACACATAGACTTAAAAACAGGCCGTTAAAGGGTGAAAACCCAAACCAGCCCCCAAACGGCCTCGTAGGAGGCCGGATCACCTCCCACTGGACCAATGTAACCTGTAGGAACTGATCGCGTAGTCCCGGGTCTCCTGGTTTGAGAGTATGACGATATTTTGCAAAAATCACACTTAGACTTAAAACCAGGTCGTTAAAGGGTGAAAACCCAAAACCAGCACCCAAACGGCTCCATAGATGGCACGAACACCTCGCACGGGACCAATGTAACTTGTAGGAACTGACCGCGTTGTCTCGAGTCTCCCGATTTGAGAGTATGATGATAATTTGTAAAAATCACACTTAGACTTAGATACAAGCCGTTAGAGGGTGAAAACTAAAACCAACCCCCAAACGAGCCCGTAGGAGGCATGAACACCTCGCACGGGACCATTGTAACTTGTAGAAACTGATCGCGTAGTCCCGGGTCTCCCGGTTTCAGAGTATGATGATAATTTACAATCTCCCGATTTGAGAGTATGACGATAATTTTCCAAAATCACACTTCGACTTCAAAACAGGCCATTAAAGGGTGAGAACCCAAACAAGCGCCCAAACAGCCCAGTAGGAGGCACGACCACTCATACGGCACCAATGTAACTTGTAGGAACTGATCGCGCAGTCCTGGGTCTCCCGGTTAAAGAGTATAGCGATAATTTGCAAAAATCACACGTAGACTTAAAAATAGGCCGTTAAAGGGCGAAAACCCAAATGAGCGCCCAAACGGCCCCGTAGGAGGCACGAACACCTCGCACGTGACCAATGTAACTTGTAGGAACTGACCGCATAGTCCCGGGTCTCCCGGTTTCACAGTATGACGATAATTTGCAAAAATCACAGTTAGACTTAAAAACAAGCCGTTAAAGGGTGAAAACCCAAATCAGCCACCAAACGACCCCGTAGGAGGCATGAACACCTCGTACGGGACTAATGTAACTTGTTCGGAGTGACCGCGTAGTCCCGGGTCTCTCGGTTCGAGAGTATCACGATAATTTGCAAAAATCACACAGACTTAAAAACAGGCCATTAAAGGGTGAAAACCCAAACCAGCCACAAAACAACCCCATAGGAGGCACGAACACGTCGCACGGGACCAATGTAACTTGTAGGAATGGACTGCGTAGTCCCTGGTCTCCCGGTTTGAGAGTCTAATTATAATTTGCAAAACTCACACTTAAACTTAAAAACAAGCCGTTAAAGGGTGAAACCCCAAACCAGCCCCCAAACGACCCCGGAGGACGCACGAACACCTCGCACGGGAACAATGTAACTTGTTGGAACTGATCGCGTAATCCCGGGTCTCTCGTTTTGAGAGTATGATGATAATTTGCAAAAATCGCACTTAGACTTAGAAACAAGCCATTAGAGGGTGAAAACCGAAACCAGCCGCCAAACGACCCCGAAGGAGGCATGAACACCTCGCACGGGACCAATGTAACTGGTAGAAACTGATCGCGTAGTCCTGGGTCTCTCGGTTTGAGAGTATGATGATAATTTTCAATCTACCGTTTTGAGAGTATGACGATAATTTTCAAAAATTACACTTAGACTTAGAAAAAAGCCGTTAGAGGGTGAAAACCGAAACCAGCCGCCAAACGACCCCGTAGGTGGCACGAATACCTCGCAAGGGACCATTGTAACTTGTAGAAACTGATCGCGTAGTCCTGGGTCTCCCGATTTGAGAGTATGACAATAATTTTCCAAAATCACACTTAGACTTAAAAACAGGCCGTTAAAGGGTGAAAACCCAATCCAGCGTCCAAACGACCCAATTGTAGGCACGAACACCTCGTTCGGGACCAATGTAACTTGTAGGAACTGACCGCGTAGTGTCGGGTCTCCCGGATTGAGAGTATGACGATAATTTGAAACATTCACACTTAGACTTAAAAACATGATGTTAAAGGGTGAAAACCCAAACCATCCCCCAAACGGCCCCGTAGGAGGCACGAACACCTCGCACGGGAGCAATGTAACTTGTAGGAACTGACCGCGTAGTCCCGGGTCTCCCGGTTTGACAGTATGACGATAATTTGCAAAAAATCATGCATAGACTTAAAAACAAACCGTTAAAGGCTAAAAACCCAAATCAGCCCCCAAACGACCCCGTAGGAGGCATGAACACCTCACACGAGACTAATGTAACTTGTAGGGAGTGACCGCGTAGTCCCGGGTTTCCCGATTTGAGAGTGTCATGATAATTTGGAAAAATCACAAATAGACTTAAAAACAGGTCGATAAGGGGTGAAAACCCAAACCAGCCCCCAAACGACCCCGTAGGAGGCACGAACTCCTCGCACGGGACCAATGTAACTTGTAGAAACTGACTGTGTAGTCCCGGGTCTCTCGATTTGAGAGTATAATGATAATTTGCAAAAATCACACTTAAACTTAAAAACATGTCGTTAAAGGGTGAAAACCCAAACCAACCCCCAAACGACCCCGTAGGAGGCACGAACACCTCGCACGGGACCAATGTAACTTGTAGGAACCGATCGCGTTGTCCCGGGTCTCCCGGATTGAGAGTCTGATGACATTTTGCAAAAATCACACTTAGACTTAAAAACATGTCGTTAAAGGGTGAAAACCCAAACAAGCGCCCAAACGGCCCCGTAGGAGGCACGAACACCTCGCACAGGACCAATGTAACTTGTAGGAACTCAACGCGTAGTCCCGGGTCTCCCTGTTGAAGTGTACAAGGATAATTTGCAAAAATCACACTTCGACTTAAAAATAAGCCGTTAAAGGGTGAAAAACCAATCTAGCCCCCCAACAACCGCATAGGAGGCACGAACACCTCGCACAGGACCAATGTAACTTGTAGGAACTGACCGCATAGTCTTGAGTCTCCCGATTTGAGAGTATGAAGATAATTTGCAAAAATCACACTTAGACTTAGATACAAGCCGTTAGAGGGTGAAAACTAAAACCAGCCCCCAAACGACCCCGTAGGAGGCACGAACACCTCGCACGGGACCATTTGAACTTGTAGAAACTGATCGCGTAGTCTCGGGTCTCCCGGTTTGAGAGTATGATGATAATTTGCAATCTCCCGATTTGAGAGTATGACGATAATTTTCCAAAATCACACTTAGACTTAAAAACAGGCCATTAAAGGGTGAGAACCTAAACTAGCGCCCAAACGGCCCCGTAGGTGGCATGAACAACTCGTGCGGGACCAATGATACTTGTAGGAACTGATCGCGCTGTCCTGGGTCTCCCGATTTAAGAGTATGACGATAATTTGCAAAAATCACGGTTAGACTTAAAAACAAGCTGTTGAAGGGTGAAAACCCAATCCAGCTACCAAACGACCCCATATGAGGCACGTACACCTTGCACGGGACCAATGTAACTTGTAGGAACTGACCGAATAGTCCCAGGTCTCCCGGTTTGACAGTATGAAGATAATTTGCAAAAATCACACTTAGACTTAAAAACAAGCCGTTAAAGGGTGAAAACCCAAATCAGCCACCAAACGACCCCGTAGGAGGCATGAACATCTCGCACGGGACGAATGTAACTTGTAGGGAGTGACCGCGTAGTCTCGGGTCTCCCGGTTTGAGAGTATCACGATAATTTGCAAAAATCACACATAGACTTAAAAACAGGTCGTTAAAGGGTGAAAACCCCAACCAGCAACCAAAATACCCCGTAGGAGGCACGAACACGTCGCGCGGGACCAATGTAACTTGTAGGAACTGACTGCGTAGTCCCGGGTCTCTCGGTTAGAGAGTCTAATGATAATTTGCAAAAATCACACTTAAACTTAAAAATAAGCCGTTAAAGGGTGAAACCCCAAACTAGCCCCCTAACGACCCCGTAGGAGGCACGAACACCTCGCACCGGACCAATGTAAGTTGTTGGAACTGACCGCGTAGTCCCGGGTCTCCCGTTTTGAGAGTATGATGATAATTTGCAAAAATCACACTTAGACTTAGAAACAAGCCGTTAGAGGGTGAAAACCGAAACCAACCCCCAAATGACCCCGTAGGAGGCATGAACACCTCGCATGGGACCAATGTAACTTGTAGAAACTGATCGCGTAGTCCCGGGTGTCCCGATTTGAGAGTATTATGATAATTTGCAATCTACCGTTTTGAGAGTATGACGATAATTTTCAAAAATCACACTTAGACTTAAAAACAAGCCGTTAGAGGGTGAAAACCGAAACCATCCCCCAAACGACCCCGTAGGAGGCACGAACACCTAGCACGGGGCCATTATAACTTGTAGAAACTGATCGCGTAGTCCCGGGTCTCCCGGTTTGAGAGTATGATGATAATTTGCAATCTCCCGATTTGAGAGTATGACAATAATTTTCCAAAATCACACTTAGACTTAAAAACAGGCCATTAAAGGGTGAAAACCCAAACCAGCACCCAAACGGCCCCGTCGGAGGCACGAACACCTTGCACAGGACCAATGCAACTTGTAGGAACTGACCTCTTAGTCCTGATTCTCCCAGTTTAAGAGTATGACGATAATTTGCAAAAATCACACTTCAACTTAAAAACAAGCCATTAAAGGGTGAAAACCCAATCCAGCCCCCAAACGACCCCGTAGGAGGCACGAACACCTCGCACGGGACCAATGTAACTTATAGAAACTGACCGCGTAGTCCCCGGTCTCCCTGATTTAGAGTATGACGATAATTTCCAAAATTCACACTTAGACTTAAAAACATGATGTTAAAGTGTGAAAACCCAAACCAACTCCCAAACGGCGCCGTAGGAGGCACGAACACCTCGCACGGGAGCAATGTAACTTGTAGGAACTGACCGCGTAGTCCCGAGTCTCCCGGGTTAACAGTATGACGATAATTTGCAAAAAATCACACTTAGACTTAAAAACAAACCGTTAAAGGCTGAAAACCCAAATCAGCCCCCAAACGACCCCGTAGGAGGCATTAACACCTCGCACGGGACTAATGTAACTTGTAGGGAGTGACCGCGTAGTCCCGTGTCTCTCGGTTTGAGAGTATCATGATAATTTGGAAAAATCACTAATAGACTTAAAAACAGGCCGATAAGGGGTGAAAACCCAAACCAGGCCCCAAACTACCCCGTAGGTGGCACGAACTCCCCACACGGGACCAATGTAACTTGTAGGAACTGACTGCGTAGTCCCGGGTCTCCCGATTTTAGAGTATGACGATAATTTGCAAAAATCACACTTAAACTTAAAAACAAGTCGTTAAAGGGTGAAAACCCAAACCAGCCCCCAAACGACCCCGTAGGAGGCACAAACACCTCGCACGGGACCAATGTAACTTGAAGGACCTGCTCGTTGTCCCGGGTCTCCCGGCTTGAGAGTTTGACGATATTTTGCAAAAATCACACTTAGACTTAAAAACAGGCAGTTAAAAGGTGAAAACCCAAACGAGCGCCCAAACGGCCCCGTAGGAGGCACGAACACCTCGCACAGGACCAGTGTAACTTATAGAAACTGATCGCGTAGTCCCGGGTCTCCCGGTTTGAGAGTATGATGATAATTTGCAATCTCCCAGTTTGAGAGTCTGACAATAATTTTCCAAAATCACACTTGGACTTAAAAACAGGCCGTTAACGGGTGAGAACCCAAACTAGCGCCCAAACGGCCCCGTAGGAGGTACGAACACCTCGTGCGGGACCAATGTAAATTTTAGGAACTGATCGCGCAGTCCTGGGTCTCCCGGTTTAAGGGTATGGCGATAATTTGCAAAAATGACACTTAGACTTAAAAACAAGTCGTTAAAGGGTGAAAAACCAATCCAGCCCCCAAACGACCCCGTAGGAGGCACGAACACCTTGCACGGGACCAATGTAACTTATAGGAACTGACCGCATAGTCTCGGGTCTTCCGGTTTGACAGTATGATGATAATTTGCAAAAATCACACTTAGACTTAAAAACAAACCGTTAAAGGCTGAAAACCCAAATCAGCCCCCAAACGACCCCGTAGGAGGCATGAGCACCTCGCACGGGACTAATGTAACTTGTAGGGAGTGACCGCATAGTCCCGGGTCTCCCGATTCGAGAGTATCACGATAATTTGCAAAAATCACACATAGACTTAAAAACAGGCCGTTAAAGGGTGAAAACCCAAACTAGCCACCAAACAACCCTGTAGGAGGCACGAACACGTTGCACGGGACCAATGTAACTTGTAGGAAGTGACTGCGTAGTCCCGGGTCTCCCGGTTAGAGATTCTAACGATAATTTGAAAAAATCACACTTAAACTTAAAAACAAGCCGTTAAAGGGTGAAACCCCAAACCAGCCCCCAAACGACCCCGTAGGAGGCACGAACACCTCGCACCGCACCAATCTAACTTGTTGCAACTAACCGCGTAGTCCCGGGTCTCCCATTTTGAGAGTGTGATGATAATTTGCAAAAATCACACTTAGACTTAGAAACATGCCGTTAGAGGGTGAAAATCGAAACCAGCCCCCAAACAACCCCGTAGGAGGCACGAACACCTCGCACGGGACGATTGTAACTTGTAGAAACTTATCGCATAGTCCCGGGTCTCATGGTTTGAGAGTATGATGATAATTTGCAATCTCCCGATTTGAGAGTAAGATAATAATTTTCCAAAATCACACTTAGCCTTAAAAACAGGTCGTTAAAGGGTGAAAACCCAAACCAGCACCCAAACGGCCCGGTCGGAGGCACGAACACCTTGCACAGGACCAATGCAACTTGTAGGAACTGACCGCGTAGTCCTGATTCTCCCAGTTTAAGAGTATGATGATAATTTGCAAAAATCACACTTCAACTTAAAAATAAGCCGTTAAAGGGTGAAAACCCAATCCAGCCCCCAAACGACCCCGTAGGAGGCACGAACACCTCGCACGGGAGCAATGTAACTTGTAGGAACTGACCGCGTAGTCCCGGGTCTCCCAGTTTGACAGTATGACGATAATTTTCAAAAAATCACACTTAGACATAAAAACAAACCGTTAAAGGCTGAAAACCCAAATCAGCCCCCAAACAACCCCGTAGGAGGCATTAACACCTCGTACGGGACTAATGTAACTTGTAGGGAGTGACCGCGTAGTCCCGGGTCTCCCGATTTGAGAGTATCATGATAATTTGGAAAAATCACAAATAGACTTAAAAACCGGCCGATAAGGGGTGAAAACCCAAACCAACCCCCAAACGACCCCGTAGGAGGCACTAACTCCTCACACGGGACCAATGTAAATTGTAGGAACTGACAGCGTAGTCCCGGTTCTCCCGATTTGAGAGTGTGACGATAATTTGAAAAAATCACACTTAAACTTAAAAATAAGTCGTTAAAGGGTGAAAACCCAAACCAGCCCCCAAACGACCCCGTAGGAGGCACAAACACCTCGCACGGGACCAATGTAACTTGTAGGAATTGATCGCGTTGTCCCAGGTCTCCCAGCTTGAGAGTATGATGATAATTTGCAAAAATCAGACTTAGACTTAAAAATAAGCCGTTAAAGGGTGAAAACCCAAACCAGCCGCCAAACGACCCCGTAGGTGGCACGAACACCTCGCACTTGACCAATGTAACTTGTAGGAACTCACCGCGTAGTCTCGGGTCTCTCGGTTTGAGAGTATGACGATATTTGACAAAAATCACACTTTGACTTAAAAACAGGCCGTTTAAGGGTGAAAACCCAAACCAGCCCTCAAACGGCCCCGTAGGAGGCATGAACACCTCGCACGGGACCAATGTAACTTGTAGGAACTGACCGCGTTGTCCCGGGTGTCCCTGTTTAAGAGTATAAGGATAATTTGCAAAAATCACACTTCGACTTAAAAACAAGTCGTTAAAGGTTGAAAACCCAATCCAGCCCCCCAACGACCCCATAGGAGGCACGAACACCTCGCACGGGACCAGTGTAACTTATAGGAACTGGCCGCGTAGTCCCGGGTCTCCCGATTTGGGAGTATGATGATATTTTGGAAAAATCACACTTAGACTTAAAAACATGCCGTTGGAGGGTGAAAACTGAAACCAGCCCCCAAACGATCCCGTAGGAGGCACGAACACCTCGCACGGGACCATTGTAACTTGTAGAAACTGATCGCGTAGTCCCGGGTCTCCCGGTTTGAGAGTATGATGATAATTTGCAATCTCCCGATTTGAGAGTATGACAATCATTTTCCAAAATCACACTTAGACTTAAAAACAGGCCCTTAAAGGGTGAGAACCCAAACTAGCACCCAAACGGCCCCGTAGGAGGCACGAACACCTCGCGCGGGACCAATGTAAATTTTAGGAACTGATCGCGCAATCCTGGGTCTCCCGGTTTAAGAGTATGACGATAATTTGCAAAAATCACACTTAGACTTAAAAACAAGCCGTTAAAGGGGGAAAACCCAATCCAGCCCAAAAACGACACCGTAAGAGGCACGAACACCTTGCACGGGACCAATGTAACTTGTAGGAACTGACCGCATAGTCCCGGGTCTCCCGGTTTGACAGTATGACGATAATTTGCAAAAATCACACTTAGACTTAAAAATAAGCCGTTAAAGGGTGAAAATCCAAATCAGCCACAGAACGACCTCGTAGCAGGCATGAACATCTTGAACGGGACTAATGTAACTTGTAGGGAGTGACCGCGTAATCCCGGGTCTCTCGGTTCGAGAGTATCATGATAATTTGAATAAATCACACATAGACTTAAAAACAGGCCGTTAAAGGGTGAAAACCCAAACCAGCCCCCAAACGGCCTGGTAGGAGGCCCGAACACCTCCCACGGGACCAATGTAACCTGTAGGAACTGACCGCGAAGTCCCAGGTCTCCTGGTTTGAGAGTATGACGATATTTTGCAAAAATTACACTTAGACTTAAAACCAGGCCGTTAAAGGGTGAAAACCCAAAACCAGCACCCAAACGGCTCCGTAGATGGCACGAACACCTCGCACGAGACCAATGTAACTTGTAGGAACTGACCGCGTTGTCTCGAGTCTCCCGATTTGAAAGTATGACAATAATTTGCAAAAATCACACTTAGACTTAGATACAAGCCGTTAGAGGGTGAAAACTAAAACCAACCCCCAAACGACCCCGTAGGAGGCATGAACACCTCGCACGGGACCAGTGTAACTTGTAGAAACTGATCGCGTAGTTCCGAGTCTCCCGATTTGAGAGTATGATGATAATTTGCCATCTCCCGATTTGAGAGTATGATGATAATTTTCCAAAATCACACTTAGACTTCAAAACAGGCCATTAAAGGGTGAGAACCCAAACTGGAACCCAAACGGCCCAGTAGGAGGCACGAACACTTGTACGGGACCAATGTAACTTATAGGAACTGATCGCGCAGTCCTGGGTCTCTCGGTTTAAGAGTATGGTGATAATTTGCAAAAATCACACGTAGACATAAAAACAGGCCGTTAAAGGGTGAAAACCCAAATGAGTACCCAAACGGCCCCGTAGGAGGCACGAACACCTCGCACGGGACCAATGTAACTTGTAGGAACTGACCGCATAGTCCCGGGTCTCCCGGTTTCACAGTATGACAATAATTTGCAAAAATCACACTTAGACTTAAAAACAAGCCGTTAAAGGGTGAAAACCCAAATCAGCCACCAAACGACCCCGTAGGAGGCATGAACACCTCGTACGGGACTAATGTAACTTATTGGGAGTGACCGCGTAGTCCCGGGTGTCTCGGTTCGAGAGTATCACGATAATTTGCAAAAATCACACAGACTGAAAAACAGGTCATTAAAGGGTGAAAACCCAAACCAGCCACCAAATAACCCCATAGGGGGCACGAACACGTCGTACGGGACCAATGTAACTTGTAGGAACGGACTGCGTAGTCCCGGGTCTCCCAGTTTGAGAGTCTAATTATAATTTGCAAAACTCACACTTAAACTGAAAAACAAGCCGTTAAAGGGTGAAACCCCAAACCAGCACCCAAATGACCCCGTAGGACGCACAAACACCTCGAACGGGACAAATGTAACTTGTTGGAACTGATCGCCTAATCTCGGGTCTCCCGTTTTGAGAGAATGATGATAATTTGCAAAAATCGCACTTAGACTTAGAAACAAGCCATTAGAGGGTGAAAAACGAAACCAGCCCCCAAACAACCCCGTAGGAGGCATGAACACCTCGCACGGGACCAATGTAACTGGTAGAAACTGATCGCGTAGTCCAGGGTCTCTCGGTTTGAGAGTATGATGATAATTTGCAATCTATCGTTTTGAGAGTATGACGATAATTTCAAAAATTACACTTAGACTTAGAAAAAAGCAGTTAGAGGGTGAAAACCGAAACCAGCCCCCAAACGACCCTGTAGGAGGCACGAACTCCTCGCACGGGACCAATGTAACTTGTAGGAACTGACTGCGTAGTCCCGGGTCTCTCGATTTGAGAGTATGATGATAATTTGCAAAAATCACACTTAAACTTAAAAACATGTCGTTAAAGGGTGAAAACCCAAACCAACCCCCAAACGACCCCGTAGGAGGCACGGACACCTCGCACGGGACCAATGTAACTTGTAGGAACCGACCGCGTTGTCTCGGGTCTCCCGGATTGACAGTATGCCGATAATTTGCAAAAATCACACTTAGACTTAAAAACAAGCCGTTAAAGGGTGAAAACCCAAATCAACCACCAAACGACCCCGTAGGAGGGATGGACATCTCGCACGGGACGAATGTAACTTGTAGGGAGTGACCGTGTAGTCTCGGGTCTCCCGGTTTGAGAGTATCACGATAATTTGCTAAAATCACACATAGACTTAAAAACAGGTCGTTAAAGGGTGAAAATCCAAACCAGCAACCAAAATACTCCGTAGGAGGCACGAACACGTCGCACGGGATCAATGTAACTTGTAGGAACTGATTGCGTAGTCCCGAGTCTCTCGGTTAGAGAGTCTAATGATAATTTGCAAATATCACACTTAAACTTAAAAACAAGCCGTTAAAGGGTGAAACCCCAAACCAGCCTCTAACGACCCCGTAGGAGGCACGAACACCTCGCACCGGACCAATGTAACTTGTTGGAACCGACCGCGTTGTCCCGGGTCTCCCGGATTGAGAGTATGATGGCATTTTGCAAAAATCACACTTAGACTTAAAAACAGGTCGTTAAAGGGTGAAAACCCAAACAAGCGCCCAAACGGCCCTGTAGGAGGCACGAACACCTCGCACAGGACCAATGAAACTTTTAGGAACTCATCGCGTAGTCCCGGGTCTCCCTGTTGAAGTGTATAAGGATAATTTGCAAAAATCACACTTCGACTTAAAAATAAGCCGTTAAAGGGTGAAAACCCAATCCAGCCCCCCAACGACCCCATAGGAGGCACGAAAACCTAGCACGGGACCAATGTAACTTGTAGGAACTGATCGCATAGTCTTGAGTCTCCCGATTTGAGAGTATGACGATAATTTGCAAAAATCACACTTAGACTTAGATACAAGCCGTTAGAGGGTGAAAACTAAAACCAGCCCCAAACGACCCCGTAGGAGGCACGAGCACCTCGAACGGGACCATTTGAACTTGTAGAAACTGATCGCGTAGTCCCGGGTCTCCCGGTTTGAGAGTATGATGATAATTTACAATCTCCCGATTTGAGAGTATGACGATAATTTTCCAAAATCACACTTAGACTTAAAAACAGGCCATTAGAGGGTGAGAACCTAAACTAGCGCCCAAACGGCCCCGTAGGTGGCATGAACAACTCGCGCGGGACCAATGATACTTGTAGGAACTGATCGCGCTGTCTTGGGTCTCCCGGTTTAAGAGTATGACGATAATTTGTAAAAATCACGGTTAGACTTAAAAACAAGCTGTTGAAGGGTGAAAACCCAATCCAGCCCCCAAACGACCCCATATGAGGCACGAACACCTTGCACGGGACCAATGTAACTTGTAGGAACTGACCGCATAGTCCCAGGTCTCCCGGTTTGAGAGTATGACGATAATTTGCAAAAATCACACTTAGACTTAAAAACAAGCCGTCAAAGGGTGAAAACACAAATCAGCCACCAAACGACCCCGTAGGAGGCATGAACATCTCGCACGGGACGAATGTAACTTGTAGGGAGTGACCGCGTAGTCCCGGGTCTCCCGGTTTGAGAGTATCACGATAATTTGCAAAAATCACACATAGACTTAAAAATAGGCCGTTAAAGGGTGAAAACCCAAACCAGCCCCCAAACGGCCTGGTAGGAGGCCCGAACACCTCCCACGGGACCAATGTAACCTGTAGGAACTGACCGCGAAGTCCCGGGTCTCCTGGTTTGAGAGTATGACAATATTTTGCAAAAATCACACTTAGACTTAAAACTAGGCCGTTAAAGGGTGAAAACCCAAAACCAGCACCCAAACGGCTCCGTAGGTGGCACGAACACCTCGCACGAGACCAATGTAACTTGTAGGAACTGACCGCGTTGTCTCGAGTCTCCCGATTTGAGAGTATGACGATAATTTGCAAAAATCACACTTAGACTTAGATACAAGCCGTTAGAGGGTGAAAACTAAAACCAACCCCCAAACGACCCCGTAGGAGGCATGAACACCTCGCACGGGACCATTGTAACTTGTAGAAACTGATAGCGTAGTTCCGAGTCTCCCGATTTGAGAGTATGATGATAATTTGCCATCTCCCGGTTTGAGAGTATGATGATAATTTTCCAAAATCACACTTAGACTTCAAAACAGGCCATTAAAGGGTGAGAACCCAAACTGGGACCCAAACGGCCCGGTTGGAGGCACGAACACTCGTACGGGACCAATGTAACTTGTAGGAACTGATCGCGCAATCCTGGGTCTCTCGGTTTAAGAGTATGGCGATAATTTGCAAAAATCACACGTAGACATAAAAACAGGCCGTTAAAGGGTGAAAACCCAAACGAGCACCCAAACGGCCCTGTAGGAGGCACGAACACCTCGTACGGGACCAATGTAACTTGTAGGAACTGACCGCATAGTCCCGGGTCTCCCGGTTTCACAGTATGACAATAATTTGCAAAAATCACACTTAGACTTAAAAACAAGCTGTTAAAGGGTGAAAACCCAAATCAGCCACCAAACGACCCCGTAGGAGGCATGAACACCTCGTACGGGACTAATGTAACTTGTTGGGAGTGACCGCGTAGTCCCGGGTCTCTCGGTTCGAGAGTATCACGATAATTTGCAAAAATCACACAGACTGAAAAACAGGTCATTAAAGGGTGAAAACCCAAACCAGCCACCAAATAACCCCATAGGGGGCACGAACACGTCGCACGGGACCAATGTAACTTGTAGGAACGGACTGCGTAGTCCCGGGTCTCCCGGTTTGAGAGTCTAATTATAGTTTGCAAAACTCACACTTAAACTTAAAAATAAGCCGTTAAAGGGTGAAACCCCAAACCAGCACCCAAATGACCCCGTAGGATGCACAAACACCTCGCACGGGACAAATGTAACTTGTTGGAACTGATCGCCTAATCTCGGGTCTCCCGTTTTGAGAGTATGATGATAATTTGTAAAAATCGCACTTAAACTTAGAAACAAGCCATTAGAGGGTGAAAAACGAAACCAGCCCCCAAATAACCCCGTAGGAGGAATGAACACCTCGCACGGGACCAATGTAACTGGTAGAAACTGATCGCGTAGTCCTGGGTCTCTCGGTTTGAGAGTACGATGATAATTTGCAATCTATCGTTTTGAGAGTATGACGATAATTTCAAAAATTACACTTAGACTTAGAAAAAAGCCGTTAGAGGGTGAAAACCGAAACCAGCCCCCAAACGACCCCGTAGGAGGCACGAACTCCTCGCACGGGACCAATGTGACTTGTAGGAACTGACTGCGTAGTCCCGGGTCTCTCGATTTGAGAGTATGATGATAATTTGCAAAAATCACACTTAAACTTAAAAACATGTCGTTAAAGGGTGAAAACCCAAACCAACCTCCAAACGACCCCGTAGGAGGCACGAACACCTCGCACGGGACCAATGTAACTTGTAGGAACCGACCGCGTTGTCTCGGGTCTCCCGGATTGACAGTATGACGATAATTTGCAAAAATCACACTTAGACTTAAAAATAAGCCGTTAAAGGGTGAAAACCCAAATCAGCCACCAAACGACCCCGTAGGAGGGATGAACATCTCGCACGGGACGAATGTAACTTGTAGGGAGTGACCGTGTAGTCTCGGGTCTCCCGGTTTGAGAGTATCACAATAATTTGCTAAAATCACACATAGACTTAAAAACAGGTCGTTAAAGGGTGAAAATCCAAACCAGCAACCAAAATACTCCGTAGGAGGCACGAACACGTCGCACGGGACCAATGTAACTTGTAGGAACTGACTGCGTAGTCCCGAGTCTCTCGGTTAGAGAGTCTAATGATAATTTGCAAAAATCACACTTAAACTTAAAAACAAGCCGTTAAAGGGTGAAACCCCAAACCATCCCCCTAACGACCCCGTAGGAGGCACGAACACCTCGCACCGGACCAATGTAACTTGTTGGAACCGACCACGTTGTCCCGGGTCTCCCGAATTGAGAGTATGATGACATTTTGCAAAAATCACACTTAGACTTAAAAACAGGTCGTTAAAGGGTGAAAACCCAAACATGCGCCCAAACGGCCCCGTAGGAGGCACGAACACCTCGCACAGGACCAATGAAACTTTTAGGAACTCATCGCGTAGTCCCGGGTCTCCCTGTTGAAGTGTATAAGGATAATTTGCAAAAATCACACTTCGACTTAAAAATAAGCCGTTAATGGGTGAAAACCCAATCCAGCCCCCCAACGACCCCATAGGAGGCACGAACACCTCGCACGGGACCAATGTAACTTGTAGGAACTGATCGCATAGTCTTGAGTCTCCCGATTTGAGAGTATGACGATAATTTGCAAAAATCACACTTAGACTTAGAAACAAGCCGTTAGAGGGTGAAAACTAAAACCAGCCCCCAAACGACCCCGTAGGAGGCACGAGCACCTCGCACGGGACCATTTGAACTTGTAGAAACTGATCGCGTAGTCCCGGGTCTCCCGGTTTGAGAGTATGATGATAATTTACAATCTCCCGATTTGAGAGTATGACGATAATTTTCCAAAATCACACTTAGACTTAAAAACAGGCCATTAAAGGGTGAGAACCTAAAACGGCCCCGTAGGTGGCATGAACAACTCGCGCTGGACCAATGATACTTGTAGGAACTGATCGCACTGTCCTGGGTCTCCTGGTTTAAGAGTATGACGATAATTTGCAAAAATCACGGTTAGACTTAAAAACAAGCTGTTGAAGGGTGAAAACCCAATCCAGCCCCCAAACGACCCCGCATGAGGCACGAACACCTTGCACGGGACCAATGTAACTTGTAGGAACTGACCGCATAGTCCCAGGTCTCCCGGTTTGACAGTATGACGATAATTTGCAAAAATCACATTTAGACTTAAAAACAAGCCGTCAAAGGGTGAAAACCCAAATTAGCCACCAAACGACCCCGTAGGAGGCATGAACATCTCGCACGGGACGAATGTAACTTGTAGGGAGTGACCGCGTAGTCTCGGGTCTCCCGGTTTGAGAGTATCACGATAATTTGCAAAAATCACACATAGACTTAAAAACAGGTCGTTAAAGGGTGAAAACCCCAACCAGCAACCAAAATACCCCGTAGGAGGCACGAACACGTCGCACGGGACCAATGTAACTTATAGGAACTGACTGCGTAGTCCCGGGTCTCTCGGTTAGAGAGTCTAATGATAATTTGCAAAAATCACACTTAAACTTAAAAACAAGCCGTTAAAGGGTGAAACCCCAATCCAGCCCCCTAACGACCCCGTAGGAGGCACGAACACCTCGCACCGGACCAATGTAACTTGTTGGAACTGACCGCGTAGTCCCGGGTCTACCGTTTTGAGAGTATGATGATAATTTGCAAAAATCACACTTAGACATAGAAACAAGCCGTTAGAGGGTGAAAACTGAAACCAACCCCCAAATGACCCCGTAGGAGGCATGAACACCTCGCACGGGACCAATATAACTTGTTGAAACTGATCGCGTAGTCCCGGGTCTCCCGGTTTGAGAGTATTATGATAATTTGCAATCTACCGTTTTGAGAGTATGATGATAATTTTCAAAAATCACACTTAGACTTAAAAACAAGTCGTTAGAGGGTGAAAACCGAAACCAGCCCCCAAACGACCCCATAGGAGGCACAAACACCTCGCACGGGACCATTGTAACTTGTAGAAACAGATCGCGTAGTCCCGGGTCTCCCGGTTTGAGAGTATGATGATAATTTGAAATCTCCCGATTTGAGAGTATGACAATAATTTTCCAAAATCACACTTAGACTTAAAAACAGGCCGTTAAAGGGTGAAAAACCTTACCAGCACCCAAACGGCCCCGTCGGAGGCACGAACACCTTGCACATGACCAATGCAAATTGTAGGAACAGACCGCGTAGTCCTGATTCTCCCAGTTTAGGAGTATGACGATAATTTGCAAAAATCACACTTCAACTTAAAAACAAGCCGTTAAAGGGTGAAAACCCAATCCAGCCCCCAAACGACCCCGTAGGAGGCACAAACACCTCGCACGGGACCAATGTAACTTATAGAAACTGATCACGTAGACCCGGGTCTCCCGAATTTAGAGTATGACGATAATTTCCAAAATTCACACTTAGACTTAAAAACATGATGTTAAAGTGTGAAAACCCAAACCAGCCCCCAAACGGCCCCGTAGGAGGCACGAACACCTCGCACGGGAGCAATGTAACTTGTAGGAACTGACTGCGTAGTCCCGGGTCTCCCGGTTTGTCAGTATGACGATAATTTGCAAAAAATCACACTTAGACTTAAAAACAAACCGTTAAAGGCTGAAAACCCAAATCAGCCCCCAAACGACCCCGTAGGAGGCATTAACACCTCGCACTGGACTAATGTAACTTGTAGGGAGTGACCGCGTAGTCCCGTGTCTCTCGGTTTGAGAGTATCATGATAATTTGGAAAAATCACAAATAGACTTAAAAACAGGCCGATAAGGGGTGAAAACCCAAACCAGGCCCCAAACTACCCCGTAGGAGGCACGAACTCCTCACACGGGACCAATGTAACTTGTAGGAACTGACTGCGTAGTCCCGGGTCTCCCGATTTGAGAGTATGACGATAATTTGCAAAAATCACACTTAAACTTAAAAACAAGTCATTAAAGGGTGAAAACCCAAACCAGCCCCAAACGACCCCGTAGGAGGCACAAGCACCTCGCACGGGACCAATGTAACTTGAAGGAACTGCTCGTTGTCCCGGGTCTCCCGGCTTGAGAGTTTGACGATATTTTGCAAAAATCACACTTAGACTTAAAAACAGGACGTTAAAGGGTGAAAACCCAAACGAGCACCCAAACGGCCCCGTAGGAGGCACGAACACCTCGCACAGGACCAGTGTAACTTATAGAAACTGATCGCGTAGTCTCGGGTCTCCCGATTTGAGAGTATGATGATAATTTGCAATCTCCCAGTTTGAGAGTATGACAATAATTTTCCAAAATCACACTTGGACTTAAAAACAGGCCGTTAACGGGTGAGAACCCAAACTAGCGCCCAAACGGCCCCGTAGGAGGCACGAACACCTCGCGCGGGACCAATGTAAATTTTAGGAACTGATCGCGCAGTCCTGGGTCTCCCGGTTTAAGGGTATGACGATAATTTGCAAAAATCACACTTAGACTTAAAAACAAGTCGTTAAAGGGTGAAAACCCAATCCATCCCTCAAACGACCCCGTAGGAGGCACGAACACCTTGCACGGGACCAATGTAACTTGTAGGAACTGACCGCATAGTCTCGGGTCTCCCGGTTTGACAGTATGATGATAATTTACAAAAATCACACTTAGACTTAAAAACAAGCCGTTAAAGGGTGAAAACCCAAATCAACCACCAAACGACCCTGTAGGAGGCACGAACACCTCGCACCGGACCAATCTAACTTGTTGCAACTGACCGCTTAGTCCCGGGTCTCCCATTTTGAGAGTGTGATGATAATTTGCAAAAATCACACTTAGACTTAGAAACATGCCGTTAGAGGGTGAAAACCGAAACCAGCCCCCAAACAACCCCGTAGGAGGCACGAACACCTCGCACGGGACCATTGTAACTTGTAGAAACTGATCGCGTAGTCCCGGGTCTCACGGTTTGAGAGTATGATGATAATTTGCAATCTCCCGATTTGAGAGTATGATAATAATTTTCCAAAATCACACTTAGACTTAAAAACAGGTCGTTAAAGGGTGAAAACCCAAACCAGCACCCAAACGGCCCGGTCGGAGGCAGAACACCTTCCACAGGACCAATGCAACATGTAGGAACTGACCGCGTAGTCCTGATTCTCCCAGTTTAAGAGTATGATGATAATTTGCAAAAATCACACTTCAACATAAAAACAAGCCGTTAAAGGGTGAAAACCCAATCCAGCCCCCAAACGACCCCGTAGGAGGCACGAACACCTCGCACGGGAGCAATGTAACTTGTAGGAACTGATCGCGTAGTCCCGGGTCTCCCAGTTTGACAGTATGACGATAATTTACAAAAAATCACACTTACACATAAATACAAACCGTTAAAGGCTGAAAACCCAAATCATCCCCCAAACGACCCCGTAGGAGGCATTAACACCTCGCACGGGACTAAAGTAACTTGTAGGGAATGACCGCGTAGTCCCGGGTCTCCCGGTTTGAGAGTATCATGATAATTTGGAAAAATCACAAATAGACTTAAAAAACCAGCCGATAAGGGGTGAATACCCAAACCAGCCCCCAAACGACCCCGTAGGAGGCACGAACTCCTCACACGGGACCAATGTAACTTGTAGGAACTGACAGCGTAGTCCCGATTCTCCCAATTTGAGAGTATGACGATAATTTGAAAAAATCACACTTAAACTTAAAAACAAGTCGTTAAAGGGTGAAAACCCAAACCAGCCCCCAAACGACCCCGTAGGAGGCTCAAACACCTCGCACGGGACCAATGTAACTTGTAGGAATTGACCGCGTTGTCCCGAGTCTCCCAGCTTGAGAGTATGATGATAATTTGCAAAAATCAAACTTAGACTTAAAAATAAGCCGTTAAAGGGTGAAAACCCAAACCAGCCCCCAAACGACCCCGTAGGAGGCATGAACACCTCGCACATGACCAATGTAACTTGTAGGAACTCACCGCGTAGTCTCAGGTCTCCCAGTTTGAGAGTATGATGATATTTTGCAAAAATCACACTTTGACTTAAAAACAGGCCGTTTGAGGGTGAAAACCCAAACCAGCCCCCAAACGACCCCGTAGGAGGCACAAACACCTCGCACGGGACCAATGTAACTTGTAGGAATTGACCGCGTTGTCCCGAGTCTCCCAGCTTGAGAGTATGATGATAATTTGCAAAAATCAAACTTAGACTTAAAAATAAGCCGTTAAAGGGTGTAAACCCAAACCAGCCCCCAAACGACCCCGTAGGAGGCATGAACACCTCGCACATGACCAATGTAACTTGTAGGAACTCACCGCGTAGGCTCAGGTCTCCCGGTTTGAGAGTATGATGATATTTTGCAAAAATCACACTTTGACTTAAAAACAGGCCGTTTGAGGGTGAAAACCCAAACCAGCCCCCAAACGGCCCCGTAGGAGGCACAAACACCTCGCACGGGACCAATGTAACTTGTAGGAACTGACCGCGTTGTCCCGAGTCTCCCTGTTTAAGAGTATAAGGATAATTTGCAAAAATCACACTTCGACTTAAAAACAAGCCGTTAATGGTTGAAAACCCAATCCAGCCCTCCAACGACCCCATAGGAGGCACGAACACCTCGCACGGGACCAGTGTAACTTATAGGAACTGGCCGCGTAGTCCCGGGTCTCCCGATTTGGGAGTATGATGATATTTTGCAAAAATCACACTGAGACTTAAAAACATGCCGTTGGAGGGTGAAAACTAAAACCAGCCCCCAAACGATCCCGTGTGAGGCACGAACACCTCGCACGGGACCATTGTAACTTGTAGAAACTGATCGCGTAGTCCCAGGTCTCCCGGTTTGAGAGTATGATGATAATTTGCAATCTCCCGATTTGAGAGTATGACAATCATTTTCCAAAATCACACTTAGACTTAAAAACAGGCCCTTAAAGGGTGAGAACCCAAACTAGCACCCAAACGGCCCCGTAGGAGGCACGAACACCTCGCGCGGGACCAATGTAAATTTTAGGAACTGATCGCGCAGTCCTGGGTCTCCCGGTTTAAGAGTATGACGATAATTTGCAAAAATCACACTTAGACTTAAAAACAAGCCGTTAAAGGGTGAAAACCCAATCCAGCCCCAAAACGACACCGTAAGAGGCACGAACACCTTGTACGGGACCAATGTAACTTGTAGGAACTGACCGCATAGTCCCGGGTCTCCCGATTTGACAGTATGACGATAATTTGCAAAAATCACACTTAGACTTAAAAACAAGCCGTTAAAGGGTGAAAACCCAAATCAGCCACCAAACGCCCTCGTAGGAGGCATGAACATCTCGAACGGGACTAATGTAACTTGTAGGGAGTGACCGCGTAGTCCTGGGTCTCTAGGTTCGAGAGTGTCACGATAATTTGCCAAAATCACACATAGACTTAAAAACAGGCCGTTAAAGGGTGAAAACCCAAACCATCCCCCAAACGGCCTGGTAGGAGGCCCGAACACCTCCCACGGGACCAATGTAACATGTAGGAACTGACCACGAAGTCCCGGGTCTCCTGGTTTGAGAGTATGATGATATTTTGCAAAAATCACACTTAGACTTAAAACCAGGCCGTTAAAGGGTGAAAACCTAAAACCAGCACCCAAACGGCTTCGTAGATGGCACGAACACCTCGCACGAGACCCATGTAACTTGTAGGAACTGACCGCGTTGTCTCGAGTCTCCCAATTTGAGAGTATGACGATAATTTGCAAAAATCACACTTAGACTTAGATACAAGCCGTTAGAGGGTGAAAACTAAAACCAACCCCCAAACGACCCCGTAGGAGGCATGAACACCTCGCACGGGACCATTGTAACTTGTAGAAACTGATCGCGTAGTCCTGGGTCTCCCGGTTTGAGAGTATGATGATAATTTGCAATCTCCCGGTTGTAGAGTATGATGATAATTTTCCAAAATCACACTTAGACTTCAAAACAGGCCATTAAAGGGTGAGAACCCAAACTGGCGCCCAAACGGCCCAGTAGGAGGCACGAACACTCGTACGGGACCAATGTAACTTGTAGGAACTGATCGCGCAGTCCTGGGTCTCTCAGTTTAAGAGTATGGCAATAATTTGCAAAAATCACACGTAGACATAAAAACAGGCCGTTAAAGGGTGAAAACCCAAATGAGCGCCCAAACGGCCCCGTAGGAGGCACGAACACCTCGCACGGGACCAATGTAACTTGTAGGAACTGACCGCATAGTCCCGGGTCTCCCGGTTTCACAGTATGACAATAATTTGCAAAAATCACACTTAGACTTAAAAACAAGCCGTTAAAGGGTGAAAACCCAAATCAGCCACCAAACGACCCCGTAGGAGGCATGAACACCTCGTACGGGACTAATGTAACTTGTTGGGAGTGACCGCGTAGTCCCGGGTCTCTCGGTTCAAGATTATCATGATAATTTGCAAAAATCACACTGACTTAAAAACAGGTCGTTAAAGGGTGAAAACCCAAACCAGCCACCAAATAACCCCAACGGAGGCACGAACACGTCGCACGGGACCATTGTAACTTGTAGGAATGGATTGCGTAGTCCCTGGTCTCTCGGTTTGAGAGTCTAATTATAATTTCAAAACTCACACTTAAACTTAAAAACAAGCCGTTAAAGGGTGAAACCCCAAACCATCCCCCAAATGACCCCGTAGGACGCACAAACACCTCGCACGGGACAAATGTAACTTGTTGGAACTGATCGCCTAATCTCGGGTCTCCCGTTTTGAGACTATGATGATAATTTGCAAAAATCACACTTAGACTTAGAAACAAGCCATTAGAGGGTGAAAAATGAAACCAGCCCCCAAACAACCCCGTAGGAGGCATGAACACCTCGCACGGGACCAATGTAACTGGTAGAAACTGATCGCGTAGTCCTGGGTCTCTCGATTTGAGAGTATGATGATAATTTGCAATCTAGCATTTTGAGAGTATGACGATAATTTCAAAAGTTACACTTAGACTTAGAAAAAAGCCGTTAGAGGGTGAAAACCGAAACCATCCCCCAAACGACCCTGTAGGAGGCACGAACACCTCGCACGGGACCATTGTAACTTGTAGAAACTGATCGCGTAGTCCCGGGTCTCCCGATTTGATAGTATGACAATAATTTCCCAAAATCACACTTAGACTTAAAAACAGGTCATTAAAGGGTGAAAACCCAAACCAGCACCCAAACGGCCCCGTCGGAGGCACGAACACCTTGCATAGGACCAATGCAACTTGTAAGAACTGACCGCGTAGTCCTAGGTATCCCAGTTTAAGAGTATGATGATAATTTGTAAAAATCACACTTCGAATTAAAAGCAAGCAGTTAAAGGGTGAAAACCCAATCCAGCGCCCAAACGACCCCGTAGGAAGCACGAACACCTCGCACGGGAGCAATGTAACTTGTAGGAACTGACCGCGTAGTCCCGAGTCTCCCGTTTTGACAGTATGACGATAATTTGCCAAAAATCACACATAGACTTAAAAACAAACCGTTAAAGGCTGAAAACCCAAATCAGCCCCCAAACGACCCCGTAGGAGGCATGAACACCTCACACGGGACTAATGTAACTTGTAGGGAGTGACCGCGTAGTACCGGGTTTCCCGGTTTGAGAGTATCATGATAATTTGGAAAAATCACAAATAGACTTAAAAACAGGTCGATAAGGGGTGAAAACCCAAACCAGCCCCCAAACGACCCCGTAGGAGGCACGAAGTCCTCGCACGGGACCAATGTAACTTGTAGGAACTGACTGCGTAGTCTCGGGTCTCTCGATTTGAGAGTATGACGATAATTTGCAAAAATCACACTTAAACTTAAAAACATGTCGTTAAAGGGTGAAAACCCAAACCAACCCCCAAACGACCCCATAGGAGGCACGAACACCTCGCACGGGACCAATGTAACTTGTAGGAACCGACCGCGTTGTCCCGGGTCTCCCGGCTTGAGAGTATGACGACATTTTGCAAAAATCACACTTAGACTTAAAAACAGGTCGTTAAAGGGTGAAAACCTAAAGGAGCGCCCAAACGGCCCCGTAGGAGGCACAAACACATCGCACGGGACCAATGTAACTTGTAGGAACTGACCGCGTAGTCTCGAGTCTCCCGATTTGAGAGTATGACGATAATTTGCAAAAATCACACTTAGACATAGATACAAGCCGTTAGAGGGTGAAAACTAAAACCAGCCCCCAAAAGACCCCGTAGGAGGCACGAACACCTCGCACGGGACCATTTGAACTTGTAGAAACTGATCGCGTAGTCCCGGGTCTCCCGGTTTGAGAGTATGATGATAATTTGCAATCTCCCGATTTGAGAGTATGACGATAACTTTCCAAAATCACACTTAGACTTAAAAACAGGCCATTAAAGGGTGAGAACCTAAACTAGCGCCCAAACGGACCCGTAGGTGGCATGAACACCTCGCGCGGGACCAATGATACTTGTAGGAACTGATCGCGCTGTCCTGGGTCTCCCGATTTAAGAGTGTGACGCTAATTTGCAAAAATCACGATTAGATTTAAAAACAAGCTGTTGAAGGGTGAAAACCCAATCCAGCCCCCAAACGACCTCATAGGAGGCACGAACACCTTGCACGGGACCAATGTAACTTATAGGAACTGACCACATAGTCGCGGGTCTCCCGGTTTGAGAGTATGACGATAATTTGTAAAAATCACACTTAGACTTAAAAACAAGCCGTTAAAGGGAGAAAACCCAAATCAGCCACCAAACGACCCCGTAGGAGGCACGAACATCTCGCACGGGACTAATGTAACTTGTAGGGAGTGACCACGTAGTCCCGAGTCTCCCGGTTCGAGAGTATCACGATAATTTGCAAAAATCACGCATAGACTTAAAAACAGTCCGTTAAAGGGTGAAAACCCAAACCAGCAACCAAAATACCCCGTAGGAGGCACGAACACGTCGCACGGGACCAATGTAACTAGTAGGAACTGACTGCGTAGTCCCGGGTCTCTCGGTTAGAGAGTCTAACGATAATTTGAAAAAATCACACTTAAACTTAAAAACAGGCCGTTAAGGGGTGAAACCCCAAACCAGCCCCCTAACGACCCCGTAGGAGGCACGAACACCTCGCACCGGACCAATGTAACTTATTCGAACTGACCGCGTAGTCCCGGGTCTCCCGTTTTGAGAGTATGATGATAATTTGCAAAAATCACACTTAGACTTAGAAATAAGCCGTTAGAGGGTGAAAACCGAAACCATCCCCCAAATGACCCCGTAGGAGGCATGATCACCTCGCACGGGACCAATGTAACTTGTAGAAACTGATCGCGTAGTCCCGGGTCTCCCGGTTTGAGAGTATTATGATAATTTGCAATCTACCATTTTGAGAGTATGACGATAATTTTCAAAAATCACACTTAGACTTAAAAACGAGCCGTTAGAGGGTGAAAACCGAAACCAGCCCCCAAACGACCCCGTAGGAGTCACGAACACCTCGCACGGGACCATTGTTACTTGTAGAAACTGATCGTGTAGTCCCGGGTCTCCCGGTTTGAGAGTATGATGATAATTTGCAATCTCCCGATTTGAGAGTATGACAATAATTTTCCAAAATCACACTTAGACTTAAAAACAGGCCGTTAAAGGGTGAAAACCCAAACCAGCACCCAATCGGCCCTGTCGGAGGCACGAACACCTTGCACAGGACCAATGCAACTTGTAGGAACTGACCGCGTAGTCCTGATTCTCTCAGTTTAAGAGTATGATGATAATTTGCAAAAATCACACTTCAACTTAAAAACAAGCCGTTAAAGGGTGAAAACCCAATCCAACCCCTAAACGACCCCGTAGGAGGCATGGACACCTCGCACGGGACCAATGTTACTTGTAGGAACTGACCGCGTAGTCCCGGGTCTCCTGGATTGAGAGTATGACGATAATTTCCAAAATTCACACTTAGACTTAAAAACATGATGTTAAAGTGTGAAAACCCAAACCAGCCCCCAAACGACCCCGAATGACGCACGGACACCTCGCACGGGAGCAATGTAACTTGTAGGAACTGATCGCGTAGTCCCGGGTCTCCCGGTTTGACAGTATGACGATAATTTGCAAAAAATCACACTTAGTATTAAAAACAAACCGTTAAAGGCTGAAAACCCAAATCAGCCCCTAAATGACCCCGTAGGAGGCATTAACACCTCGCACGGGACTAATGTAACTTGTAGGGAGTGACCGCGTAGTCCCGGGTCTCTCGGTTTGAGAGTATCATGATAATTTGGAAAAATCACAAATAGACTTAAAAACAGGCCGATAAGGGGTGAAAACCCAAACCAGCCCCCAAACGACCCCGTAGGAGGCGCGAACTCCTCACACGGGACCAATGTAACTTGTAGGAACTGACTGCGTAGTCCCGGGTCTCTCGATTTGAGAGTATGACGATAATTTGCAAAAATCACACTTAAACTTAAAAACAAGTCGTTAAAGGGTGAAAACCCAAACCACCCCCCAAACGACCCCATAGGAGGCACAAACACCTCGCACGGGACCAATGTAACTTGAAGGAACTGCGAGTTGTCCCGGGTCTTCCGGCTTGAGAGTTTGAAGATATTTTGCAAAAATCACACTTAGACTTAAAAACAGGCCGTTAAAGGGTGAAAACCCAAATGAGCGCCCAAACGGCCCCGTAGGAGGCACGAACACCTCGCACGGGACCAATGGAACTTGTAGGAACTGACCGCGTAGTCCCGGGTCTCCCGGTTTAAGAGTATAAGGATAATTAGCAAAAATCACACTTCGAATTAAACATAAGTCGATAAAGGGTGAAAACCCAATCCAGCCCCCAACGACCCTATAGGAAGCGCGAACACCTCGCACGG
Organism: Sambucus nigra; assembly: GCA_949130495.1. NCBI lineage: Eukaryota > Viridiplantae > Streptophyta > Magnoliopsida > Dipsacales > Adoxaceae > Sambucus > Sambucus nigra. The sequence goes on from OX422223.1 coordinate 429,839,357, forward strand.
GACCAGTGTAACTTGTAGTAACTGACCGCGTAGTCCCGGGTCTCCCGATTTGGGAGTATGATGATATTTTGCAAAAATCACACTTAGACTTTAAAACATGCTGTTAGAGGGTGAAAACTAAAACCAGCACCCAAACGACCCCGTAGGAGGCACGAACACCTCGCACGAGACCACTGTAACTTGTAAAAACTGATCGCGTAGTCCCGGGTCTCCCGGTTTGAGAGTATGATGATAATTTGCAATCTCCCAGTTTGAGAGTATGACAATAATATTCCAAAATCACACTTAGACTTAAAAACAGGCCGTTAAAGGGTGAGAACCCAAACTAGAGCCCAAACGGCCCCGTAGGCGGCACGAACACCTCATGCGGGACCAATGTAAATTTTAGGAACTGATCGTGCAGTCCTGGGTCTCCCGGTTTAAGAGTATGACGATAATTTGAAAAAATCACACTTAGACTTAAAAACAAGCCGTTAAAGGGTGAAAACCCAATCCAGCCACCAAACGACCCTGTAGGAGGCACGAACACCTTGCACGGGACCAATGTAACTTGTAGCAACTGACCGCATAGTCTCGGGTTTCCCGATTTGACAGTATGACGATAATTTGCAAAAATCACACTTAGACTTAAAAACAAGCCGTTAAAGGGTGAAAACCCAAATCAGCCACCAAACGACCCCGTAGGAGGCATGAGCACCTCGCACGGGACTAATGTAACTTGTAGGGAGTGACCCCATAGTCCCGGGTCTCCCGGTTCGAGAGTATCACGATTATTTGTAAAAATCACACATAGACTTAAAAACAGGCCATTAAAGGGTGAAAACCCAAACCAGCCACCAAACAACCCCGTAGGAGGCATGAACACGTTGCACGGGACCAATGTAACTTGTAGTAACTGACTGCGTAGTCCCGGGTCTCCCGGTTAGAGAGTCTAACGATAATTTGAAAAAATCACACTTAAACTTAAAAACAAGCAGTTAAAGGGTGAAACCCCAAACCAGCCCCCAAACGACCCCGTAGGAGGCACGAACACCTCGCACCGGACCAATCTAACTTGTTGGAACTGACCGCGTAGTCCCGGGTCTCCCATTTTGAGAGTGTGATGATAATTTGCAAAAATCACACTTAGACTTAGAAACAAGCCGTTAGAGGGTGAAAACCGAAACCAACCCCCAAACGACCCTGTAAGAGGCACGAACACCTCGCACGGGACCAATGTAACTTATAGAAACTGACTGGGTAGTCCCGGGTCTCCCGATTTGAGAGTATGATGATAATTTGCAAAAATCACACTTAAACTTAAAAACAAGTCGTTAAAGGGTGAAAACCCAAACCAGCCCCCAAACGACCCCGTAGGAGGCACAAACACCTCGCACGGGACCAATGTAACTTGTAGGAACTGACCGCGTTGTCCCGGGGCTCCCAACTTGAGAGATTGACGATATTTTACAAAAATCACACTTAGACTTAAAAACAGGCCGCCAAAGGGTGAAAACCCAAACGAGCGCCCAAACGGCCCCGTAGGAGGCACGAACACCTCGCACGGGACCAATGTAACTTGTCGGAACTGACCGCATAGTCTCGGGTCTCCCGGTTTAAGAGTGTAAGGATAATTTGCAAAAATCACACTTCGACTTAAAAATAAGCTGTTAAAGGGTGAAAACCCAATCCAGCCCCCCAACGACCCCATAGGAGGCACGAACACCTCGTACGGGACTAATGTAACTTGTAGGAACTGACCGCGTAGTCCCGGGTCTCCAGGTTTGACAGTATCACGATATTTTGCCAAAATCAAACTTAGACTTAAAAACATGCCGTTAATGGGTGAAAACCGAAACCAACACCCCCAACGGCCCCGTAGGAGGCACGAACACCTCACACGGGAGCAATGTAACTTGTAGGAACTGACCGCATAGTCTTGGGTCAACTGGTTTGACAGTATGATGATATTTTGCAAAAATCACACTTAGACTTAAAAACATGCCGTTAAAGGGTGAAAACCAGCACCAACCCCCAAACGGCCCCGTAGGAGGCACGAACACCTCACACGGGAGCAATGTAACTTGTAGGAACTGACCGCGTAGTCTTGGGTCTCCCGATTTGATAGTATGACGACAATTTACAAAAATCACACTTAGACTTAAAAACACGCCGTTAAAACCCCCAAACGGCCCCGTAAGAGGCACAAACAACTCGCACGGGACCAATGTAACTTGTAGGAACTGACCGCGTAGTCCCGGGTCTCCCGGCTTGAGAGTTACACGATATTTTGCTAAAATCACACTGAGATTTAAAAAGAGGCCGTTATAGGGTGAAAACCCAAACCAGTCCCCAAACGACCCCGTAGGAGGCATGAACACCTCGCACAGGACCAATGTAACTTGTAGGAACTAACCGTGTAGTCCCGGGTCTCTCGGTTTGAGAGTATAATGATAATTTGCAAAAATCTCACTTAGACTCTGAAACAAGCCGTTAGAGGGTGAAAACTGAATCCAGCCCCGAAACGGTCCTGTAGGAGGCATGAACACCTCAGACGGGACCAATGTAACTTGTAAAAACTGATCGTGTAGTCCTGGGTCTCCCGATTTGAGAGTATGATGATAATTTGCAGTCTCCTGGTTTGAGAGTATGACCATAATTTTCCAAAGTCACACTTAGACTTAAAAATAGGCCGTTAAAGGTTGATAACTCAAACTAGTGCCCAAACGGCCCCGTAGGAGGCACGAACACCTCGCACGAGACCAATGTAACTTGTAGGAACTGATCGCGCAGTCATGGGTCTCCCGGTTTAAGAGTATGATGATAATTTGCAAAAATAACACTTAGACTAAAAAACAAGACGTTAAAAGGTGAAAACCCAATCCAGCCGCCAAACGACCCCGTAGGAAGCAAGAACACCTTGCACAGGACCAATGTAACTTGTAGGAACTGACCGCGTAGTCTCGGGTCTCCCGGTTTGACTGTATGACAATAATTTGCAAAAATCACACTTAGACTTAAAAATAAGCTGTTAAAGGGTGAAAACACAAATCAGCTCCCAAACGACCCCGTAGGAGGCATGAACACCTCGCACGGGACTATTGTAACTTATAGGGAGTGATCGCGTAGTCCTAGGTCTCCCAGTTTGAGAGTATCACGACAATTTGCAAAAGTTACACAGACTTAAAAATAGGCCGTTAAAGGGAGAAAACCAAAACCAGCCCCCAAACGGCCCCGTAGGAGGCACGAACACCTCGCACGGGACCAATGTAACCTATAGGAACTGACCGCGTATTCTCGGGTCTGCTGGTTTGAGAGTATGACGATATTTTGCAAAAATCACACTTAGACTTAAAAACAGGCCGTTAAAGGGTGAAAACCCAAAACCAGCCCCCAAATGGCTCCGTAGATGGCACGAACACCTCGCATGGGACCAATGTAACTTATAGGAACTGACCGCGTAATCTCGAGTCTCCCGATTTGAGAGTATGAGGATAATTTGCAAAAATCACACTCAGAATAAGAAACAAGCTGTTAGAGGGTGAAAACCTAAAACCAGCACCCAAACGACCCCGTAGGAGGCACGAACACCTCGCACGGGACCATTGTAACTTGTAGAAACTGATCGCATAGTCTCAGGTCTCCCGGTTTGAGAGTATGATGATAATTTGCAATCTCCCAGTTTGAGAGTATGACGATAATTTTCCAAAATCACACTTAGACTTAAAAATAGGCCGTTAAAGGGGTAGAACCCAAACTAGCACCCAAACGGCCCCGTAGGAGGCACGAACACCTCGCACGGGACCAATATAACTTGTAGTAACTGATCGCGCAGTTCTGGGTCTCCCGATTTAAGAGTATGACGAGAATTTGCAAAAATCACACTTAGACTTAAAAACAAGCCGTTAAAGGGTGAAAACCCAATCCATCCCCCAAACGACCCCGTAGGAGGCACGAACACCTTGCACGGGACCAATGTAACTTGTAGGAACTGAACGCGTAGTCTCGGGTGTCCCGATTTGACAGTACGACAATAATTTGCAAAAATCACACTTAGACATAAAAACAAGCCATTAAAGGGTGAAAACCCAAATCAGCCCCCAAACGACCCCGTAGGAGGCATGGGCACCTCGGACGGGACTAATGTAGCTTATAGGGAGTGCCTGCGTAGTCTCGGGTCTCCCGGTTCAAGAGTATCACGATAATTTTCAAAAATCACACATAGACTTAAAACAGAGGCCGTTAAAGGGTGAAAACCCAAACCAACCACCAAACGAGCCCGTAGGAGGCATAAACACCTCGCACGAGACCAATGTCACTTGTAGGAACTGACTGCGTAGTCCCGGGTCTCTCGGTTTAAGAGTATGATGATAATTTGCAAAAGTCACATTTAGACTTAAAAACAGGCCGTTAAAGGGTGAAAACCCAAACCAGCCCCCAAACGGCTCTGTAGGAGGCACGGACACCTCGCACTGGACCAATGTAACTTGTAGGAACTGATCGTGTAGTCCCGAGTCTACCGTTTTGAGAGTATGACGATAATTTGTAAAAATCACACTTAGACTTAGAAACAAGCCGTTAGAGGGTGAAAACCAAAACTAACCCCCAAACGACCCCGTTAGAGGCATGAACACCTCGCACGGGACCAATGTAACTTGTAGAAACAGATCGCGTAGTCTCGGGCCTCCCGGTTTGAGATTATGATGATAATTTGCCATCTACCGATTTGAAAGTATGACAATAATTTGCAAAAATCACACTTAGACTTAGAAACAAGCCGTTAGAGGGTGAAAACCGAAACCAGCACCAAACGACCCCGTAGGAGGTACGAACACCTCGCACGGGACCATTGTAACTTGTAGAAATTGATCGCGTAGTCCTGGGTCTCCCGGTTAGAGAGTATGATGATAATTTGCAATCTCCCGATTTGAGAGTATGACAATAATTTTCCAAAATCATACTTTGACTTAAAAACAGGCTGTTAAAGGGTGAAAACCCAAACCAGCGCCCAAATGACCCCATAGGAGGCATGAACACCTCGTACGGGACCAATGTAACTTATAGAAACTGATCGCATAAACCTGGTTTGAGAGTATGACGATAATTTGTAAATATCACACTTCGACAGAAAAACAGGCCGTTAAAGGGTGAAAACCCAAACCAGCACCCAAACGGCCCCATCGTAGGCACGAACACCTCGCACGGGACCAATGTAACTTGTAGGAACTAAACACGTAGTCCCGGGTCTCCTGATTTGAGAGTATGAGGATAATTTGCAAAAATCACACATAGACTTAAAAACAAGCCGTTAAAGGGTGAAAACCCAAACCAGCCACCAAACAACCCCGTAGGAGGCATGAACACGTTGCACGGGACCAATGTATCTTGTAGTAACTGACTGCGTAGTCCCGGGTCTCCCGGTTAGAGAGTCTAATGATAATTTGAAAAAATCACACTTAAACTTAAAAACAAGCAGTTAAAGGGTGAAACCCCAAACCAGCCCCCAAACGACCCCGTAGGAGGCACGAACACCTCGCACCGGACCAATCTAACTTGTTGGAACTGACCGCGTAGTCCCGGGTCTCCCATTTTGAGAGTGTGATGATAATTTGCAAAAATCACACTTAGACTTAGAAACAAGCCGTTAGAGGGTGAAAACCGAAACCAGCCCCCAAACGACCCCGTAAGAGGCATGAACACCTCGCACGGGACCAATGTAACTTGTAGAAACTGATCGTGTAGTTCCGGGTCTCTCGGTTTGAGAGTATGATGATAATTTGCAATCTACCGTTTTGAGAGTATGACGATAATTTTCAAAAATCACACTTAGACTTAAAAATAACCGTTAGAGGGTGAAAACCGAAACCAGCCACCAAACGACCCCGTAAAAGGCACGAACACCTCGCATGGGACCATTATAACTAGTAGAAACTGATCGCGTAGTCCCGGGTCTCCCGATTTGAGAGTATGATGATAATTTACAATCTCCCGATTTGAGAGTATGACAATAATTTTACAAAGTCACACTTAGACTTAAAAACAGGCCGTTAAAGTGGGAAAACCCAAACCAACACCCAAACGGCCCCGTCGGAGGCACGAACACCTTCCATAGGACCAATGCAACTTGTAGGAACTGATCGCGTAGTCCTGATTCTCCCAGTTTAAGAGTATGACGATAATTTGCAAAAGTCACACTTCGACTTAAAAACAAGCCGTTAAAGGGCGAAAACCCAATCCAGCCCCCAAACGACCCCGTGGGAGGCACGAACGCCTCGCACGGGACCAATGTAACTTGAAGGAACTGACCGCCTATTCCCGGGTCTCCCGGATTGAGAGGATGACGATAATTTGTAAAATTCACACTTAGACTTAAAAATATGATGTTAAAGGGTGAAAACCCAAACCAGCCCCCAAACGGCCCCGTAGGAGGCACGAACACCTCGCACGGGAGCAATGTAACTTGTACGAACTGACCGCGTAGTCCCAGGTCTCCCGATTTAACAGTATGACGATAATTTTCAAAAAATCACACTTAGAATTAAAAACAAACCGTTAAAGGCTGAAAACCCAAATCAGCCCCCAAACGACCCCGTAGGAGGCATGAACACCTTGCACCGGACTAATGTAACTTGTAGGGAGTGACCGCGTAGTCCCGGGTCTCCCGATTTGAGAGTATCATGATAATTTGGAAAAATCACAAATAGACTTAAAAACAGGCCGATGAGGGGTGAAAACCCAAACCAACCCCCAAACGACCCCGAAGGAGGCACGAACTCCTCACACGGGACCAATGTAACTTGTAGGAACTGACTGCGTAGTCCCGGGGCTCCCAACTTGAGAGATTGACGATATTTTACAAAAATCACACTTAGACTTAAAAACAGGCCGTTAAAGGATGAAAACCCAAACGAGCGCCCAAACGGCCCCGTAGGAGGCACGAACACCTCGCACGGGACCAATGTAACTTGTCGGAACTGACCGCGTAGTCTCGGGTCTCCCGGTTTAAGAGTGTAAGGATAATTTGCAAAAATCACACTTCGACTAAAAAATAAGCTGTTAAAGGGTGAAAACCCAATCCAGCCCCCCAACGACCCCATAGGAGGCACGAACACCTCGTACGGGACTAATGTAAGTTGTAGGAACTGACCGTGTAGTCCCGGGTCTCCAGGTTTGACAGTATCACGATATTTTGCCAAAATCAAACTTAGACTTAAAAACATGCCGTTAATGGGTGAAAACCGAAACTAGCACCCCCAACGGCCCCATAGGAGGCACGAACATCTCACACGGGAGCAATGTAACTTGTAGGAACTGACCGCGTAGTCCCGGGTCAACTGGTTTGACAGTTTGATGATATTTTGCAAAAATCACACTTAGACTTAAAAACATACCGTTAAAGGGTGAAAATCAGCACCAACCCCCAAACGGCCCCGTAGGAGGCACGGACACCTCACACGGGAGCAATGTAACTTGTAGGAACTGACCGCGTAGTCTTGGGTCTCCCGATTTGATAGTATGACGACAATTTACAAAAATCACACTTAGACTTAAAAACACGCCGTTAAAACCCCCAAACGGCCCCGTAGGAGGCACAAACAACTCGCACGGGACCAATGTAACTTGTAGGAACTGACCGCGTAGTCCCGGGTCTCCTGGTTTGAGAGTTACACGATATTTTGCTAAAATCACACTTAGATTTAAGAAGAGGCCGTTATAGGGTGAAAACCCAAACCAGTCCCCAAACGACCCCGTAGGAGGCACGAACACTTCGCACAGGACCAATGTAACTTGTAGGAACTAACCGTGTAGTCCCGGGTCTCTCGGTTTGAGAGTATGATGATAATTTGCAAAAATCACACTTAGACTCTGAAACAAGCTGTTAGAGGGTGAAAACCGAATCCAGCCCCGAAACGGTCCTGTAGGAGGCATGAACACCTCAGACGGGACCAATGTACCTTGTAAAAACTGATCGTGTAGTCCTGGGTCTCCCGGTTTGAGAGTATGATGATAATTTGCAGTCTCCTGGTTTGAGAGTATGACCATAATTTTCCAAAGTCACACTTAGACTTAAAAATAGGCCGTTAAAGGTTGATAACCCAAACTAGTGCCCAAACGGCCCCGTAGGAGGCACGAACACCTCGCACGAGACCAATGTAACTTGTTGGAACTGATCGCGCAGTCATGGGTCTCCCGGTTTAAGAGTATGATGATAATTTGCAAAAATAACACTTAGACTAAAAAACAAGACGTTAAAAGGTGAAAACCCAATCCAGCCGCCAAACGACCCCGTAGGAAGCAAGAACACCTTGCACAGGACCAATGTAACTTGTAGGAACTGACAGCGTAGTCTCGGGTCTCCCGGTTTGACTGTATGATGATAATTTGCAAAAATCACACTTAGACTTAAAAATAAGCCGTTAAAGGGTGAAAACACAAATCAGCTCCCAAACGACCCCGTAGGAGGCATGAACACCTCGCACGGGACTATTGTAACTTATAGGGAGTGATCGCGTAGTCCTAGGTCTCCCAGTTTGAGAGTATCACGACAATTTGCAAAAGTTACACATAGACTTAAAAATAGGCCGTTAAAGGGTGAAAACCCAAACCAGCCACCATACGGCCCCATAGGAGGCACGAACACCTCGCATGGGACCAATGTAACCTATAGGAACTGACCGCGTATTCTCGGGTCTGCTGGTTTGAGAGTATGACGATATTTTGCAAAAATCACACTTAGACTTAAAAACAGACCGTTAAAGGGTGAAAACCCAAAACCAGCCCCCAAATGGCTCCGTAGATGGCACGAACACCTCGCATGGGACCAATGTAACTTGTAGGAACTGACCGCGTAATCTCGAGTCTCCCGATTTGAGAGTATGAGGATAATTTGCAAAAATCACACTCAGAATAAGAAACAAGCCGTTAGAGGGTGAAAACCGAAACCAGCACCCAAACGACCCCGTAGGAGGCACGAACACCTCGCACGGGACCATTGTAAATTGTAGAAACTGATCGCATAGTCTCAGGTCTCCCGGTTTGAGAGTATGATGATAATTTACAATCTCCCAGTTTGAGAGTATGACGATAATTTTCCAAAATCACACTTAGACTTAAAAATAGGCCGTTAAAGGGGTAGAACCCAAACTAGCACCCAAACGGCCCCGTAGGAGGCACGAACCCCTCGTACGGAACCAATACAACTTGTAGTAACTGATCGCGCAGTTCTGGGTCTCCCGATTTAAGAGTATGACGAGAATTTGCAAAAATCAGACTTAGACTTAAAAACAAGCCGTTAAAGGGTGAAAACCCAATCCAGCCACCAAACGACCCCGTAGGAGGCACGAACACCTTGCACGGGACCAATGTAACTTGTAGGAACTGAACGCGTAGTCTCGGGTCTCCCAATTTGACAGTACGACGATAATTTGCAAAAATCACACTTAGACATAAAAACAAGCCATTAAAGGGTGAAAACCCAAATCAGCCCCCAAACGACCCCGTAGGAGGCATGGGCACCTCGGACGGGACTAATGTAGCTTATAGGGAGTGCCTGCGTAGTCTCGGGTCTCCCGGTTCGAGAGTATCACGATAATTTGCAAAAATCACACATAGACTTAAAACACAGGCCGTTAAAGGGTGAAAACCCAAACCAACCACCAAACGACCCCGTAGGAGGCATAAACACCTCGCACGGGACCAATGTAACTTGTAGGAACTGACTGCGTAGTCCCGGGTCTCTCGGTTTGAGAGTATGATGATAATTTGCAAAACTCACATTTAGACTTAAAAACAGGCCGTTAAAGGGTGAAAACCCAAACCAGCCCCCAAACGGCTCTGTAGGAGGCACGAACACCTCGCACTGGACCAATGTAACTTGTAGGAACTGATCGTGTAGTCCCGAGTCTACCGTTTTGAGAGTATGACGATAATTTGTAAAAATCACACTTAGACTTAGAAACAAGCCGTTAGAGGGTGAAAACCAAAACTAACCCCCAAACGACCCCGTTAGAGGCATGAACACCTCGCACGGGACCAATGTAACTTGTAGAAACTGATCGCGTAGTCTCGGGCCTCCCGGTTTGAGATTATGATGATAATTTGCCATCTACCGATTTGAAAGTATGACAATAATTTGCAAAAATCACACTTAGACTTAGAAACAAGCCGTTAGAGGGTGAAAACCGAAACCAGCACCAAACGACCCCGTAGGAGGTACGAACACCTCGCACGGGACCATTGTAACTTGTAGAAATTGATCGCGTAGTCCTGGGTCTCCCGGTTAGAGAGTATGATGATAATTTGCAATCTCCCGATTTGAGAGTATGACAATAATTTTCCAAAATCATACTTTGACTTAAAAACAGGCCGTTAAAGGGTGAAAACCCAAACCAGCGCCCAAATGACCCCATAGGAGGCATGAACACCTCGCACGGGACCAATGTAACTTATAGAAACTGATCGTATAATCCTGGTTTGAGAGTATGACGATAATTTATAAATATCACACTTCGACAGAAAAACAGGCCGTTAAAGGGTGAAAACCCAAACCAGCACCCAAACGGCCCCATCGGAGGCACGAACACCTCGCACGGGACCAATGTAACTTGTAGGAACTAAACACGTAGTCCCAGGTCTCCCGATTTGAGAGTATGAGGATAATTTGCAAAAATCACACATAGACTTAAAAACAAGCCGTTAAAGGGTGAAAACCCAAACCAGCCCCCAAACAACCCCTAGGAGGCACGAACACCTATCACGGGACCAATGTAACTTGTAGGAACTGACCGCGTAGTCCCGGGTCTCCCAAATTGAGAGTATGACGATAATTTGCAAAAATCACACTTAGACTTAAAAATAAGCCTTTAAAGGGTGAAAACCCAATCAAGCCCCAAACGACCCCGTAGGAGGCACGAACACCTCGTACGGGACTAATGTAAGTTGTAGGAATTGACCGCGTAGTCTTGGGTCTCCGAGTTTGAGAGTATGATGATAATTTGCAAAAATCACACTTAGGCTTAAAAACAGGCCGTTGAAGGGTGAAAACCCAAACAAACCCTCAAACGGCCCCGTAGGCGGCACGAACACCTCACACGGGACCAATGTAACCTGTAGGAACTGACCGTGTAGACCCGTGTCTCCCGGTTTGAGAGTATGATGATAATTTGCAAAAATCACACTTACACTTAGAAACAAGTCATTTTAGTGAGAAAATCAAAACCATCCCCCAAATGACCCCGTCGGAGGCACGAACACATCGCACAGGACCAATGTAACTTGTAGAAACTGATCGCGTAGTCCCGGGTCTCCCGATTTGAGAGTATGACGATAATTTGTAAAAATCACACTTAGACTTAAAAATAGCCCGTTATAGGGTGCAAAACCCAAACCAGCGCCCAAACGGCTCCGTAGGAGGCACGAACACCTTGTACGAGACCAATGTAACTTGTAGGAACTGACCGCATAGTCCCGGGTCTCCCAGTTTGAGAGTCTGACGGTAATCTACAAAAATCACACCTAGACTTAAAAACATGCCATTAAATTGCGAAAACCCAAACTAGCCCCCAAACGACCCCGTAGGAGACGCGAACACCTCTCACGCGACCAATGTAACTTGTAGGAATTGACCGCGTAGTATTGGGTCTCCCGGATTGAGAGTATGACTATAATTTGCAAAAATCACACTTAGACTTAAAAATAAGCCGTTAAAGGGTGAAAACCCAATCCAGCCCCCAAACGACCCCGTAGGAGGCACGAACACCTCGCACGGAACCAATGTAACTTGTAGGAACTGACCGCGAAGTCCCGGGTCTCCCGGTTTCAGAATATGATGACAATTTTCAAAAATCACACTTAGACATAAAAACATGCCGTTAAAGGGTGAAATCCCAAACCAGCCCCCAAACGGCCCCGTAGGTGGCACGAAACCTCGCACGGGAAAAATGTAACTTATAGGAACTGACCGCGTAGTCCCGGGTCTCTCGGTTAGAGAGTATGATGATAATTTGCAAAAATCACACTTGGACTTAGAAACAAGCTGTTAAAGGGTGAAAACCCAAATTAGCCCGCAAACGACCCCGTAGGACGCATGAACACCTCGCACGGGACGAATGTAACTTGTAGGAACTGACTGCGTAGTCCCGGGTCTCCCGGTTTGAGAGTATGATGATATTTTGCAAAAATCACAATTATACTTGAAAATAGGACGTTAAAGGGTGAAACCCAAAACCAGCATCCAAACGGATCTGTAAGAGGTGCGAACACCTCACACGAGACTAATGTCACATGTAGGGACTGACCGCGTAGTCCCGAGTCTCCCGATTTGAGAGTATGGAGATAATTTGCAAAATTCACACTTAGACTTAGAAAGAAGCCGTTAGAGGGTGAAAACCGAAACCAGCCCCTAAGCGACCCCGTAGGAGGCACAAACACCTCGCACGGGACCAATGTTACTTGTAGAAACTGATCGCGTAGTCCCGGGTCTCTCGGTTTGAGAGTATGATGATAATTTGTAATCTTCCGGTTTGAGAGTATGACGATAATTTGCAAAAATCACACTTAGACTTAAAAACAGGTCGTTAAAGGGTGAAAACACAAACCAGCACCCAAACGACCCCATAGGAGGCACTAACACCTCGTACGGGAGCAATGTACCTTGTAGGAACTGACCGCGTAGTTCCGGGACTCCCGGTTTGAGAGTATGACGATAATTTGCAAAAATCACACTTAGACATTAAAATAAGCCGTTAAAGGGTGAAAACCGTACCTCACCCCCAAACAACCCCGTAGGAGGCACGAACACCTCGCACGGGACCAATGTAACTTGTAGGAACTGATCACGTAGTCCCGGGTCTCTCGATTTGAGAGTATGATGATAATTTGCAAAAATCACACTTAGACTTAAAAACAGGTCGTTAAAGGGTGAAAACCCAAACAAACCCCCAAACGGCCCCGTTGGAGGCACGAACACCTCGCACGGGACCAATGCAACTTGTAGGAATGGACGGCGTAGTTCCGAGTCTCCCGGTTTGAGAGTATGACGATAATTTGCAAAAATCACACATAGACTTAAGTACAAGCCGTTAAAGGGTGAAAACCCAAACCAGCCCCCAAACGACCCCATAGGGGGCACGAACACCTCTCACGGGACCAATGTAACTTGTAGGAACTGACCACGTAGTCTCGGGTCTCCCGGATTGAGAGTATGATGATAATTTGAAAAAATCACACTTATACTTAAAAACAAGCCGTTAAAGGCTGAAAACCCAATCCAGCCCCCAAACGACCCCGTAGGAGGTACGAACACCTCGTACGGGACTAATGTAAATTATAGGAACTGACTGCGTAGTCTTGGGTCTCTAGGTTTGAGAGTATGATGATAATTTGCAAAAATCACACTTTGACTTCAAAACATGCCGTTAAAGGGTGTAAACCCAAACCAGCCCCCAAACGATCCCGTAGGAGGCACGAACACCTCGCACGGGACCAATGTAACTTGTAGGAACTGACCGTGTAGTCCTGGGTCTCCCGGTTTGAGAGTATGATGATAATTTGCAAAAATCACACTTAGACTTAAAAATAGGCCGTTCAAGAGTAGAAACCCAAATCAGCCTCCAAACGACCCCGTAGGAGGCATGAACACCTCGCACGGGACTAATGTAACTTGTAGGGATTGACCGCGTAGTCCCGGTCTCCCGGTTTGAGAGTATGACGATAATTTGAATAGATCACACATAGACGTAAAAATAGGTCGTTAAAGGGTGAAAACCCAAACCAGTCCCCAAACATCCCCGTAGGAGGCAGGAACACCTTGCACGAGACTAATGAAACTTGTAGGGAGTGACAGCGTAGTCTCGGGTCTCCCGATTTTGGAATATGCTGATAATTTGCAAAAATCACACTTAGACTTAAAAACAAGTCGTTAAAGTGTGAAAACCTAAACCAGTCCCCAAACGACCCCATAGGAGGCACGAACACCTCGCACGGGTCCAATGTAACTTGTAGGAACTGACCACGTAGTCCCGAGTCTCCCGGTATGAGAGTGTGATGACAATTTGCAAAAATCACACTTAGATTTAAAAACTGGCCGTTAAAGTGTGAAAACCCAAACCAGCCCCCAAACGGCCCCGAAAGAGGCACGAACACCTCACACGGGACCAATGTAACTTGCGAAAACTGATCGATTAGTCCCGGGTCTCCCAATTTGAGAGTATGACGATATTTTGTAAAAATCACACTTAGACTTAAAAATAGTCTGTTAAAGGGTGAAAACCCAATACCATCCCCCAAACGGCTCCGTAGGAGGCACGGACACCTCGCACAAGACTAATGTAACTTGTGGGAACTGATCGTGTAGTCCCGGGTCTCCCGGTTTGACTGTATGACGATAATTTGCAAAAATCACACTTATACTTAAAAACAAGCCGTTAAAGGGTGAAAGCCCAAATCAGCCCCCAAATGACCCCGTAGGAGGCACGAACCCCTCTCACAGGACTAATGTAACTTATTGGTTGTGACCGCGTAGTCCTGGGTCTCCCAGTTTGAGAGTATCACGATAATTTGCAAAAATCTAACATTGACTTAAAAACAGACAGTTAAAGGGTGAAAACCCAAACCAGCCCCAAACGACCCCGTATGAGGCACGAACACCTCGCACGAGACCAATGTAATTTGTAGGGACTGACCGCGTACTCCCGGGTCTCCCGATTTGAGAGTGTGACGATAATTTGCAAAAATCACACTTACACTTAGAAACAAGCCGTTAGAGGGTGAAACCGAAACCAACTCCCAAACGACCCCGTAGGAGGCACGAACACCTCAGACGGGACCAATGTAACCTGTAGAAACTGATTGCGTAGTCCGGGGTCTCCCGATTTGAGAGTATGATGATAATTTGTAATATCCCCATTTGAGAGTATGACGATAATTTGCAAAAATTACACTTGGACTTAAAAATAAGTTGTTAAAGGGTGAAAACCCAAACCAAGTCCCAAACGGCCCCGTAGGAGACACGAACACCTCGCACGAGACCAATGTAACTTGTAGGAACTGACCACGTAGTCCCGGGTCTCCCGATTTGAGAGTAGGATGATAATTTGCAAAAATCACACCGTTAAAGGGTGAAAACCAAACCATCCCCCAAACGACCCCGTAGGAGGCACGAACACCTCTCACGGGGCCAAGGTAACTTGTAGGAACTGACCGCGTAGTCCCGGGTCTCCCGGATCGAGAGTATGATGAAAATTTGCAAAAATCACACTTAGACATAAAAACAGGCCGTTAAAGGGTGAAAACCCAAACAAACCCCCAAACGATCCCGTAGGAGGCACGAACACGTCGCACGAGACCAATGTAACTTGTTGGAACCGACCGCGTAGTCCCGGGTCTCCCGGTTTGAGAGTATGACGATAATTTACAAAAATCACACATAAACTTAAGTACAAGCCGTTAAAGGGTGAAAACCCATACCAGCCCCCAAACGACCCCGTAGGAGGCACAAACACCTCTCACGGAACCAATGTAACTTGTAGGATTTGACCACGTAGTCCCGGGTCTCCCCGATTGAGAGTATGACGATAATTTGCGAAAATCACACTTTGACTTAAAAAGAAGGCGTTAAAGGCTGAAAACCTAATCAAGCCCCCAAACGAACCCGTAGGAGGTACGAACACCTCGCACGGGACCAATGTAACTTGTAGGAACTGACCGCGTAGTCTCGGGCTCCCGCTTTGAGAGTATGATGGTAATTTGCAAAAATCACACTTTGACTTAAAAACATGCCGCTAAAGGGTGAAACCCAAACCAGCCCCCAAACGGCCCCGTGGGAGGCTTGAACACCTCGCACGGGAGCAATGTAACTTGTAGGAACTGATCGCGTAGTCATGAGTCTCCCGGTTTGACAGTACGATGATAATTTGCAAAAATCACACTTAGACTTAAAAATAGGCCGTTAAAGGGTGAAAACCCAAATCAACCCCCAAACAACCTCGTAGGACGCATGAACACCTCGTACGGGACTAATGTTACTTGTAGGGAGTGATCGCGTAGTCCCGGTCTCCCGGTTTGAGGGTATGATGATAATTTGAATAGATCACACATAGACGTAAAAATAGGTCGTTAAAGGGTGAAAACCCAAACTAGCCCCCAAACATCCCCGTAAGAGGCACGAACACCTTGCACGAGACTAATCTAACTTGTAGGGAGTGACCACGTTGTCCCGGGTCTCCCGATTTTGGAGTATGATGATTATTTGCAAAAATCACACTTAGACTTAAAAACAAGCCGTTAAAGTGTGACAAACACCTCGCACGGGTCCAATGTAACTTGTAGGAACTGACCGTGTAGTCCCGAGTCTCCCGATTTGAGAGTGTGACGATAATTTACAAAAATCATGCTTAGATTTAAAAATTGGCCGTTCAAGGGTGAAAAGCCACACCGACCCCCAAACGGCCCCGAAGGAGGCACGAACACCTCGCACGAGACCAATGTAACTTGTGGGAACTGATCGCGTAGTCTCGGGTCTCCCGATTTGAGAGTATGACGATATTTTGTAAAAATCACACTTAGACTTAAAAACAGGCCGTTAAAGGGTGAAAACCCAATAGCATCCCCCAAACGGCTCCGTAGGACGCACGAACACCTCGCACGGGACCCACGTAACTTGTAGGAACTGACCGCGTAGTCTCGGGTCTCCCAATTTGAGAGTATGACGATATTTTGCAAAAATCACACTTAGACTTAAAAACAGGTCGTTAAAGGGTGAAAACCCAAAACCAGCACCCAAACGGATCCATAGGAGGTACGAACACCTCTCACGGGACTAATGTAACTTGTTGGTTGTGACCGCGTAGTCCTGGGTCTCTCGGTTTGAGAGTATCACGATAATTTGCAAAAATCCAACATAGACTTAAAAACAGACCGTTAAAGGGTGAAAACCCAAACCAGCCCCAAAACAACCCCGTATGAGGCACGAACACCTCGCACAGGACCAATGTAACTTGTAGGGACTGATCGCGTAGTCCCGGGTCTCCGGATTTGAGAGTATGATGATAATTTGCAAAAATCACACTTAGACTTAGAAATAAGCCGTTAGAGGGTGAAACCGAAACCAACCCCCAAACGACCCCGTAGGAGGCACGAACACCTCGGACGGGACCAATGTAACTTGTAGAAA
Source organism: Sambucus nigra (assembly GCA_949130495.1). Classification (NCBI taxonomy): domain Eukaryota; kingdom Viridiplantae; phylum Streptophyta; class Magnoliopsida; order Dipsacales; family Adoxaceae; genus Sambucus; species Sambucus nigra. Next base: position 429,856,506 of record OX422223.1, read on the forward strand.
CTGATTACGTAGTCCGGGTTCTCCCGATTTGAGAGTATGATGATAATTTGCAATCTCCCCATTTGAGAGTATGACGATAATTTGCAAAAATCACACCTGGACTTAAAAACAAGCCGTTAAAGGGTGAAAACCCAAACCAACCCCCAAAAGTCCCCGTAAGTGGCACGAACACCTTGCACGACACCAATGTAACTAGTAGGAACTGACCGCGTAGTCCCGGGTCTCCCGATTTGAGAGTATGATGATAATTTGCAAAAATCACATCATTAAAGGGTGAAAACCCAAACCAGCCCCCCAAACGACCCGTAGGAGGCACGGACACCTGTCACGGGACCAAGGTAACTTGTAGGAACTGACCGCGTAGTCCCGAGTCTCCCGGATCGAGAGTATGATGACAATTTGCAAAAATCACACTTAGACTTAAAAACAAGCCGTTAAAGGGTGAAAACCCAATCCAGCCCCCAAACGACCCCGTAGGAGGCACGGACACCTTGCACGGGACTAATGTAACTTATAGGAACTGATTGCGTAGTCCCGAGTGTCCCAATTTGAGAGTATGACGATAATTTGCTAAAATCACACTTAGACTTAAAAACAGGCCGTTAAAGGGTGAAAACCCGAACCAGCCAACAAACGGCCCCGCAGGAGGCACGAGCACCTCGGACGGGACCAATGTAACTTGTAGGAACTGACCGCATAGTCCCGAGTCTCCCGGTTTGAGAGTATGATGATAATTTGCAAAAATCACACTTAGACTTAAAAACAAGCCGTTAAAGGGTGAAAACCAAAACTAGCCCTCAAACGACCCCGTAGGAGGCACGAACACCTTGCACGGGACCCATGTTACTTGTACAGATTGACCTCGTAGTCCCGGGTCTCCCGGTTTGAGAGTATAACGATAATTTGCAAAAATCACACTGAGACTTAAAAATAGGCCGTTAAAGGGTGAAAACCCAATCTAACGCCCAAATGGCCCCAGAGGAGGCACGAACACCTCGCACGGGACCAATCTAACTTGAAGGAACTGACAGCATAGTGTCGGGTCTCTCGATTTGAGAGTATGATGATAATTGGAAAAAATCACACTAACACTTAGAAACAAGTCCTTAAAGGGTGAAAATCGAAACCAGCCCCCAAACGAACCCGTAGGAGGCACGAACACCTCACATGGGACCAATGTAACTTGTAGAAACTGATCGCGCAGTCCTGGGTCTCACGGTTTGAGAGTACGACGATAATTTGTAAAAATCACACTTAGACTTAAAAACAGGCCATTAAAGGGTGAAAACCCAAACCAGCACCCAAACGGCCACGTAGGATGCACGAACACCTCGCACGGGACCAATGTAACTTGTAAGAACTGACCCCGTAGTCCCGGGTCTCCCGGTTTGAGATTATGACGATAATTTACAAAAACTACACAGACTTAAAAACAAGCCGTTAAAGGGTGAAACCCAAACCAGCCCCCAAACGACCCCGTTGGAGGCACGAACACCTCTCACAGGACCAATGTAACTTGTAGGAACTGACCACGTAGTCTCGGGTCTCCCGGATTGAGAGTATGATGATAATTTGCAAAAAATCACACTTAGACCTAAAAACAAGCCTTTAAAGGGTGAAAACCCAATCCAGCCCCCAAACGACCCCGTAGGAGGCACGAACACCTCGCACGGGACTAATGTAACTTGTAGGAACTGACCGCATAATCCCGGGTCTCTCTGTTTGAGAGTATGACGATAATTGGCAAAAATCTCACTTGAGTTAAAAACATGCCGTTAAAGGGTAAAACCCAAACCAGCCCCCAAACGGCCCCATAGGAGGCACGGACACCTCACACGGGAGCAATGTAACTTGGAGGAACTGACCGCGTAGTCCCGGGTCTCCCGATTTGAAAGTATCACGATAATTTGCAAAAATTACACTTAGACTTAAAAATAGGCCGTTAAAGGGTGAAAACCCAAATCAACCCCCATACGACCCCGTAGGAGTCATGAACACCTCGCACGGGACTAATGTAACTTGTAGGGAGTGACCGCGTAGTCCCTGGTCTCTCGATTTGAAAGTATGGCGATAATTTGCAAAAATCACACATAGACTTAAAAACAGGTCGTTAAAGGGTGAAAATCCAAAAAAGCACTTAGACTTAGAAAGAAGCCGTTAGAGGGTGAAAACCGAAACCATCCCCCAAACGACCCCGTAGGAGGCACAAACACCTCGGACGGGGCCAATGTTGCTTGTAGAAAGTGATCGTGTAGTCCCGGGTCTCCCGATTTGAGAGTATGATGATAATTTGTAATCTCCCGGTTTGAGAGTATGACGATAATTTGCAAAAATCACACTTAGACTTAAAAACAGGTCGTTAAAGGGTGAAACCACAAACCAGCCCCCAAACGACCCCGTAGGAGGCACGAACACCTGACACGGGACCAAAGTAACTTGTAAGAACTTACCCATAGTCCCGGGTCTCCCGGTTTAGGAGTATGATGATAATTTTCAAAAATCACCCTTAGACTTAAAAGTAGGCCGTTAAAGGGTGAAAACCCAAACCAGCCCCCAAATGACCCCGTAGGAGGCACGAACACCTCGCACGGGACCAATGTAACTTATAGAAACTGATCGCGTAGTCCCGGGTCTCCCGGTTTGAGAGTATGATGATAATTTGTAAAAATCACACTTAGACTTAAAAGCAGGTCGTTAAAGGGTGAAAACCCAAACCAGCACCCAAACGGCCCCGTAGGAGGCACGAACACCTCGCATGGGACATATGTAACTTGTAGCAACTGACCGCGTAGTCTCGGGTCTCCCGGTTTGAGTGTATGATGATAATTTACAAAAATCACGCATAGACTTAAAAGCAAGACGTTAAAGGGTGAAAACCCAAACCAGCCCCCAAACGACCCCGTAGGAGGCACGAACACCTCTCAAGGGACCAATGTAACTTGTAGGAACTGACCGCGTAGTCCCGGGACTCCCGGATTGAGAGTATGACGGTAGTTTGCAAAAATCACACTTAGACTTAAAAACAAGCCTTTAAAGGGTGAAAACCCAATCCAGCCCCCAAACGACTCCGTAGGAGCCACGAACACCTCGCACGAGACTAATGTAACTTTTAGGAACTGACCGCGTAGTCCCAGGTCTCCCGGCTTGCGAGTATGACGATAATTTGCAAAAATCATACTTAGACTTAAAAACAGGCCGTCAAAGGGTGAAAACCCAAATCAGCCCCCAAACGACCCCATAGGTCGCATGAACACCTCGCACAGGAGCTATGTAACTTATAGGAACTGACCGTGTAATCCCGGGTCTCCCGGTTTGACAGTATGAAGATAATTTTAAAAAATCACACTTAGTCTTAAAAACATGCAGTTAAAGGGTGAAAACCCAAACCAGCCCCCAAACGTCCCCGTAGGAGGCCCGAACAACTCTCACGGGACCAATGTAACTTGTAGGAACTGACCGCGTAGTCCCCAGTCTCTCGGATTAAGAGTATGACAATAATTTGTAAAAATCACACTTACACTTAAAAACAAGTCGTTAAAGGATGAAAACCCAATCCAGCCCCCAAACGACCCCGTAGAAGGCACGAACACCTCGCACGGGACTAATGTAACTTGTAGGAACTGATCACGTAGTCTCGGGTCTCCCGATTTCAGAGTATGACAATAATTTGCAAAAATCACACTTAGACTTAAAAACATTCCGTTAAAGGGTGAAAACCCAAACCAGGCCCCAAACGGCCACATAGGAGGCATGAACACCTCGTACGGGAGCAACGTAACTTGTAGGAACTGACCGCGTAGTCCTGAGTCTCCCGGTTTGACAGTTTGACGATAATTTACAAAAATCACACTTAGACTTGAAATAGGCCGTTAAAGGGTGAAAACCCAAATCAGCCCCCAAACGACCCCGTAGGAGGCATGAACACTTCGCATGGGACTAATGTAACTTATAGGGAGTGACCGCGTTGTCCCGGGACTCTTGGTTTGAGAGTATGGCGTTAATTTGCAAAAAACACACATAGACTTAAAAATAGTCCGTTAAAGGGTGAAAACCAAAACCATCCCCCAAATGACCCCGTAGGAGGCACAAACACCTCGCATGGGACCAATGTAACTTGTAGGAACTGACGGCGTAGTCCCGGGTATCCCAGTTTGAGAGTATGACGATAATTTACAAAAATCACACTTAGACTTAAAAACTAGCCGTTAAAGGGTGAAAACCCAAATCAGCCCCCAAACGACCCCGTAGGAGGCATTAACACCTCGAACCGGACTAATGTAACTTGTAGGAATTGACCGTGTAGTCCCGAGTCTCCCGGTTTGAGAGTATGATGATAATTTGCAAAAATCACAGTTAGGCTTAAAAACAGGCCGTTAAAGGGTGAAAACCCAAACGAACACCCAAACGGCCCCGTAGGAGGCACGAAGAATGTAACTTTTAGAAACTGACCGCGTAGTTCCGGGTCTCCCGGTTTGAGAGTATGACGATAATTTGCAAAAAATCACACCTAGACTTAAAAACATGTCGTTAAAGGGTGAAAACCCAAACAAGACCCCAAACGACCCCATAGGAGGAGCGAACACCTCTCACGGGACCAATGTAACTTGTAGGAACTGACCGCGTAGTCCCGGGTCTCCCGGATTGAGAGTGTGACGATAATTTTCAAAAATCACACTTAGACTTAAAAACAAGCCGTCAAAGGGTGAAAACCCAATCCCGCCCCCAAATGACCCCGTGTGAGGCACGAACACCTCGCACCGGACTAATGTAACTTGTAGGAACGAACCGTGTAGTCCCGGGTCTCCCGGTTTCAGAGTATGATGATAATTTGCAAAAATCACACTTAGACTTAAAAACATGCCGTTAAAGTGTGAAAACGCAAACCAGGCCCCAAACGGCCTCGTAGGAGGCACGAACACCTCGTACGGGAGCAATGTAACTTGTAGGAACTGACCGCGTAATCCTCAGTCTCCCGGTTTGATCGTTTGACGATAATTTACAAAAATTACACTTAGACTTGAAAATAGGTCGTTAAAGGGTGAAAACCCAAATCAGCCCCCAAACGACCCTGTAAGAGGCATGAACACCTCGCACGGAACTAATGTAACTTGTAGGGAGTGATCGCGTTGTCCCGGGACTCTTTGTTTGAGAGTATGGCGTTAATTTGCAAAAATCACACATAGACTTAAAAATAGGCCGTTAAAGGGTGAAAACCAAAACCAGCCTCCAAACGACCCCGTAGGAGGCACGAACACCTCGCACGGGACCAATGTAACTTGTAGGAACTGACCGCGTAGTCCCGGGTCTCCCGTTTTGAGAGTAAGACGATAATTTGCAAAAATCACACTTAGACTTAAAAACAAATCGTTAAAGGGTAAAAACCAAAACCAGCCCCCAAACGACCCCGTAGGAGGCACGAACACCTCGCATGGGACCAATGTAACTTGTAGGAACTGACCGCGTAGTCCCGGGTCTCCCGGTTTGAGAGTATGATGATAATTTGCAAAAATCACACTTAGACTTAAAAGCAGGTCGTTAAAGGGTGAAAACCCAAACCAGCACCCAAACGGCCCCGTAGGAGGCACGAACACCTCGCACGGGACCAATGTAACTTGTAGGAACTGATCGCGTAGTCCCGGGTCTCCAGATTTGGGAGTGTGATGATAATTTGTAAAAATCACACTTAGACTTAAAAATAGTACGGTAAAGGGTGAAAACCCAAAACCAGCATCCAAACGGATCCGTAAGAGGCGCGAACACCTCGCACGGGACCAATGTAACATGTAGGTACTGACCGCATAGTCCGGAGTCTCCCGATTTGAGAGTATGCCGATAATTTCCAAAAATCACACTTAGACTTAGAAACAAGCCGTTAAAGGGTGAAAACCGAAACTAGCCCCCAAACGACACTCTAGGAGGCATGAACACCTCGCACGGGACTAATGTAGCTTGTAGGAACTGGCCGCGTAGTCCCGGGTCTCCCGATTTGACAGTATGACGATAATTTGAAAAAATCACACTTAGACGTAAAAACATGCCGTTAATGGGTGAAAACCAAAACCATCTCCCAAATGGCCCCGTAGGAGGCACGAACACCTCACACGGGAGCAATGTAACCTGTAGGAACTGATCGCGTAATCCCAGGTCTCTCGGTTTGATAGTATGACGATAATTTGCAAAAATCACACTTAGACTTAACAACAAGCCGTTAAAGGGTGAAAACCCAAACCAGCCCCCAAATGACCCCGTAGTAGGCACGAATACCTCGCACGGGACCAATGTAACTTGTAGGAACTGACCGTGTAGTCCTGGGTCTCCTGGTTTGAGAGTATGACAATAATTTGCAAAAATAACACTTAGACTTAAAAATAAATCGTTAAATGGTGAAAACCCAAACTAGCCCCCAAACAACCTCGTAGGAGGAACGAACACCTCGCACGGGACCAATATAACTTGTAGGAACTGACCGCGTCGTCCCTGGTCTCCCGGTTTGAGAGTATGACAATAATTTACAAAAATCACACTTACACTTAAAAATCTGCCGTTAAAGGGTGAAAACCCAAACTAACCCCCAAACGGCCCCGTAGGAGGCATGAACACCTCGCACGGGACCAATGTAACTTGTAGGAACTGACAGCGTAGTCCCGAGTCTCTCAGTCTGAGAGTATGACGATAATTTGCAAAAATCACACTTGGACTTAAAAATAGGCCGTTAAAGGGTGAAAACCCAAAAAAAAAACCCAAACGGCCCCGTCGGAGGCACGAACGCCTCGTACGAGACCAATGTATCTTGTAGGAACTGACCGCGTAGTCTCGAGTCTCCCGGTTTGAGAGTATGATGATAATTTGCCAAAATCACACTTAGACTTAGAAACAAGCCGTTAGAGGGTGAAAACCGAAACAAGCCCCCAAATGACCCCATAGGAGGCACAAGCACCTCCTACGGGACCAACGTAACTTTTAGAAACTGATCGCGTAGTCTCGGGTCTCCTTGTTTGAGAGTATGATGACAATTTGCAATCTCCCGGTTTGAGAGTATGACGATAATTTGCAAAAATCACACTAACTTAAAAATAGGCCGTTAAAAGATGAAAACCAAATCAGCCCCCAAACGACCCAGTAAGAGGCATGAACACCTCGCACGGGACTAATGTAACATGTAGGGAGTGACCGCATAGTCCCGGGTCTCGTGGTTTGAGAGTATGGTGATAATTTGCAAAAATCACACTTAGGCTTAAAAACAGGCCGTTAAAGGGTGAAAATCCAAACCAACCCCCAAACGGCCCCGTAGGAGGCACGAACACCTCGCACGGGACCAACGTAACTTGTAAGAACGGAACGCGTAGTCCCGAGTCTCCCGGTTTGAGAGTTTGACAATATTTTGCAAAAATCACACTTAGACTTAAAAATAGGACGTTAAAGGGTGAAAACCCAAAACCAGCACCCAAACGGATCCGTATGAGGCACGAACACCTCGCACGGGACCAATGTCACATGTCGAAACTGACCGCGTAGTCCCGAGTCTCCCGGTTTAAGAGTATGACGATAATTTGCAAAAATTACACTTACACTCAGAAAGAAGCCGTTTGAGGATGAAAACCGAAACCAGCCCCCAAACGACCCCGTAGAAGGCACGAACACCTCGCACGGGACCAATATAAATTATAGAAACTGATCGCGTAGTCCTGGGTCTCCTGGTTTGAGAGTATGATGATCATTTGCAATCTCCCGATTTGAGAGTATGATGATAATTTGCAAAAATCACACTTAGACTTAAAAACAGGCCGTTAAAGGGTGAAAACCCAAACCAGCGCCCAAACGGCTCGTAGGAGGAACAAACACCTAGCACGGAACCAATTTAACTTGTAGGAACTGACCGTGCAGTCCCGGGTCTCCTGGTTTGAGAGTATGACGATAATTTGCAAAAATCACACTTAGACTTAAAAGCAAGCCGTTAAAGGGTGAAAATACAAATCAGCCCCCAAACGACCCCGTAGGAGGCACGAACACCTCTCACGGGACCAAGGTAACTTGTAGGAACTGACCGCGTTGTCCCGGTTCTCCCGGATTGAGTGTGTGACGATAATTTGCAAAAATCACACTTAGACTTAAAAACAAGCTGTTAAAGGGTTAAAACCCAATCCTACCCCTAAACGAGCCCTTAGGAGGCACGAACACCTCGCACGGGACTAATGTAACTTTTAGGAACTGAATGCGTAGTCCCGGGTCTCCCGGTTTTAGAGTATGACGATAATTTACAAAAATCACACTTTGACGTAAAAACTTGCCGTTAAAGGGTGAAAACCCAAACCAGCCCCAAAACGGACCCGTATGATGCACGAACACCTCGCACGGGAGCAATTTAACTTGTAGGAAGTGACCGCCTAGTCCCGAGTCTCCCGGTTTAAGAGTATGACGATAGTTTAGAAGAATCACACTTAGACTTAAAAAGAAGCCGTTAAAGGGTGAAAACCCAATCCAGCCCCCAAACAACCCCGTAGGAGGCACGGACACCTCGTACGGGACCAGTGTAACTTGTAGGAACTAACCACGTCGTCCCGGTTCTCTCAGTTTGAGAGTATTATGATCACTTGCAAAAATTACACTCCGTAGGAGGCACGAACACATCGCACGGGACCAATGTAACTTGTAGGAACTAACCGTGTAGTCCCGAGTCTCCCAGATTGAGCGTATGACGGTAATTTATAAAAATCACACTTATACTTAAAAACAAGCCGTTAAAGGGTGAAAACCCAATCCATCCCCCAAACGACCCCGTAGGAGGCACGAAAACCTAGCACGGGACTAATGTAACTAGTAGAAACTGACTGCGTAGTCCCCGATCTCCCGGTTTGAGAGTATGAGTATAATTTGCAAAAATCACACTTAGACTTAAAAACATGCCGTTAAACGGTGAAAACCCAAACTAGCCCCCAAATGGCCCCGTAGGAGGCATGAACACCTCGTACGGGAGCAATGTAACTAGTAGGAACTGACCGCGTAGTCCCGGGTCTCCTGGTTTGAGAGTATGATGGTAATTTGCAAAAATCACACTTAGACTTAAAAATAAATCGTTAAATGGTGAAAACCCAAACCAGCCCCCAAACAACCTCGTAGGAGGCACGAACACCTCGCACAAGACTAATGTAACTTGTAGGAACTGACCGCGTAGTCCCGAGTCTCCCGGTTTGAGAGTATGATGATAATTTACAAAAATCACACTTCGACTTAAAAACATGCCGTTAAAGCGTGAAAACCCAAACCAGCCCCCAAACGACACCGTGGGAGGCACGAACACCTCACACGGGAGCAATGTAACTTGTAGGAACTGACAGCGTAGTCCCGGGTCTCCCGATTTGAGAGTATGATGATAATTTGCAAAAATTACAATTAGACTTAAAAACAAGTCGTTAAAGGGTGAAAACCCAATCTAGCCCCCAAACGACCCCGTAGGAGGCACAAACACCTCGCACGGGACTAATGTAACTTGTAGAAACTGACCGTGTAGTCCCCGATCTCCCGATTTGAGAGTATGACGATAATTTGCAAAAATTACACTTAGACTTAAAAACATGTCGTTAAACGGTGAAAACCCAAACTAGCCCCCAAATGGCCCCGTAGGGGGCACGAACACCTGGCACGGGAGCAATGTAACTTGTAGGAACTGACCGCGTAGTCCCGGATCTCCCAATTTGAGAGTATGACGATATTTTGCAAAAATCACACTTAGACTTAAAAACAGGTCGTTAAAGGGTGAAAACCCAAAACCAGCACCCAAACGGATCCGTAGGAGGTACGAGCACCTCTCACGGGACCAATGTAACATGTAGGACATAGTCCCGAGTTTCCCAGTTTCAGAGTATGGCGATAATTTGCAAAAATCACACTTAGACTTAGAAACAAGCCGTTGGAGGGTGAAAATTGAAACCAGCCCCCAAACAATCCCGTAGGAGGCACAAACACCTTGGACGGGACCACTGTATCTTGTAGATACTGATTGTGTTGTCCCGGGTCTTTCGGTTTGAGAGTATGATAATAATTTGCAAAAATACACTTAGACTTAGAAACAAGCCGTTAGAGGGTGAAAACCGAAACCAGCCCCCAAATGACACCGTAGGAGGCACGAGCACCTCGTACGGGACCAATTTAACTTATAGAAACTGATCGCGTAGTCCCGAGTCTCCCGATTTGAGAGTATGATGATTATTTGCAATCTCCCGGTTTTCGAGTATGACGATAATTTGCAAAAATCACACTTAGACTTAAAACAGGTCGTTAAAGGGTGAAAACAAAAACCAACGGCCAAACGACCCCGTAGGACGCACAAACACATCGTACGGGACCAATGTAACTTGTAGGAACTGATCGCGTAGTCCCGGGTCTCCCGGTTTGAGAGTATGACGATTATTTTCATAAATCACACTTAGACTTAAAAACAAGCCGTTAAAGGGAGAAAACCCAGTCCAACCCCCAAACGACCCCGTAGGAGGCACAAACACCTCGCACGGGACTAATGTAACTTGTAAGAACTCACCGCGTAGTCTTGGGTCTCCCGGTTTTAGAGTATGACGATAATTTGCAAAAATCACACTTAGACTTAGAAACAAGCCGTTAGAGGGTGAAAACCAAAACCAGCCCCCAAACGACACCGTAGGAGGCACGAACACCTCGCACGGGACCAATGTAACTTGTAGAAACTGATCGCGTAGTCCCGAGTCTCCCGATTTGAGAGTGTGATGATTATTTGCAATCTCCCGATTTCCGAGTATGACGATAATTTGCAAAAATCACACTTAGACTTAAAAACAGGTCGTTAAAGGGTAAAAACCCAAACCAACGGCCAAACGACCCCGTAGGACGCACGAACACCTCGCACGGGACCAATGTAACTTGTAGGAACTGATCGCGTAGTCTCGGCTTTCCCGGTTTGAGAGTATGACGATTATTTTCATAAATCACACTTAGACTTAAAAACAAGCCGTTAAAGGGTGACAACCCAGTCCAGCCCCCAAACGACCCCGTAGGAGGCACAAACACCTCGCACGGGACTAATGTAACATGTAGGAACTCACCGCGTAGTCTTGGGTCTCCCGGTTTGAGATTATGACGATAAATATCGAAAATCACACTTAGACCTAAAAACAGGTCGTTAAAGGGTGAAAACCCAATCTAGCCCCCAAACGACCCCGTAGGAGGCACGAACACCTCGCACGGGACTAATGTAACTTGTAGAAACTGACCGCGTAGTCCCCGATCTCCCGATTTGAGAGTATGACGATAATTTGCAAAAATTACACTTAGACTTAAAAACTTGTCATTAAAGGGTCAAAACCCAAACCAGCCTCCAAACGGTCCCGTCGGAGGCACGAACACCTCGCATGGGAGCAACGTAACTTGTAGTAACTGACCACGTAGTCCTGGGTCTCCAGGTATAAGAGTATGACGATAATTTGCAAAAATCACACTTAGATTTAAAAACAAGCCATTAAAGGGTGAAAACTCGAACCAGCCCCCAAACGGCCCCGTGGGAGGCACGAACACCTCGCACGGGAGCAATGTGACTTGTAGGAACTGATCGCGTACTCCCGGGACTCCCAGTTTGAGAGTATGAGGATAATTTGCAAAAGTCACACTTAGACTTAAAAACTTACCGTTAAATGGTGAAAACCCAAACAAGCCCCCAAACGGCCCCGTAGGAGGCACGAACACCTCGCACGGGAGCAATGTAACTTGTAGGAACTGACCGCCTAGTCCCGAGTCTCCCGGTTTAAGAGTATGACGATAGTTTACAAGAATCACACTTAGACTTAAAAAGAAGCCGTTAAAGGGTGAAAACCCAATCCAGCCCCCAAACGACCCCGTAGGAGGCACGAACACCTCGCACGGGACCAGTGTAACTTGTAGGAACTAACCACGTCATCCCGGTTCTCCCGGTTTGAGAGTATTATGATAACTTGCAAAAATTACACTCAAACTTGAAAACAAGCTGTTCAAGGGTGAAAACCCAAACCAACCCCCAAACGACCCCGTAGGAGGCACGAACACCTCGCACGGGACCAATGTAACTTGTATGAACTGACCACGTAGTCTCGGGTCTCCCGGTTTGC